>CAWUFW010002634.1:1800000-2119490 GCA_963921515.1 Calotriton arnoldi
CCTCATCAGCACATGATTCTTGCTTGTGCTCCCTGTGCACATTATTCATGCTCCCTCATCAGCACATGATTCTTGCTTGTGCTCCCTGTGCACATTATTCATGCTCCCTCATCCGCACATAATTCATACTTGCCCTTCCCATGCACATTATTCATGCTCCCTCATCCGCACATAATTCATGCTTGTCCTTCCCATGCACATTATTCATGCTCCCTCACCGCACATAATTCATGCTTGTGCTTCCCATGCACATTATTCATGCTCCCTCATCCGCACATAATTCATGCTTGTCCTCCCCGTGCACATTATTAATGTCCCTCATCCGCACGATTCATACTTGTGCTCCCCATGCACAGTATTCATGCTTCTCCTTCTGATACACTTTTCAAGATTACCACTTCCTCATGCACACCATTCATGCTTTATTCCTTCTCATGTCCATTATTCATGATTCCTTTGCCCACGTACATTGATTCATCCTTCTCTCATACATATTATCCTTGCCCTCATGCATATTACTCATGCTCCCCTTTCCAGACAGTCTACATGTTTTCTACCCAGGAACATTATCCATGCTTTCTCCAGCACATGTAATGCCCCCTCTTGTGCACATTAATTTTGCTTCCCCCATTCTGTATTCACAATAGTTCTCTAGGCACAGTACATTGCATCGCACTCTCCCCTTAATCGAGCACAGAGCTTTAGGAGTGGCGAGTTTCGGCATCATTTTGGAAATGTTGCAAGGTGTGATGTTCGACGATGAGCTTGTCTTGAGGAGACGTGAGATGGTAAATCTGAGACCCTCCTTGATTTTGGGACCTGTTCTGCGACTAAAGTGTTACTGCGGCACGTCATATAGCTCTTGCTGATGTGGTTAACGAGGTCGCCAGTCAGCTGGCACCTGAGGACTCTCCAGGCCCGGCGGACTCACTACAACTACAACCTTTTCTTCACAGCCGATAGGCCCGATGTGCCGCAAGGATTCAATGTTGCGGTTTTGGTATAAATCTGTCTCCAGCTCAGTCTCTGCATCTCTGAATGCAAGGCTGGGCAACTCGGTGGCTTTGGAACCCTCTGCCAGAGTTCCCAGTAAAACTGTCCCAAATACACAGTAAAAAGAAAACAAATCCACCCATTCCAAGTAGTCCATTGGGAGCTCCAGAGGCCTTTCCATTAGAGTCTTTGTGTCTCAGTAGTTGGGGCCCTGGGGCTAGTATTATGTTTCCAGCAGGACCCAGTTCAGGGTTAACACAAAGGCCCAGTTACTCTCACGGTCTTTAAAGTTTTCTAAGGGGTATAAAAGCTGGCATGTACTAGTGCCCACTAAGGCATACCAAAGTTCTAGGAATTTGTGTCTTAAAAACGACCATCACAGATTTGGCCGGGGGCACCTTTTTCAAAACCAGTATCAGCTAGACCCTGGGTTTTAGGGTTTAGGGCCCAACTGCACGTTTAAAAGATATTAACTCTCTCCAAAACCATACTTGTTAGAGACATGGCTTGAACAGTTCCATATTCAGGGTGATCAGGACCCAAACCCAAGAGGAAAAATCTCTGTGTCCAACAGAATGGATGGAGTCACATGCCAACAGAATTGTGGACAGGGCAGGGTTCCATCGCAGATGATGTCTAGAGTTCTGTCTCTGCAGTTACTCGATTTTTGGCCCATTCTTAGCAATTCTAGCCTGCTTAGCTGCAAGGACTGCATGACTCTAGGGTGATTCACTCTCTCGAGCAGCATCCATGCAGATCTTGAGTCAGCTGGGCAGTGTGTAGGTTTTTCTCCCAATCAGGGGTCTTGCCGGCCAACTCAACTCCCTCCTCTTTCAGTAAGGTTTCAATCATGATGCCTTCACCACAGTCCAGGAGTTGTTGCTAGCTTTTGAGAACTGGCACCAGCAAAGGTCTACTCCCTGACAAACCTCTTCTTTCACTGGTCTTGTCGAAATTCAGCTGAGTTCTTGGGAGAGATAACAAGAATAGAGTTTCTATAGGACACTGCCGAAGGACTAGAACCACCCGAAATGTCAGCTTTCTGTAAAACTTGAGGACGACACCAAACAGGCGGAATTATATCTTAGTTCTTTTCTATGCATTTTAGGCCTTCAGCACTAATTTGGCACAGTCGCTAAGTGGTGATGCAGATAAAAATCCTTACACTCCTTAACTGTAGCCTGCGGTCACAGGCATCTATTGGCCTTGTATGAGCGGGCGTGATCTATTTTGATCTTTGACAAGGAGGCCCTTTGGCTGTACCGTCTTTCAGCTAAGTTAGGGTGTTGTGTCCAGCATCTCTTGATAAAAGGTGGAGCATCTCTAGTGGGCTTGCAGATTAAGGGCTGTATTTCCTTCAGCTTGCCTTTTAAGACACTGCTGCTGTTCTGGATTTTCCCGGGATTTTTTCTAGTGGTGATTGGTTATTCTAATTTACCTGGATACTGTTGACCTAAAAGTGCCTGGGGTGGTCGCTGCCCCTAAAGAATGTTAATTTTTAGAGAGTGGGAGGTCACACAATATCGTCCATATCCTGCAAACTGTCTTCTAATATAGTTGAAGGCCAATAGTAAGGCATTCATTTTGGTTAGCGCATATTCTGGGTGTAACGCCACTGCCCTGGGCCATTCTTGCTTCAAACATAATCCTTTAAGGTACTTGGAAGATGAGTATTTAACACTCTGTTTAACATGCATTGTTGCTTCATCAGTGCAGGGCTTCACGTGAGCGTGAGCTGCCAGAGGGCAGACAACGCCCGGATTCAGATGTCATATGCTTAATAATTAGCAGCTGGCTTGGCTCCTTGGGTACAGCGTCTGCAGAGGTATCTTTGTTTACCCTGTATGTCACACAGCTGGCGGCCTATGTGTGGTCCTTAAGTGGCTAGCCCTTCCAACGCTATTGCCATCTGTGCCAAGACCCCTAAAGGGGCTGTTCCTGAAGGCGGGGGCAGCAGCCAGCATCCAGCATCTTCAGCATTGAAAACATTGCCTACCCCCACGCTCTAAATGGAGGAATCCTAAGGTGGAGAGACATGACATGGCCATTTTTATGCCGGTTCTGCCTTTGCCACCACTTCTATATGACATTTTTTAGTCGCGTTGTAGAGTGCTTAGAACAGTGCTTAACTTGTGCCGGTGTTTGCCGGTGCTTGGCACCAGCACTTAATTCTTTAGGCTGGCATTTATTTCTGAAAGTCCACTACATGGTGGCTCTGTTTGTCTGTTTTTGAGCAGGGCACACCAGTTTAGCAATTATATAAGCATTAAAAAAAGAATTGAAGAGTCCAAACTGTCAATTTGTAGAAGTATGATGATTATTAAGCAGAATTTATTCTGGCATGCAGTAGTGATGGCCGATTCAGTTGCTAGCCCAAACTCCTGGTCTCCTGGGTAATACCTTGAGCCCAGCAACTTATTTTTTTAATTTTTTTTCACAAAGTTAGCACTGGTTTAGAAGTCATGTGGAATGGTGGCACCGGGAAGTCTACCTACAAAGCAAGTTTTTTTTTACATTCTTTTTATTGATTGTGCCCCCACACCTTCCTGTCATCTGTTTTTCAAAAAAATGCTTTTATTCTTTGAAAGCTCGGGGAATATCTGTTTGCCTCGTATATAGGTCACAGGGCCCTGGAAATGACTTCAGTGGGACCGTCTTTGGAAACTTTACCAATCTGCAACACCTGTTCACAGGAGATTTATTCAGGAGTCTCGTGTTACACTGGAGTTGGGACACCGCGTGAGCGCTCTCAGGTGCCAGGACGGCGTCACTCACGTTCCAGGATGTTTTGCAATTGCATGACCGCGTGCAGCCTTCTAAAGATGCCAACGCAGCTCGCAGCCTTTGCAACAGAGCGGTCCTCATGGCGTTGGAACCTGAATCCACAAAAGCTGATGAGCGCCGCCTCTCTTTTGGAATTTTATGGAATTGGGTTTCTTGTGCACCTTTACTGCATATTATGGGGCTAATTCTCAAAGACATTTACGAGTATGGAAGCAGTGCTACAGGAGCACTACCTCAAAAACCTAGTGGTGGCTGGCATGTCTCGAGGGTGGTGAGGCATTAAACGAATAAATAAATAATTAAATTAAAATTTAAAGCACTTCCCTGCGAGCGCAACGTCCTCCTCAATGGTCTTCTCTCCTCGAGGAAGGCTCCAAACTCCCAAGCCAATCCTGGCGCTTCTCTCACCAGCATGAGAGCAGCGCCAGGATTGGTGGGAGCGGCCTCAATCAGTGCTCAGAAGAGCACTGGAGTCTTTTGCTTTCTGTAACCAAGCTGGTTAGAGAGGTTCAAATTGCATGTGTGTGGCTGGTCGGCGCAAGACGTCCAGCCTAAAAGAAATGCGCACTTTAAACTGAAAGTGCCCTGCTCTCTCTGCTGCTGCCGCCAGTCAGCAGCAGCCCCGCCCACGCCCTGATGCTCCGTTCGGGACGGGGTGACGAAAAATAAAATGGTAATGAAGTTAATCAAGGCTTTAAATGGGATGAAAAAACTGGGGGGGGGGGTCTCTCAAAGGAGCGTGGCCGATGTAATTAGGGCGTGGCTTAAAAAGTAAGCTAAAAAATCTGTGCTTAGCATAGTATGCCGCCCGAGAGGTAAGTTGCATCCAGATATATAATACAACAAGTAACATTACAGCTACAACAAGCCAGGACTATTGGCTTTGTCAATGGTTGTTAGTTGCATAACATAAATAAGCAACAACCATGGCTTCGTAGTATATCATGTTGAAAATGCTTCAGTTCTCAAATGATTAGACTGTGAAAGAACTACGACGAGTCTCTTTGAAGTCACATCAAAGGCTTTAAGCAGTGGTACTGCTGCAAAGTTGAGTTGTTTTTTTTTCATCCGGAGGGTGAGGGCAAAAATGGAGAGCAAAATGGACCCGTCTTGGCACCTAGTTTTTAGAACTGCCAGTGCTGAGCACCGGCAGGACCCGGCCCACTTAAAGCTCTGAAGTTAAATCAACTTCATTACCATTTTATTTTTCGTTTCTGGGGGCATTTCAGTGGGGCGATGCTCCTCCGTTCAAACTGCAAAAAACCTTCAAATGCGTTTAACTGTCCCCGAAATGTTAAACTCTCTATTAGTAAAAGTGCGTAGAGAGCACATTACTTTCTATTTGTGCTAATTGCATATGAATATTCCAAGAGCAGTCCCATTTTTATGTGTTTTGGGTCCAATTCACGAAGGCATTCATGAGTACTTCTTCCCATACTTAAAAATACTTTTGTGAATTTGTAATTATGGAAAAGAGGAAAACGGGGGGGGGCAAGAAATATATTTATGAGGAAGTAACATCTCAGAGCGAAATATATTTTAGAGCTTTGTGAGAGTACCTCCTCTTCATTCTTAATCTGTTTTGAATTATTCATTTTTATCAAACTTAAACAGTCCATATGTGTTCCTGTGATCGCCAGCCCCCCAGGACTTAAACAACCCTCAGGGCCATACATCAGTAGGTAGGGTTCACAAAGTGATGACTGGGCACCTTGAAAGAGAGGAAATCTCTGAAAACTCTTACTAGAGATGCAGTGGGCAATTGAGAAATCAATTCAATGTATTCAGAAAATGTGGATATTACTTATTTTTAGGGGTTCCACAGGAAAAAAAATACATTTCCAAAATATAAAATATAGCCTCAAAAAGGCGGCCTGCAACAGAAACAGTATGCAACATTATACACCTATTAAAATTAGGCTAGGTAAAAATTACTAAAGCCAGTGAAACATACTTCCAACATATTACAGACTACTAAACTACTATTCCAACTGCAGTTCTAGAAAGTCGGTGTCTGAAGTTTTAGGTAAATTTTTATTTTTGTAGGTTCATAGTTTTGGATGTCTTTATCTTTGTGGTCTACATTATAAAGTCTTATTTTTTATTGTCTGTATTTTTGTAGATAGAAATTTGTGTATGTCTTTTGTTTGTAGGGTACGTTTTTGAGTATTTTTATAGTATGTATTTTTGCAGTCTACGTTTTTCAGTATTTGGTTATTAGTCTGTAGTTTTGCAATTTATATGTTCACATGCTTCAATTTCTATGTATCTTTCTCTTACATTGAGAGTGTGTCTTTCTCTTCGCAACAGTGTACTCATTAGAAGTGAAACATCAGTCCATGTGGTCTTAGCACCTTGTACAATGCCAAATGTCTTCACAGGCCGAGTTCAAGGTGTTTCTGTCAAGTAGTTCTCACAATAAACAATAATGGCGTTGCAAGGGTCTATACTAGCAAACCATGAGTGGGTTGGTTTTGTTTAATGCAGGTTTTCAGTGCTCTGCAGAACCGAGAAAATTATGTAACATCTCGAAGGAATGAAGATGACATTCTGTAAAGTGCTTAATTTATAACAAATTAAGTGCCAGGTCCTATCTCTTAAAGCCATTGCAGCCTGCACCCAGTGCTTAATTTGAGCCGGTGGTTTCCGGTGCTCAGCACTGGCACTTAATTGTTAACAACGGGACTTGTGACAGTTTGCCACATCGTGGCACTGTCTGAGTATTTTAGGGGTTGAGCACAACAACCGTTGTTTATAATTCAATATACATTAAAAATTACTAATACTTGCAGCCCAAGCCATTCATATAGCTTTGAGGGCCTGGATTAGTCTGAATCTTCACACTTGTAGGAGTATGATGGTTAATCGTTGTGTTGGTACTGTCAATCCAATGTGTATGTAGCAGGCATACAATGGCACAGAATGCGACCCAGAGCTGGCCACTTTGATCTGCAGCGGCACACCATGCGCACCCCTATTTCCTTAGCATGACTACCTTCAGCTCATCAGGCTGTGGAGGCAGTAGCGGTCGGTGGTGGGAGTGCCGCCGGGCGCTGACGTGGGGCGGGGAGGGGCAGGGTGGGGGGTAGTAAACTACGGATTACGGGCGATTACAGGTAAGTACACATATAAATAAATAAAACGAATTTCGTTTCTCGCGCTGCATCACATTTGGCGATGCAGCGCGAGAAACGAAATTCGTTTTATTTATTTATATGTGTACTTACCTGTAATCGCCCGTAATCCGTAGTTTACTACCCCCCTCCCCCGCCCCACGTCAGCGCCCGGCGGCACTCCCACCACCGACCGCTACTGTGTGGAGGACTGGCAGTGGTTATACCCGCAGGACATTACTTTCATACCTGTTGCCTGTACAGGCAGCGTTGCTTACTGGCCTTTCCAGTTTAAAACTTTTTGCCAGCCCTTGCAAACGGGTCCTTCAATAAAATAATCAATTTTCGAAGTTCTTCATGGTCTATTGAGGATTTAAATTTGCGGACTAATACTGTTACATTTCCGAAGGCTGAACGTGCAGATACTATTGTCAACCTGTCAAAATATCATCCTTCTCAGAACATGAGTTCATCAACCTACTCCTAGCCGAGGGAGAGCTAGAAATACATTTTACTGATAAGATGCTCCTTTGCTCCTGGAATATCGCAGGGATTGAGAGGCATTTAAAGTAAACCTTGGTGGGGAGGACTTGATAACATTTTTAAATCAATATCAAATAATTTGTTTCCAGGTAACTTGGCTTACTAAACCTTTTCATTTACCAAATTTCATTATACTCGAAATTCAAGCTAATGCGAATTCTATGGCCTGCCCATCAGGTAGGCTTGAAACATTAGTTCATATTAGTATTAATTTGAAAAGGTCTGTAATTAAAACAAAAACGGATTGTTTTCTAATAACGGTCTTAGAGGATTTTAGACAAAAACGTATTTTACTAGTAAATGTGTATTTTTAACCATCAACAGTGAAGAATAAAAATGGCATCCAAGCAGAGTAAGAGGTACTGGAATTAATGCTTGACCAGAATGCCTTTATCATGGAAATCATAACAGGGGATTTTAATAATAAATTATTATTCAACCGTTGGCCTTCTCCCCTGGATGACGATTGTCCTGAATTAATCTGGAACATCCCATACCCCATTCTGGGAAACTGGTGGGAAAATACGAAACCAAAAAGTTCTTACATGTGTGAATTCTTCTTGGATTTAGGATTCTCTGTTTTAAATGGAAGATTTGGATCAGATCAACCTTCAAACTCTGCCTTTCTTTCTGCTAAGTCACAAAGTATTATTGTTTTACTCTTTTAGACTGCAGCTCTGTTTCTCTGTGTCAAGATTATCAAATTATTCCAAGGAAAGAAAGCGATCGCAACCCACAACAGATAACCTTGGCTTTTAATTGTCATACTTTTAGGTCACATGATATGCATTTAGATGGTACTAGTAATTCTTCTAACCTAAGATCGATAAAGTGGAATGTTACTTTCAATCAACGAGTAGCATTATTAAGTAAGCTACGTTTTATAAATCTTTATTTCTCTCAGCCATCTAACAACAGGAGCAGTGATTGCGAGGATTTGCTATATGATATATTTTATTTTATTTCCATTAATAGAACTAGGAGATCATGGTCTTGTTCTAAAAATAAAGATTGTTTGATAATTTTAGCAAAAAGAAATCATCGAAAACTGTTCAGAGGAATTCTAAAGAAATTGAAAACAATATTGAGAGATATTGCAATAAAAAGGAAAAAAGTGGTATCAGCACGAAGTTCAGGAAATCCGTAGAAGGTTTCAGGATTCAGCTTGGAGGAAACTGCATCACTTTATTAAAACCCACAACATGAGGCTATTCTGGTCTTTGGTTGGCTTGGGACCGATTCTATAAAACCAGCAAATTATTTCTACATACCTTACGAGGAATGGAAAGTGCATGTAGATTATCTTTATGCCTGTTGTGGCCCCACCTTCTTTAATCCACCAAGATATATCATGTAGACTGCAACTTGTAGTTGTCCTTGTGAACACATTACATCTGTACATATGCTTTAGAAAATATGTGTAGCAGTGTTCCTGACCAGTTTTATGTGGGTGAACAAAGGTCACCTCACAAACGTTCTCTTGTGCTCCACTCAGAAAGTTGGGTTAATTTTCCTGAAGGTTCTTCTTTGTGGTATCTACCTATACTGAAAAAAGGCCACAAAGCAAACCAGCCAGAAAGGGGGACCAACAAACCCCACAGATGGCATTGTGGCCTAGTAACTGGCTGATCCTCTTGCCAGTGGATACCATACTCAGGTGCTGTTTGTGGTTGGAGCAAGAGATCAGAACAGATCTTAAACTTCTGTTTTTATCAGGAACTCCCCCTGTGTAACAGATATTTGGCCCCGTGTGCCCAGTATTTCTATGGCTGTACACAATTTCCAAAATGTTGTTCATTCCCTAACCCAAACCAGGAGGTAGTCCATGTTACCCGTTTGCACAGTATCGTTGACCCAGCCTTGAGTGTAGCCAACAATCCAAACATTCCAGCCATTTACAGTTTCCAGACTATCAAACCAAGTTAGTAAACTGGCCTGGTACTCCAGCTGACACTGGAGCTTGAATTTCTTGACAGTGACTCTAAGACATTAAGAAGTCTTGGTAGCCCAGGAACATCACAAAACGCCAACCACATCCAGTCTGAACTTGGAAAAAATGGTTTTACTCAACTTTATATCAATATCATTAATTGTGATTTACTTTAATTAAGTCTTTGACTTATTTCGCAATATTACCCAAATAAAGAGCTAACAAAGCAAAGCCATTTAGAGGTACATTTTGGCTTTAGCACTTGTAGCTTCTTTCCAAAGAAACCTGGGTGCTCCTCTTAGAGTTTAGTGAAAAAGACTTTCAGCACAGCCTAAAAGGTATCTTTTACTATTTCTATTGAATGGTTAGGACCAGAGCCTAACATCAATCTCCTCTATTTGTATGTGATTTTTTTAAATTGTGTTCTAAATTTCTGGATCATCCTTCACACAAACTCCCAAGCTCTAAGCCTTGCTGCTCAACCACGATACCAAGGATAATCGAGGAGTCTTTGGATCCCCAGCTGTGCACCTGAGACAGATTACCAACATCCTGGTTATGAGGGAGCATAATCGATCTCGCCTTGATACTTCTAGCTGATGCCCACAGCCACATGTATCTGTCCAAAGGCCTGATGGATAGAGAGAAGAGACTCTGTCGCCTGAGCAGCAATCTATTGTGCTACGGTTTAAGCGGTCCACTAATGGAGTGATCCATTGACAATAAATTGGATCACCTGCAAACTTAGTGTCATCTTCAAGGACAAGCCGCCCTGCAGGTTAAGAGGTTGGTTTGGATTGTGCTCATCCACTGATATCTATGTGGTATCCTCCCTCTTCTACTGACACACCACCACATTACACTTGTCCTTACAGTGTCCTCTCTGTGATTAACTACTGCAATGATGTCTGTTGAAACCTCCAAGCCAAAGCAGTAGGGAAAGTTCAGAGAATGCAATACAGTGCAGCTTGCCTCATCTTTGTACTGAATTGAGCCAAATATTATTACCTTGCGCCAATTATTGGTGAAGTGGAGGATAGTATTCAATACGTTCTCCCTCATTAAAAACTACAAAGTAATGGAACGAGTTCTTGACTTAATCTCAGCCACTGGTGATCTCTGGGGCTGTACAGTCCATTGTTTTTCTCCCACTATACCACTTGAGACCGAGACTAGTCATATGCAAATTAGTCTTTGTCCTGCTCCAATAGGAACAGTCTAGTCCAAACTGCTAGACCAGTCCCCTCAAGACGGGAACACAAGCAACCCAACACTGGTTTTGGCTTTCTTAGGCCCCATCAGTGAGGTTTACCTTGTGTCCTGTGGCACAGTGAGCACAGGACCCATTAAAAAGGCATTGTGTGGTCGAGCTCCCTCACTTATATCTCTCAAACTGAATCTTCTTTACTACCCAATGAGTCACCTAATGCTATCCTACCAGCCTTGGGGCCTCATTACAAGAGTCCAGTACTTAACTTGAGCCAGTGGTTTCCGGTGCTCAGCACCAGCACTTAATCATCAACACCGGCGCTTGTGCACTGTATAAGGACACAGTCATTTTTAGTAGACACAGGGA
The DNA here is from genome assembly GCA_963921515.1 of Calotriton arnoldi. Taxonomy (NCBI): domain Eukaryota; kingdom Metazoa; phylum Chordata; class Amphibia; order Caudata; family Salamandridae; genus Calotriton; species Calotriton arnoldi. The sequence goes on from CAWUFW010002634.1 coordinate 1,810,940, forward strand.
GATTAAGTGATTCACATCACAAAAAGAGCCCACGGGTCCAGAACATAAGTCTGAGGGGCATGTGGAAAGTAACAACCATGCTGGAGAGGGGGATCCCTTTTAAGGACGGTTCCTCTCACACACCAAAGGTGTCATGCTTCATCATAGGGGTGCCTCCTCGCATTAAGAACCTAGTCTTAACGTGGGCTACATCCTCCTCGCTGCGAGGGAGGAGCTCAGGGATGTTTTAAATTGGAAGAGGGGGTTACTCTAAAACCCTATGTGAGTGTGGTGTGTTGTGGGTGAGGTGCAGTGCTAGAGTGAATTGTGGTTAAAACTGGCTACAAGGTTAGCTATGGCGAGCTTTATTCTGCTACCTTATTACAGGATTAAAAACAGATAGCTAGTAATGTAACTGCCGACATTAGAGACAGATGCATTAAAAGACGATCAACATGTTTCGGCCTTGGGACCTATCCGAGTGTCATGGCCTTCATCAGGATCAAGTAACAGCTACTGCAATCAGTGAGTAAACATAACAATAAAAACGTGTGAAAGTAGCAAAAACGGCGGAGTATAATACTGAACCAGTGGTCCTGTAGTTCAGTAGATTCACCGATGGAACACGTGGTGGAACAAAGAGACATCGTATCGCGCCAATTACAATGGGACAAAAAAAGCACATATCGCATGGCTGCGCCACAGCACAACAGACAACCAAAACAGTACATTGTTAGATGTATTCAAATCACTTATTAAAACATGGTAAGTGATTAAAGATGCAAGACTCACCTACAAAAGTTAGGAAATAAACTGCATCTGTCCTGGGCTCTGAGCCAAAGGTACATACGCCAACCCAACCTGGTAGATAAAGGTGGTGGCGTTAAAGTAGATGAGAAAGTGAAGAGTAGTTCAAAATAGTATAAGCGAGCCAACCAGTAGGTGAGCAATCATAAGCGCGAGTTAGTGAAAAGACTAACGTACAAAACTGACCAAAACAGGGAATGCACGCACAACAATGCGTGATGTTTGTGATTGTTACTCAGTATGCACTGATCGGTGTGTCCCAGAAATGAGACAGACCATATGTGCTGGGTGGAACAAGGATAGGGCCGAACACTATCATTAGTGACTTAAACAAACATTCCCAAAGGGCTGGAATAGTGGGATTGCACTGGGGCAGCTGGCGGCTGTGATGCGTGTATGCTAGTGATCACCATGAAGGTGAAAGTACAGCCATCACACAAAACGAAGTCGCTCAGGAGCGGCACATTAAATAGATGCCTTGCACAGAAAAACCTGGGAAACCCCGGTCCAAGGAGGATAAAATACAGAAAGGCGCTAGCGCAAGAGCGAGCCCCGTGGTGGGTGGCGGCCGTCCTGCGTGCCTGACTGAAAACTAAGTGAACAGGGCGGCTGACAGAAATGTCTTGCCGGCCCGTGAAGAGGCTTTATCCTGAAGCCCCCTGTAGCGGGGCAGCGGGAGGTCTGATAAGCGGCTGTCACCCGTAGAAGCATGTGAGCTAGGTACACAGGGAGGCTGGCAGATATGAAAACAAAAAATTTAAAAAAGGCCATGATCCGAAGACCACCAGTGGCGTGATCGGGGGGGGGGGGGGGAGGACTGATAGGCAGCAGGGACCCGTCGGTGCATGTATGACCAAGGGACGGACTACTGAAATGAGACTGAAGTGCCTAGGGCAAACAGACGTAGACGCTGCTAAGAGCAACTGAAAGCCAAAAGAAGAATAAATTAACGGACAAAAGTGCCCGAAACTGCTTACCATTCAACGTGAACGTGGATACTAGGATCATATGTCTAACCGACAGGAAGGAGCCTCGGAAGGGTTGCGCTTAAATAGATACGATGCAATGCGGGAACCCGCTTCCTGATGTGAACAGTGGGGATGCTGGGAATTGTAGTTCGGGTGCGGCGGCGACCGCGGAACAACAAAACAGAAGTGAAATGAGATGTACACTGAAGCCAGTCACAACCAACAGTTGGAGCGGCACTTTGTAAGAAATGGGGGGGGGCACACATAGGAATAGAAAGGCCCCGGAAAAAGGCCCGTGGGACACTTGGGAACAGGGGTAAAAAGACATGGTTCATGGAATCACAGGTCCGGGTGAAGTCGGTCTATAGGGCAACAAAAAGGAGGAAGGGAAGCCAGTCTCAAAAGGAGCCAGTCTCAGAGGGTGCTGACCAAATGGAGTGAGAGGGCTGAAAGGAAGGTTGAAATAAATGGTAACCCGGGGAAACCCGAGGTACGTGCCTGAAATGTCCAAAGAGTGCCTAAAGGTGCCTAACAGGACACGGAGTGCCTGCCTGTAGGAAGGACTTTCACAGATAAAACTCACAGGGCAGTGAGATGGGAGGCAGGGTGTATTATGAGGATTAGGTACGAGCCACCCAGGGAATGTCGTCATTGAGTCCCAGATTATAAGTATTCAATCTGAACACCCATCTCTGTTCAATCTGTAATAGTTTCTTGGCCAGATTGGGTGTCGACGCGCTGAGGTTGGGTTTGTCAAGCACTGTCCAGGCGAGTGTGTCTGCCTGGTGATGCATTTCTACAAAGTGTTTTGTAAGCCCCGTTGTTTGTTTGGCGCATCTGATAGTACTTTTATGTTCAAATATGCGTGTGCGTACTTTCCGTGTGGTCATGCCCACATATCTGAGACCGCATGGGCAAGTGATAAGATAGATGACCCTCTCACTATTGCAGTTAGCTGTGCCAATATCAATTGTCTTAGTGGCTTAGGTTTGGGCGCAGACGGCGCAGGACCCACAGGGAAAGTGACCTTGGACGGGTGGAAGATGCTATAGGGTGGTAGGCCTCTGTATGGCCGTGGGTGGAGGTCTAGTATGGACCAGACTGTCCCTAAGGTTGTGACCTCTTTAAATGCGAACAAGGGTTTCTGCAGGGTCAGTTGGCCTTTGTTGAGAATGTTCCAACTACGCATGATGGATTTTTTCACTGCAGTCGAGAGGTAGCTGAAGGTGTTGATGCACACCAGTCTCGTCTGTGGTTGTTTGTTAGGCGGGTTGTCCAGCAGGGCATCTCTATTGTTATTGAGCGCTCGTTTAGCTGATTTCTTAACTAGTGCAGTCGGATAATGTCTGTCCAAAAGGTTGCTTCTTAATGTCAGTGCATGTTCCTTATATTTGTCGACACTGGAACAATTCCGCCTAAGCCTGAGAAATTGGCCAAAAGGTGGGTTCTCACGCAATGACTTTGGGTGATGACTCTCGTATTGGAGAAAGGCATTCCTGGCCATGGGTTTTTGGTACAGTTCTGTTTCCAAATGACCCTCAGATGGAAAAATCAAGAGATCCAGGAAGGCAAGTTTTCTCTGCTGAACTCACATGTGAACCTGAGGTGGCCATTGCGAGTGTTGAGCCATTCATGAAAGGTCTTGATGGTTGTATCCTCGCCCCTCCAGACCACAAGGATTTCGTCGATATACCTTTTCCAGAGATGGATATGGGCAAAGTATGGATTATTGTCCGAGAGGACGACATCCTGCTCGAAGACATGCATAAAGAGGTTCGCCAAGCTGGGGGCAAAGGTACTCCCCATGGAAGTACCGGATACCTGTAAGAGAATCTGATCTTCGAATCGAAAGAGGTTTTCTTTCATTGCCATGGTGGCACACCTATTGATGAATGGAACCCGTTTGATGGTATCTGGTGGATGTAGAGTCAACAGATGTTCAATCGTGGCCAATGTCTGGTCCTGGGGAATACATGTGTATAATGACTCTACATCAAAGGAAATGAGATAGTCCGTAGCTGGGTTGAATTCGATCTCTCTGAGTAAGCGAAGACCATCCTTCGTGTCTTGCAGATATGGGGGCATCAGTTGGACCAAAGGTCGTAGGAAAAAAATCTACAAACTGTGACAAAGGTTCCAAGGCAGAACCTATGCCGGAAATAATCGGTCTTCCTGGCGGTGGTCTCTGTGGCTTGTGAATCTTTGGTAAGATGTAAAAATAGGGAGTCACCGGTTCCCTGGTGTGGAGGAACTCAGCTTCCCTGGGTGTAATCCAACCATTATCCCTGGCTTCCGTAGTCATAGTAGCAATGGTGTTGGTAATCCTTTCAGTGGGATCCTTATGGAGTGGGCAGTAGGATGTAAGCACGCTCAATTGTCGTAAACATTCAGACCTGTAGGTCGTGGTGTCCATGTTATGTTAATGATGCTTTTAAAGCGCACTGTTACCCTAGGGTGTCCTGGCGCTGAGCACTGCCTAATTGGTTGCTGGAGTAAGCTGAACTGTTCAGGGAAAGAGCCAGGTTTTCAGCCCCCTCCTGAAAGGAAGGAGCTCCGTTGCGTTTCTGAGATACAGAGGTGGGCTGTTCCAGGCCTTTGCGGTACAATTGAAGAAACACCTGCCTCCCCAGCTGGCCTTGTTGACACGAGGAACTATCACTAGTTTTGCCTCTGATGAGCGCAACGCTCTACCGGGAACATACCATTGTAGATGTTGTCTCATGTAAGCAGGACCAATACCCTTAAGGGCCTTAAAAACTGTGCAAAGAGCCTTAAATTCTGCATGTTGTTTCACCGGGAGCCAGTAAAGATTTCGGAGTCCCTTCTTCACCGAGACAAATCTTGGGGTGCCCGTTAGCAGCCTGGCTGCCGCATTTTGTACGATCTGGAGTCTGTTAAGATGTCTCTTTTGGATGTTAAGATAGAGGCTGTTACAGTAATACAGTCGTGACAAAATGAGCGCTGTGACTGCTGTCCTAAGGCTGTCCTCTGGAAGGAGAAATTTTATTTTCCTCCGAATCCTAAGGAGGTAGAAGCAAGTGGAGACGACCCGGCCTATCTGGTCCCCAAAGGAAAGTTTTGAGTCCACGATCACCCCCAGATTCTTCACCTTCTTGGTGGGGACCGGAGGCGTGCCCATTACATCAGGCCACCAATCAGGCGTCCAGAGATTTGTGGAGTTACCAAAAATGATAACCTCCGTTTTCCCTGCATTTAACTTCAAGCAGTTTGAAGACATCCAACTCGCAATGGCTTGCATGCAGTCACGACAGTGTAGTCCTGCCTCGGCCTCTTTACCCCTCTGAAGGGACAACACAATTTGTGTGTCGTCCGCATAGGAGGTCAGTTGGAACCCATAGGATCTTATCAGGGCTGCCAATGGAGACACATACATGTTAAATAGTGTGGGACTGAGAGCTGACACCTGCGGCATCCCGCACGGAAGGGAGAAGGGCCTAGATCTATCTTTGCCCAGGTCCACCGTTTGAGTTCTGTCGGTGAGAAAAGATTTTAGGAGATCCCAGACCTTGCCATGATGACAGTGGCACCACCCTTATCAGCTGGCTTGATTGTAATTGTTTTGTCCATGCTGAGGGTGCGTAGGGCTTGTTGTTCTCGTTTGGAGAAGTTATTATAGGTCCTCAGTGGTAAGGACAATCTGGAATCTAAGTCTGTCAGGACCGCCTTTTCAAAAGTGGCCACCTCCACTGGTACCAGACCAATGGGCGGATTGAATGTCGATTTCGGACGTAAATTGGTGTTTGTGATGTCAATGTCACTATCCACGGGGGTCTTATCAGAAAAGAAGAAATGCAATCTGACTTTCCCAAAAAATTGATGGACCTCCTGTTGGAGTTGGAAAGGGTCCCCGCTATTGGTGGGTACAAAGCCTAGTCCGCTGTTGAGTACCATGGTTTCATCAGTCGTGAGTGGGCGTTGACTCAAATTGACTATTAGGCTGGGTCCCTGCTCGGTCCTGGTTGTTGTCCTGTCTTTGTCATACTCCTGGTGTTCCGTGGGGAGACTGGAGGACTCCAATGCACCTGTTGCTGTGACCGTCTTCTTCCTCTTGACCGGCCACGGCCCTGCCCTAAAAAAGGCTGGTTGTAACCTGGTTGTGGTGGTGGTTGGAATCCCATCATGGGACCTTGAGGTCCAGGGCCAAATGCCGGAAAAGAAGGATAACCCCATGGTGTAGGTGGCCACCATTGGTTAGGTGGGGGTCCGTCACGAGCCCCACGCATTTTCTTTGCCCACGGTTCTGTGCATTCTGTCGGATGGTGTCTGAGCTTGTATCGGAATCACCCAGAATCACAGGACGTTGAGCCGATGCCAAGACTCGAACCTGGTTCCCCAGCTCCAAAGTCGGCAGCTCTGGCCATTACGACTCATCCTCTCCCCACTTTGGTTCTTGTTTAGGCAGCTCTAACAGGAGAAATGGTGGAAGCTGCCTCCTGATGGGAGCACCCGCACTTATTTTTTTCCACAAATTAACCACTGCAAGAATCTAGTAACAACCCCTGTAGTTCTATGCTTCCGGGGTTACCAATACATGGGGAGGCAGATCTATTAGGTATTACAAATGAGAGGGCGACCTTAGAAAATGAGGAATTACTGGGAATCAGTAATTTTGTTCCCGGTGACCAGTAAGTCCCCAATTTTCACCAGGAGTCTCCACCTACTTTCCAAGGGAAATGCATAAGATCCTTGCAGCTACCATGGATCTCGTATTTACGATATTGCTGTGTCATGTGTTCCAGTTAGGCCTGAAGGGAAACACTGTCATTTTACATATACACAGCTCTTTCCTAAAGTTGCCTTCACTTTTACACGATCACTTGTGGCACACGTTTGCATCTGTGACAGTCTGGATTAGTCTCTTGGAAACTATACTTACTTACAGAATCGACTTCACAAGAACACCATCATGCTAACTTGACACCATGTACAAGGTTTGTGCAAATGTGCTTGTTGTTTTCGTACATATGGTGACATAGACATCTACAATGGCAGCCTGATCAAGATCTCGGCCCAAGTCAAGGATGCCTTTTTTTATAACTAAACATTCGTTTCTGGGTGTTCACAGAGGAGCGCTTTGCTGTCATTAGCGAGGTCTCTACATGCTGATGCTTTGGCCCAGCAGCCTGCTGACAACTTTGCAAGCGGTGTCCAGCTCGTGACCACAACGGGGACTTATATTTTTTCCCTTCAGGTAACAGGGGTTGGATCATCCAGTGTGGGAATTCTTGGCAGATCATACACACACACCTTAGACACTTAGGTTAGGGGATGCATAATAGATGTACGCCAGATTTCTATATTGTTTTATATGCTTCAATATATAAATTGCTTTAGCACTATGTTGGAACTTTTCATTCAGTTCGCTGTCCTAGTACTTCTAATAATGTTCATTTGCTTCTGTCTATTGATCATTGCAGCAGATATATTTTATACAAGAATCTCGTTGGTTCAATAAACATTGAAAATGTTCCACTCTGTATTCCTTGTATATTTCTCAGAGAGAAAGAGAGCACGAGTGACTGAGTAAAAGGTTTCTAGATCTGTTACCACGATTCCTGGGGGATCAGGGTTGTCATGTTCAGTGGCTGCCACAACCATTTGCTACCCGCGTAGGTTTAGAGGTACTAATGGTGGCTCTGTGAGCTAGCTGGTCTATAGGACGACATATCCTGAGGGGGTGCATGGAACCAGTCTGGCACCATCCCAGCGGTTATGCTGTCCACAAACGTTCAGTTCCTACCGTAGGGTGGAGACTACACGACAGCTGGTAACTCGGATTACTGGTCCCAATGGAATGAAAAGAGGATTCTTAATGATCCCCTTAGACTCTTACTTCACCTAACAAGATACATCCAGTTTGAGGGCTATTGGTACATTTGCAAGGCTTCACTTTTTAGATTTGGTTTGATTTCCCCCTTTTTCTCTAAATTGATTTCAGGAACTACTGATAAGGCGTTGATGACCTTTATATTAAACCAAGCCGTACAGACTAGATTATAAATAAACTTGACCTGGGCACAATTCTTCTTACCAGCACTAACCTTCCCCAACCATGTGCTCTGAAGCAAGGTAAAGGCACTGCAAGCACTCAACAAAATTAATAAATCAAATAATGAATAGTGTTTCTGAAGGAGGGGAACCTACACACTTCTGGAGCAGGACCCAGATTGGAAAGCGCGCTCCTTCTAGCCCTGCTTAATGTGCACATTAGAATAAAAAATATCTTGGCAGCACCATGGGGCAGTCTGCTGGTGTTTCATCGCTCTCTTAGTCGCTGATGGGTTCCCCATTTATGAATCCAATTTTGCAGAAAAGACCGAGCCTGCCTATTGTTTGTCATTTTTTGAGAAACCATGTGATACCTTGGAAACGATCTATAGCATGCTCGGTTTCATGAACTGGTCTCGAGTTTATTTTCACCTGTGTATGCCGCCTAGATCACTGGTGTGGCCTGAGGTGACGGCCAGACTTGCCCCCACTCATTGAATAATTTATAAATTATTAATCTGTTGTCTCCTTAAATGTGAGTGAACGGTGGTGCCCGGCCATGGAAGTATTTAGGGGTCTCCAACCTTTTCTGCACTGAGAACTACTTATGTTCAATGAAACGCATTGAGAGCTACTAATATTATTAGTGTTGTATAATCTCCATTTTTTTTATATGTATATTAATTCAACCAAGCAAAAGCTTTCTAATTTAATAAGTTGGGCTGCACACAGGTGAGCTACTCAGAGGTAGCAGGAGAGCTACAGTAGCTCACGAACAACTGGTTGGAGACCCTAATATTTATGTGTTGTGTTTTGGAACCCTCCTGTAGCGGAACATTCACAACCGGTCTTCCCAGCTAGGCGATGTCTTTGTGTCACACTTGCTCAGTTTTAACTCCTTTCATAGGCGTGGCGGGATTTCGCCTGACGGCGGCTCTCATGTCACATCAGATATGTCATGCTTGGGTCTGAGTGGCGGCTGAAAAGCAGGTGTGCGGCTCCTCAGGGCGCGAAGCCTGAGCAAAGTGGACACCCAGCTTTACCGTAATACAATTAACAATTAACTCTCCATCGTCTAATGCCTCACTGCGCTTATCTTAGAACAGCACTCCTTTCACGTTGCTGGTGGATAACCACTAATTGAATAATCGACTAAGTAGCCTGAAAATTGCATGTGTTTACGTACTTCTCAGACGTGCTATTTCGGTGTTTATTGTTTCCTAGCAGTACAAATGGGTATCCGCATTTCAAATTATTTCACCCGTCAGCCCATGAAATTCAAATGAAATGTGATAGAGCGCGAGCTGTTGACGTCCAACGTAGACTCCCAATGCCACAAACAAGCAAAAATATATTTTATTCGGCTGTATTTGTGAGGGGTGACAGACTACCTCATGGCATAGGGCAGCAAATAATTTATGTACTGTCCGCATTAGAAGATCCGCGGGGGACCCACCCGACATGCCACAACAGGCAATCTGAATGCTGTAGTAGGCGGATGATCCAGTGCTTAATTTATACCAGTGACACAACCACTAATATTTTCGTCCCAGGACTTGTTTTTCTTTATCAAACTTTGACCCAGAGAAAAAGGCAGAAAAGGGATAAAGAAAAAGGAGAAAACATAAGAAGTCGATGACCAGGAGACAGCAGGGATGAAAAAGAACCTGTTAAAGTGACATAATGAGGAAAGAAGTGTAGGGTAGAAACAGATAGACATGAGGTGGAATAAATTCTGCGAAACCTTGGTGTTCGGCAACCCTGGCATTCCACAGTGCTAGCAACGAGTGACTTCTAAGAAGAACCGAGGATCCCTGAACTTAGTTACACTTTTTTTTTACACAAGTTAGAGCAATTGGTAATTGCACTTCAATTCTCCCATACTTGTTTCTTGCACCCTCTCCTCTTCTCAGCGTAGGTGTCCGGCGGCTGCTTTAGCATAGCCTACAGAGCCTGACACCTCCGGGTTTCCAATTTTGTTTGCATCAAGCAGTTTCTCCTCTAGTGCATGGTGCATATGACTGCATCTTGTGAGCGCTGTTGTGCATCATCACACAGCAAATGTGAGGTGGTCGGTTTGCCACAGTGTATGACGAGGGAATTGTCAGGGCCCAGCGTAATGTTTCTCAAAGTCTGACTTTCTGACATTTGCTTTCTAGGGTTTACTCTGAAATTTGTAAGTCAGGACTAACCTCGAGCTGGATTGCTAACACACAACAGTCTTGAGAGTGGTTTTTGTGCTGTGTTGCTTTGTTGGACTTTGTTATGGTTTGTTTGGTCTGATTTTAACTATTGAGGACATGGTGGTAAGATGAGTTTGTGTCTCTGTTGTTCACACGAAGCCAAAGCCTGTGCATTACTGCGTGATCATTATGGAGGGAAACCACCCTCGCTTTGCACTACACCCACTCCTGGGAAGTTACCGCGCACAAGTAGCATACGTTTGCAGAAGCGGTTTCTATAGATTTCTGCTTGGTTTTGGTGTTTGCTAGTCATTGTTGCACTCTACAAAGAGTTGCCTCCTTGTTCAGCAGTTGAGAATTTATTGAAATTGGTAAGTGATACCAGAGTTTGGGAATGTGGACACAGAAATTATGGTTCCACTGTATCCAGCATCAATACACTCATGACTGCAACTTATTTTACTACCACCTATTTCTCTTGTTTCCACTACAACTACACCTAGTACCATTGCTCACTTTAGGAATGCACCTATTGCACCCTACTGCAAATTTTCCTGATTCAGTTATACCTGGTTTTGCTATACTGACTACTACCGATCCTACTGCTGTTTATACTTCTGCTACTACTACTGATGGGCAGAGACTAGAGGGTCATGGATCTTGCAGTCGAGTGCCCTCTTCTTTCGTCTCGCACAAGCTCTAACGCACAGGCTAGCAATATGAAAAACCCACCCTGCAACCAAACCTACTGCCAGTGCAGATCTCCCAGCAATGCAAATACAACTCCTTTGTGATTGGGTGATGCACTCACAGAATCTCTCTTTTGATGTCACCAAGACATTTGTATCTGGCTTCGCTGCATGGCAACCCTCGCTGTCTTGTTAGCAGCACCTATGTTGTCAGATTTTTTACTTTGTTAGGTTTTCTACAAAACACACTGTGTTCATGACTTTCTGGATGTAACAGTTGTAACGAGAAAGACCTGCATAACTGTAAAATGTTTTTTAAAAAAATTCTCTAAAGTAGATTATTTGTGTGTAAGGCGATGATTAGTGAATTTTGATTTTTGTTTTACCAGCTACCAACGAAAAGGAGAGCACTCAGCCATTCATCGTCGTGCCCACCCAGTTCCCCGTCTATCTCTGGCACCCCTACATGCGGCACAGTTTCTTCTGTTTCCAGGATGCAGAATCTCAGAAGAGTTTCGCCGCAATTCTGGATGACTGCATTAGACACCAAAACCATGGTAGGTGCTGGCATCTGTTCTGGATTGAACTGTGAATGGCAACGAAAACCTCGGGAGTGCACTGATATTGATCCAACTTGAGTCTATGTACAAAGCAGCTTCTGTTGGCGCAAAGAGACAAGTGACTTGGCCCAGGGGATGTCAGCCACACCAACTGTTGCCTGCAGTGGGACCACGCCATCAGACTTCAGTTTTTGTCCTTTATTGGAGTGGGTAGTGGACACTTAGAATACTGTTAGCAGTGCCACCATATCTTTCTTTACACTTTACAGCACAGGGCTGGGCTCTCCTGCATCCAATCCAGTGCTTAATTTGAGCCAGTGGTTTCTGGTGCTTAGCACCGGCACTTAATTGTCCATACCTGCACTTATGACAGCCGCCACATGGTGGCGCTGTTTGTGTGATTTAGAGATAAGCAGAACACCCGTTGTTTTATTAATTTAATATAGATTAAAACATCTAATCCCTGTCACCTAAGCCATTCTTATAGCTTTGAGGGCTTCAAACAGTCTGAGTTTTCACGTTTGTAGGAGTGTGATGGTTAGTAGTTGTGTAAGTACTGTTACGGTAGTGCTGACAGGGACAATGGTTGGTGGAAGCTGCGGTGGCCTCCTGGCGAGGGCCCTGGCACTTACGTTTGTTTGCAAATTAAGCACTGATCTCATCCACACTTGCGTCTTTGGCAGGAGGCCCAGTGTTGTGGGGCTGCAGGGTCTTGCTTGAGTAGTTGGTATTCCTTGATAATGGACTCTGCTGAAAGGCTCACGAGTGGCTTCCCTGTCATTCTCCCTGTCACAGCTATCTCCACTGTAGTCTATAGCAAGTAGATCTCCATTATTCCCCAGCTTCCCAGGTCCATCTACCATAGGCAAGTTTGTTTAAATACAATGTCCAGTGTTCCCAGTCGCTCATAACCATGCTTCCATTCTGGGTACTTCATGTTTAACCCACTGCCCTTGTTCGAACCAGTCCTCTAATTTGCATGTGAATCCATGGCCAATGTGGTCGGCAGGAAGCCCGCATCTCCCAGCAGTACCATGACCAATGCAAAATTAGGCAGAGATCTTCAGATGCCATTGGCACAGCACCCTTACTCAATGCCTTCTCGTGGCAGCATGGCCTTTGCACTGCCTTTTGTCTGCTGGTGTACTATGTTCCAACTCAGGCCTGCTGAGTGACAAGGCAACTCCAATTTATAACTCAAAAAATTATAAATGGACCCCTCTTCCTAAGCTTTATGACTCCTCCACCGCCCATTATGACTTCCCCGTGTCACTCTCCCACCCCTTTATCCTCATGACCTTTTATCCTACCCTTTAAACTTCTCTTTCTACTTAAAGTCTCGTCCTGCTCCTCATATGTCAACTCCAGCCTCTCATGACCCCTCTCCTGGCTTTCAGTACTTCCATAAACCCTTAAAACCCCTCACTTGTCCTTCGTAACTCACGGCGTGCATAACCACTCCTATCTCTGGTTCACATCGCCTGCCCTCTTGCTCCTCCCTCCTGATTGTAACCAGGGGCGTAGCTTCGTCAGTAACATGGGGGGAGCGGGGGTTCATACTTTTCAACAATCACGCTGGCATATAATATTAAAATACATTATGTAAAGAGCTTAATTTGAACCAGTGGTTTCCGGTGCTCGGCACTGGCACTTAATTGTCAACACCAGCGCTTGTGACAATCTACCTCATGGTGGTGCTGTCTGGCTAATTTAGAGATTACCACAACAAGAGGTAATTATTATTCAATATATATTAAAAATGACTATTACCTGCCGCCCAAGCCATTCTTCTAGCTTTTGAGAACTGAAATAGTCTGAATTGTCACACTTGTAGGAGTGTGATGGTTAGTAGTTCTGTTGTTACTGTCATTGGCAGCATGGTAGGGGCAATGTGTGGTGCAAGCTGCAGTGGCCTACTGATGAGAGCCCTAGCACTCATGTTTTTACAAATTAAGCACTGATTATGCGGCAAGCAGAGTGCATGAGAGGGGCTTAAATCTCAGTGGAAAGGGAGAAGAGTTTAGAAAGGTAGGAGTATTAAGTGCGAAAAAACATATTATTTTGTAAAATAACTAACATTTTTTAGGACTTTTAAAATAGAGAGAGGGAGAGAGTGCATGTGCGTTTTTGTTTGTGTGGATGCAAAAATTCCTGTTGAAAATACATTTATTGGGGGGAGGGGGAGGGTAACACCCCAAACACCCTTCCTGAAGGTGCGCCACTGCTTGTAACCCCTCCTGTTCTTAATCCCTCTTTTTGCTTCTCATACTTCCTCTCACTGGACGGTACATAGTAAGTAATTCTCACAACAAGTAATATGCAGTAATGCTACTCAACAGACAATAGAGAGTAGTGAATAAACTGGGTCCTGTCCACCCACGTAGCTTCACTTACAAGTTCAGATAAATAACTTTTTTATACACCAGTCAAATAACATGTCTGTCCTTTTTAAGGATTTTAAATAGCAGGTCTTACTGTTACCCGATGTAATAATATTCAATTTACCAACCTCAGAAAGATGAAATGCTAAGTGAGCCTTGAATTTCATATTATAGTAGACCTAAATGGCTTGTATTTTTCTCATTGAGCCATCCAGTGTAATAGCAGCAATGCAGACAAGAGGTAGCTTTATTGTTGCTGCAGCAGCCTTGCCTGAAAAACCACTTAAGCACCAAAACCTGCTGCTTCCTCACCGCAGGAAGTTCTAAATGCTTGTTTGCAAATTTTCACGCCTATACCGCCGACGAAAAGAAAATTGATCTATTACCTCTTTAAAACAAGCATTGGCATAGCCAATAGGTCTCGCCTTTGGGACCTTATAAGTGTTTAGCCATGCAACAGTTGATGTTGTTGCACCAAGGATATTGTGCTGCATAACTAAATACTTATAAGGTCCCAAAAGCGAGACCTATTGGCTATGCCAATGCTTGTTTCTTAGGTCAGCAATATTCAGTAATAAAAACGAAGCAGGTGAAGAGAGCCAAAAAAGAGAAATTCTGGTTAGAGGATGGACAGTGTATACATGTCCAATGACTTGTTTTTTTACTTTCAATTCTCCTTGAAGCTAATATCAGATATTGTAAGCCTGCTTTTGCTTTCTTGCAACAACTTGGCCATGCTCAAATACCCTATGCTGTTGTTAATTTTATAAGATGTTCACTGGCAGTTAGGAAGAGCCATGGGGACTTGTCCTGAGGGCATTTATCAGTACTCTTAATATTTTTAATTTTCTGTTTTCTGACTGTATTGTTGTCATATTGATGTATTTTATGTGTGTTTTAACTTTGCTTTTAAGGCTTTTTATAGCCGAATAAAGATTATTATGACTGACTGAAAGAACATTTCCTTTTAACTGGGATACACTTTGGGCACCATGTTTACCCTCCGCTATTGTAGGCAGCCTCAAAGGCAGGACGAGAAAGAAACATACTACAAACAAACACCTCAGCATTCACTGGAAAATATACCCCCCACCCTACAAGGAGTACAACCTACGCCCCAAAACAGAAACTGTATTTGCGTGCTCACACACTTTCACTGGGAGACATATTTTTGCTTCAGTGATTCAGAAATAAGGCAGTGATTGTTCAGCACATTTGAGAGAAGTCTGGCTTTGGCTGCTAATAAAGAAATGGTAGCCTGGGTCAGGCCCGTGACACGCAGCGCTCGGTAAATGCTTTGCATTTTCTTTAGGGTCACATGGACACATTTTACCCATTCCTTCATGCGTGGTAGACGCCACTGTGCATCTGTTTTACTGTAACCCAGGAGGGTATTAATAAAACGACTGTACAGCAGGTGGTTATACCCACAGCAGACCATTTACAACGCCAAAAGCTCCAACTTTCACAAATGCGAGACCGAATGGTTTGCAAATGCTTGTTATTTTTCATTGTAAAATGTACCAGTGTCTCTTAGCGGCTTGATGGTGCCTACAGAGCATCTATTTACACGGATATACTTGCAGCCAATCGCAAGTGTCTTGCAAGCCTGAGCCGGCTGCAAATGTAGTTATAGGTGCAGCCGTAATGAGAACCAATCAGAGCCCGCGCTGCCCTTGGGCACATTTGAAGGCCAAAAAAACCGGGAAACTCGGAAGCCAAGCCATCGCCTCGTAACCTTGTCCTCTTTCTATTGCTGATGACGGTTGGGTGACTGACGCAGGGACTGAAACTTCTACTATTGGGATTGCTGGCTCGCGTACACCCGTGTACACAGTCGCCATGTTGGGATGGTATCTACCGGAAGTGCCTGGGTGGCGAGTGAAAGGTAAATACACAGAGTAAGATTGAATTAGTGAACTCTCGCCACTGGGGGTTAGTTGGCGCCCTTGAATGCTGCAGGGATGTCCCAGGGACTGCTATGAAGTGATAGCAAATTACGTCAAAGGGGCTGCAGCCTGGCGAGCACCGTCGTGATGCTGCATGCCACGGTTTTCTGGTGTGTTGTCCCAAATCTATTGCATGCTTGGCGCAAACCTAGCACATTAATCAAGCACCGTCGTGATGCTGCATGCCACGGTTTTCTGGTGTGTTGTCCCAAATCTATCGCATGTTTGGCGCAAACCTAGCACATTAATCATGTTTACCTCTCAAACTTTAAATGGTAATTTGTATATAGCGTGTGCCTGTTGCTGTGCTTGTTTAAAAACATAACGTCTAAAGTGTTGTACAGAAGGGCACGATCTGCAGAAAAAGCGATTAAAGAGAGGGGGAGCAGGAGGTGAGCCCGCGAGTGGCGCGCACGCGCTTGGGAGAGCAGTCTGCTCATTTTCAAGCACTGCACTTGTGCTTGTGGCGTGCCGCTGCTCGCTCCCGCAAGGTGGATGCCGCCACAAGCACGAGTGTGTGCTTGAAAATTAGCAGAGCGACGGCTAAAGGCCCTCCTATGCAGCACATGCGCCCTGCGTAGGCGAGACCTAAAAAATCACCCCAACTTGTAAAACTGCTGAGTAAAATACTGGTGAAAGTTCACTTGTTTTCTCTGGGCTTGAAGTTTTTTTTTGCTTTGCCCATTACTGGGAAGGGTCGCTTTTAGAGTTAAATGTCCTACACATGTTGTTTGCATTATATTTGTTGAAGGGGAGTTGCAACTCACAGTTCAGCAATGAACAATACTCATTCATTTTGTTATTAACACTAGTAGAAATAGTTATATATCTATTACTAGCTCCTGCTCTTTCAATGCCACCATCTATTTCAGCTGAGGTTTTTAAAACTGAATGTGAAAATTGCAGGCTGAAGGGAGATTGGAGCGTTTTTAATGCCCCTTGTTAGGAATTGTCTGAATTATTTGGCAGTGCCTTCTCTGCCTTTTCTGGTTTAACCTGCCATCCAGTCCTTCAATCCGGGCAGGTGATTTGTGTTGGCAGATGCCACTGGAACCAAGCTGCATCCCACTGAACAGGCCCACATAGAGCTGGGTTGCTTGTATTCTGTTGGGAGGTGTCCTGCCCCGATAGTTCAGGTAGGAAGGTTCCTACTGGAGCAGGACCAAGGCTGATTTGCATATGGCTGGTTCCTGTCTGAGGTGGCATGGTGGGCAAAAAATGATGAATTGGAATGTCCCCGAGTAATTACCAGTGGCTGAGATTAATTCAAGCATTCCACCCATCACATTTCTGTTTTTCTCAGTGCACTTTTATTTCCATGGGTTTTAATACCCAACATTCATTCAACTAATTAGTTGAGGAAGAGCAGTGTGATCCACTTCTATGTATTGTTAAGACGTTAGGCCATTACCCAGTGTTCCAGCGATTGTTAAATAGATATTAAATGTTATGCATAGCCAACGTTTGCTTGTCCATTGGCAAGTAGTGCCAGGGTCTTTTTTGAAAACTTTTTTTACTTGTTTAATGAGTTAAAATACCTCAGGTCTCTGTTTATTTAAATGCATATGGTCCTGTTAAGGTCCGCCAGTCATTCGTTTTGGAGTCTGTGCTTATTGTAAAAACTCTGTTTTTGATGTACGTGGCAGCAGCAGGCATTAGGTGGGTGAAGGACTTGGCCACTGGTATTTGGGGCTTGTCACAGTGCAGTTTCTGTCTTTTCTATGGATTCCGAAGTCTTTTGCGGGGTGGGAACGAGGTCACTGCATTGGGCATACCCTGTGGTCTGGTTGGTACTGAGCTGGGAGCAAGTGCTTGTCAGGCCAGTTCTCTCGGGCCACCTAGGCAATCCTTCTGACAAGCCTGCCATTGTCCCTAAAACCACAGAAGCCACATACTGCTGCAAGTTCACTGAATGGCCAAGTATCTCCTTTTTACACTTTGACTTTCAGGAGGTAGTGAGGTTGAGCAGTCAAGGCATTCTCTTAAATGTTTAGGTTTAGCTAGCACTTGTATCTCTGATAATATTTGTAATGTCCACTCATTATTTCTTTTATAAAGAGATGATGCTGTATGCGTTTTAAATACAGATGCTTAGACACCTATGAATGCGCAGTTACAGTAGTAATTGTAAAGAGTAGGGTCTGAGGATACTCTGGGCCTGATTTAGATATGGGCGGACAGGTCACTCTGTCACAACGGTGATGGATATGCCGTCTGCCGAAATATAAATCCCATAGGACAAAATGGGAATTATATTTCGGCGGATAGGATATCTATCACCATTGTTACGGAGTAACCCGTCCACCGAGATCTAAATCATGCCCTCTGTGTCTTCAGCATTTGCTGGCAGTGTTCGCCACAGGGTTATAGCAGGGATGGCGTCCCAATGAGAGGGTACAGCTAGAGTCGAAACACAGCATCAGGTTGTAGGAGCAGAGAGGTTGCAGGTCAGTCATACTCTATTCTCATGAGCAGGGGAACATGGCTCGTGGGGTTAGCTGTGAGTAACCGTCACTGTAGTAAGTACTTGACTCGGAATGATGTGTAACTACTTTATTGCCAAGGTGCACAGCAGTGTAAAATATGTCTGTCCAGTAGCCTGATCTCCCCTCAGCCGCCACCCAGATTTCCCAACATTCCCCACACAACAGTGGAATTAGAATCTATTACAAATCATAATATACGCCGGGACAGAAGCCCTAACATGAGCCCACAACACATCCCC
Organism: Calotriton arnoldi; assembly: GCA_963921515.1. Taxonomy (NCBI): domain Eukaryota; kingdom Metazoa; phylum Chordata; class Amphibia; order Caudata; family Salamandridae; genus Calotriton; species Calotriton arnoldi. The sequence continues at coordinate 1,829,190 of CAWUFW010002634.1, forward strand.
TCCTTTGAATTAAAAACACAGTTTGATTATATTTCAATGTACTAAAATTAACCATTAATAACCATTGCGTAAACCACCCAAATCCCCTTCTCATAAAATGAAGATAAGTAATGTGTGAAGTCTTTTTCTTCCTTTTTTAATTTTTTTTTTTTTTTTACTTTAAAGTTCAAAACACTACAATACCTTAAAAAAAAAAACTACTTATCATATCATGAATATAATCCTCTAACCACTTGGGTGGTTTCCTTATCCTACTACGTTCACCCAAACCAAAACAAGGTAATGCATCCTCATCTTGCCTTTGTGCGTTTCCCTCCTCTGATACTTCCATGGTATCACCAACATTTTGTGGCAACACATCATCAGAAGTGACCAAGGAGTGATCGACCGTCAACTCTGAATTTCCATTCACATCCACCTGAGTACCCTTGTCATCCAGAGTGTTCTCTGCGTCCACCCAATCAAATACCTTATTTCTGATATACTCCTTCATATCCTGCCATTCCTTAATGTTACTCAACGCCACCCATTTACGATTCCAAACCTTCCCTTTACTTAGTCGTAGGGCATTGTGGAACACCTCCACCATTTCCTTAGGTTCGTAGAACTTACTCTCACCCTCAGTTATAAATCCAGGTTTCTATATATGAATCCAAATGCCAACTTGAACAGGCCCAGGCCTGGTATTATTCTTGAAATCATGATAAATTTTACTCTTCATATGTCCTTTTGCTATGATGTCTTTGGCCTCTTCTACTGACCATGGTTCAACACACAAACTAAATAACCACCCTGGGTTGTACTTAGTTCTTGGATTCCTGCTCCTCATTATCAAAAAGGGCGACAATCCAGTGGTTTCATTCTTAGTGACCCTGTAGGCCCATACCGCCTTCATAACTTGTACCTCCCAATCCTTGTTGTTTACACAAGCTGCCTGAATCACTTCTTTAATGACACGGTTGAATCTCTCAACCACTTTGTTGCCACTAGTATTATAAAGAGAGGTAGTTTTCAGCTTTACTCCAACTTTCTCGCAATACTGTGTAAAGGCACGGGATTTGAACTGTATGCCATTGTCACTTAAAATAGTACTCGGAATTCCTACTGAACAAAAAACTTGATCCTTGAAAATTAAAACTGCATTGGTATCTGCATTCTGTACAACTTTGACCTCCGGCTACCTAGAAAACAGATCCATGATTACAATAATATACTTTTGTGATGGACCCACAGGTCCCATTATATCAATGGCAATGGACTCCCAAGGAATATTTGGACCAGGTTATCGCACATTGGGGGCCTAAGAGCCTGAAGAGACTTGTCTGCTCTAGAGCATTCCAGGCATTCTCTAGCCATACGCTCTTTATCAGAATCTACACCTGGCCACCAGAGTAATTTCTTGACCACCGCTTTACTGTGAGTTATACCAAAGTGACCCTTGTGACATAAAAGCACAATGTTGATGCGAAGGCTGAGGCAGTGCTTAATTTGTAAAATATTAAGTGCCAGGGCTCTGACCAGGAGGCCACTGCAGTTTGCACCACCCATCGCCCTTGTCATCGCTGCCAAAACAACTAGTAACCATCTCTCTCGCATGTAAATGCAACAGTTCAGATTATTCCAGGTCCTCAAAGCTAAACGAATGGCTAGGGAGGCAGGTATTAGCAATTTTAATGTATACTGTATTCCTAAACTACCGCTGCTCTGCTCATCTCTAAATTAGATGAGCAGTGCCACCATGTGGTGGACTGTTCTCAGTATGGTGTTGACAATTAGGTGCCGGTGCCGAGCACCGGAAACCAATTAAGTGCCGGTGCTTGGCACCGGAAAGCCATGGCTCAAATTAAGCACTGCTATGAGGAGGGACTATTGCCCCCCCAACCCCCATGATCGCCCCGCTATCCAAGGACAGTTCAAATCGTATTTCTCAAAAAGGTCTGATAATATCAGAGAAGTCTCTTTTAGGCTACGCGCCTCCTATGAACTTAGCAACCTCTTGTAACACCAGGTCATCCTTGTACTCTCGTTCCCATTCCTCTCTTATCGCTGCAGGCAGACCCTTATCGTGTATAAGAACCACATGAAATCCGTTCCACTTTTTGTCTTCACACTCCTCTAACTTTCTTGGCATTCTAGATAAAAAGTCTGTTACCACATTTCATTTTCCTGGCATGTATACAATTCAGAAGATAAAATCTTGCGTGCGAATAGAAATTCCAGCAATTCTGGCTGATGCATTAGTGGTACCCTCCATTGTTAGTAATTACACCAGTGGATTTTGGTCACAATGGATGGTAATTGGCCTACCCCACACAAATGCTCTGAAAAGCTCCATGAGCGCATCATCGTCGCCAATTTGTAGTAAGTACTTGACACGCAATGGTGTGTAGCTACTTTATTGCCACGGTACTGGGCAGTGTAAAACTCGTCTGTCCAGTAGCCCAATTCTCTGCTCAACCACTGCCCAGCATTCTCAACATACCCCATACAACAACAGTGGAATTAGAACAAATCATAATATACACCGGTACACGAGCCTTAACATGAGGCCACAACAGTCACGCCGCCATGGCACTGGCTTATTCGCCCAGCAATCTCTCTCTCTCTTGCTCTGTTTTTCTGTCTCTCTTTTTCTACTTCCCACTCTCTTTTGCAGACTTCTTCTCTCTCTTCTCCTCACCTCACCTCTTCAATCGTTCCCTCTTTTACCCCTCATTCTTCTTCCCTCTCATCTCCTCTGTCTCCATTATATTCCCTATCCTCTCTCCTTTTCCCCTCCTGTCTTCACTCTTTTCCTCTTTTTCCATGTTTCTCTTCTTCCCCATCTCTCTCATCTCCCTTCTCCACTCTTGTTCCCACCTTTCTCCCTCTTTTCTCCCTCTCTTCTCCCTCTCTTCTCCCCTCTTTAATCTCCCTTCCACTTTTCGCTTCTTCTCTTCCCCTCTCTTCTGCAGTCATTTCCGTTCTTTTCCCACTTTCCTTCCATCTCTCTTCTACCTCTCTCTTCTCCCGTCTTCTCCTCTCCCCTCTCTTCTTACCCTCTCTTCCCACTCTCCTTCACTCTTTCTTTCATCTTCCCTCTCTCTTCTTCCATCTCTTCTTCCTCCTTTCTTCTTCCTCTCCCCAACTCTCCACCACTCTTTTCTTACTTTTCTTCCCCTCTCTTCTTCACTCTCCTCTCTAGTGTTCCCTCTATCTCTCTTCCTTTTTCTATTCGGCACTCTATTTCCCTTTCTTCTCCCCTCTCTAATTACCTCTGTTGTATTCACTCTTTTTTGCACTCCCTCTCCTTTGCTCTCTCCTTCCCCATTTTCCCACTCTTCTTCCCCCTCGTTATTCTGAACTCTCCTTCCCCTGCTCAACCACCCTTCTCCCCTGTTCTACCTCCCTTCTCCCCTGTTCTACCTCCCTCTTATCTCCCTCTTCTTCTCTCTGGTTCCCTGTCTCTTCTTCCCTTTTTCTTATCTTCCCCGTTCCTCCTTCTCTCTCCTTCCCTCTCGTTCCCTCTAGTCTTTCTCCCCCCCCTCTCATTCTTCCCCTCTTTCTGTCTCTGGTCGCACGTGGCAGGTTCGTCACACTGAACTTTTGGCAAATTTTTTTACAAATCTGTTGAACATTTTGATGTCTTTTTCACCCCAACTAATCCTGAAAACGGGTTTGTGTGAAAGATAAGCGTTGTTTTCCGGGATACAATTAATTGCAAGATAAAAAAAGATTAAAACACAATTGTTGGGCAATGGGACCATCTTGGCCGTCAACAAAGACTTCTTTTACAAAGAAATGTGTACGTGTCGGAGTAGATTTAGGAGGTGATGTAAAATATCACTTGAAAACCTTTTGCAGTACTTTTTCTTACCTTTGTCAAAATTTCTGCTTCTTTAAAAAGGAACATAATGACTGTCATCGTTGTTATTGCTACTACCAGTTTCATAATCATTAATTTTTTTAAACTGTGGCAGCCAATCAAAATCCTTGGACTGCAGTCTGTAACTACCGGTACAAGCCCACTGCATTGCTGCTCTGACAGTGCACATCTTATAAGGCCAGGAAAACGGACTGGGGCGCTTCCAGGCCTGGCACAAATGAACAGCAGTGCTGAACGCGGAGTCGGTCATAAACACTACTTATTGCCCCTTTCCCTCATGTATTGTTCAAGCTCAGAATAGCAACAGGCCAATAACTATTATTAGAACATTGGAATGTGGAGCCCTCCATTGAACACAATGGAGTGCTCCGAGGTTCTACGGGCCGGTAAAAGCCCGCAAAGCAACATTCCAATGTTGTTTTACAAAGGCCTCTCGGAGCCTGAGGAGATTTAAACCCCCTCTGGCTCCCTGAAGCCTTTGTTTTATTTGTTAGAACATTCTGCCCTCTAGTGGCAGAATGTTCTAATAGCCTTATAGCCCTTCGTAGCTGGGCTATACCGGCTATTAAAGTCCCGCTCCCTTGTTAAAGGCCCTCGCCTTCGGCTCGGGCCTTTAACGCTGGGGCGGGCCTTCAATAGCCAGTATACCCTGCTGCGGCAGAGATTTTAATATCCATATGGATAATCCCTCAGAATCGGAGTCTATGAGGTTGCGTGAATCCCTTGACATACTTAATCTGACCCCGTATGTCTGCCTCCCCACTCATGAAAAGGGGCATACGTTGGACCATATCTTTTCATCTAATCGGATTGAAATGGATGTCCCCCTCCCCTTAGCCTAGTCAGACCATTGCTTGATAGGTTTTAGAGTCTGTAAGGAGCTAGACAGGTCCCAACCACATGGTAAAGCCCGCGCCAACAGTTTTAGGCCCTTCCATCTGATCTCCCCAGAGGCTATGCAGATTGCACTGAGTCGTCACCCTATTCCCCTTAGCGGGAATCTCGAGGGGGATGTGCACTCCTTAGAGCATTGGCTCCAACTCCGTGCCTTAGAACTTGCCGCTCCCACCATGAGGGCAGCTAAAACAAACCAAGCCTCAGCCCCTTGGTTTACGGAGGCCCTTAGGAAAAGCAAAAGTGCGTGCAAACGCCATGAAAGAGAGTGGCGGACGAATTACAAACCTACTGATAAATCCATTTATAAACGGGCCTTGAAAGACCATTATAGGAAAGTCCGCGAGGGAAAGAAACTTTTCTTTTCCACTAAAATCGATCAGGCTGGTAATAAAAGCAGAGAACTCTTTAATATTGTAAAAAAGTTTTCATCTCCTACGGCAATCGGTTGCCCGTTTGTTCCCACGAGTGATTGGACCAATCTTATAGCCTGTTTCTTCCATGATAAAATTAAAAACATTCAGGATTCTTTCGAAGCTCAGTCGCCAGCACTAGAAGCAGCCACTGGTCTGCCCCCTGATGCTAGCCGTAATACTGATTTCTCCCTTACGCAGTTTCCTGCTATCACATTGGAGAAATCCCTTGCACTCATGACGGCCCTTAAGTCCGGCTCACCATCTGATCCCTGTCCAGCAAAAGTACTGACATCTATTGCAGAAGTGATAAACCCTGCTGTTAATTTGATTTTGAACACCGCCCTGCGTGAGGGGCACATGCCGCAAACCTGGAAACATGCAAAAATTCTCCCGCTCTTAAAGAAACCCACGGCAGACCCAGTGGTTGCCGGTAACTACAGGCCTATATCCTTGCTGCCTTTTTGCTCCAAGGTTTTGGAGAAATATGTCAACACAGTCACCACGGATTACGTGGAGGCCAACCATCTTCTGCACCCGAGTCAGTCGGGCTTCAGAGCTAATTTCAGCACGGAAACGGCCTTATTAGAAGTCGCTGAAACTATAAAAGCTACACTGGATAGAGGAGGCAATGCGGTTTTGGTGTTGTTGGACCTTTCCGCGGCCTTCGATACCGTGCCCCACAATAGATTACTGCAAAGACTTAAGGAGGGCGGTATCGGAGGCACGGTACTGAGATGGTTCACCTCCTTCTTAAGCAACCGTTTACAAACCATTTGGTCCCCTCCTTTCGCTGCTATAATCCCTCCCATGAATGTCGGGGTCCCACAGGGCTCAATTTTGAGCCCAACACTGTTCAACCTGTATATGGCCACTCTTGCACTCCACGCCGAGAAATACGGTGCCAAAATAGTGTCGTACGCGGACGACACGCAATTGTTGTTCACTTGCGAGAAGGGTGCTGAGTTCAAAGGCAATGTGATCAACACCTGTCTCTCAGAGGTATTCTCTTGGCTTAGACAAAACCAACTGAAGTGCAACTCTGAAAAGTCAGAGATTATCTTCTTCGGCTCACGTCCCTGTGAAGCATGGCACAAATGGTGGCCGCAGGACATGTCTCCCCTCACATCTTCAGTCACCACCGTGAAAAATCTTGGGGTCAAATTGGACGCTGCCCTCTCTATGAAGGTTCAGATCCAATCAGTGGCCGGGACCTGCTTTGGGGTATTGAGAATGCTGAGGAACTTTCTCCCCCTGCTCCCAGTCTCTTACAGGAAAACGGTAGTCCAGGCCTTGGTGGTTTCGAGACTGGACTATGTAAACTCCCTGTACCTGGGCCTCCCGGATTACTTACTTGGCCGATTGCAAGTGGTCCAGAATGTGGCGGCCAGAGCCATCTTTCTGGCCGGACCTAGGACACTCACGACCCATCTTCTGTCTTCTTAACACTGGCTTCCGGTTCAGAAAAGGATCCATTTCAAAGCTTTAGTTTTGGTCTTTAAAGCCTTTCATAAGATAGGAGCCCCTTACCTTAGGGAAAGATTTCAACACTTACACCTCAACGTACCTTGTGGTCCTCTGCTCAGCTTCTGACCTCTATTCCTAAGGTCCTGCTGTCCCGGGTAGGGGGGAGATCCTTTCAAGTGGTGGCCTCTCGTCTGTGGAATAGCCTACCTCTTTCTCTCAGACAGGTACAGGACCTCCTCACCTTCATGAGGAAATTAAAAACATGGCTTTTCCAACATTAGGTCCTAGCCGGCTTCTTCTCTGGGTGCTTTTCTGTTAGCTGTTACTTGGTTTTTCTTTTAGCGCCGGGACACTCCTGGGAGTAGCCGTGCGCTTTATAAATACCAAATAACATAACATAACATAAGGCTATATTATTCACTGGATCTGTGGATTTATGGTCAATAGCCCTATAGTATTATCATGGTTTTCTCTGTAAAAAGTAGGCTCAGAATTAGTATGTAAAGTGGTGGTGTAAGATATGTGGTCTAGATGTAGAATTTTGGTCACAGTATTGGTCATATTTTTGAGGAGGGTGATGTAGCTGATCTGTGGTGTAAGTGGCAATTTAGGTATAAAGGTGTGATGTAGCTGTAAATGTATGCAGGTTCAGGGCATAAGTGAAAATATTTGTATGGGGTTACGGGGTATAGCTTTAGGTCTGCGTGTAGGTGAAGTATGATATAAGGTAAGGGTTGTAGGTTGTAATGTCTTCAGTCTTAACAAACAGAACAACCGCACAGGCTCCCCCAAAACTGTGTAGCTGACATGGTATGATGATTCTCAAATAATCTACATTCTAGACCAAATATGCCTTTTGGAACACTGTTTCAGTGACTACTAAACTTCTAATTTCTTTCTGTCTGTACCTTTTGGCGACTGTCTCTACATCAGGAAGTGGTTTGAACAGTTATCCAAGGTGACCCTTATGAAAATAAGTGCAAATGACGGAGACAGACGATAATTCCTTCTGTCACCTCCTGTTCTTGGAGGACGACAATGGTATAAAGTTCTTTGTATCACATTTAGTATGATGCTCGGTGAGAGTTCTTTTTGAAAGTTCCACAAATGACTGCATTCTGAAAATATAATATTTTTGTTTCCTATGTCTGTTTAATATAATCAACCTGCCTTTAGCATTATGAAAGTCATTGTGGGTCAGATGTGCGAACAGGCAGGTCGCAAATTGCATAATGGCTTTTTTCAGTGAGTCGCAGAAAGACCTACCTAATGAATACTAATTTGGCAGGTCGCTGTTTATGACTGCCTGTGATTGGCTATGAACACAGGGCTAATGGCCTGCATTTAGCACCACCCGTATGTTTCCATTCCCAAACAGGATTTTTCTCTAAAGCAGCCGGCATTCCGTAAAGGAGCTGGTGGTGCTTAAACCAAAAAAAACCCCTTTTGAGAACACCTCGGGGGAGCAGACAGTGGTTCGATGGATGACTTCCAGCTGTCCCCACCCACGCCCAACCCCCTCAACCACCCCCCACACACCTTTTGAGGTCACCTAACACAATTTCCAAAGGGGAAGCTGTCCAACGGACATAGGTTCCCTTTTGCAAATTTGTTACCCCTTTGTGGTTTGCATCTGCAACTCTGGTCGCAAACCAGTGAATTCATACAGTTTTCAATCACAATTAGGAGGGGTTTCCCTTTTCAATCCTCTCCTAATTGCCTTTGAGAATTTGTTGAGAAGCTCTGAGCATCTTATTGTTGAGATATCTTAACTCTCGTGCCTTTAGTAAGATGGACAATTCCTGAGTATACAGCAAGCAGAATAAATCAATTATTTCAAAAGATTACCTTTGGAAGTTCTATTTTGTACGGTCAAAATGTGTTGGCTTTTGTAGGAATACACCAACCCCTGCACAAAGCCCTCCCCTTAAGCCTTTCACCAAACTGCAGGCCTCATAGTGGTCTAATGCCTATCCATAATAAAACATATCAGGGGGGCATGTTTACACTCGTATGTGAAGAAGAATGATGCAGGCTGGCAAATAATCTCGGCCCCCTGATATGCCTCCGTAAAAAAATTGTTGTCCAGAAATTTTCATTTTTGAATTGTGTTTTTGGATCATTAGAGAAGTAATTTAGCGCAGTGGCGTAACGAAACATGCAGGGGCCCCCCTTCGAAGTACATAAAGGGGCCCCCTTCCTGTCTAACTCAGGAGCTCCCAGGCCAGGGTACTGCACTGAGGGGGCTGCCTGGAGCTCAGGGGCCCCCCGCACTGCGGGAGTTGCGGGGGCCTTTATTACGCCACTAATTTAGTGTGGGTAGACATTGTTGATCCGGGCTGAATTTTTCTGGACAACATTTAAAAAAAATGGTGGATGTGTTGCAGTGATGATGTAATATTTCAGGAACCATTTGACCTATATACTTCTTTTGGTGTCAAAACATTGGTGTAGCTGGGTCAAGTAGTCTTATAGAGACAGAAAGTAACTCCTCAGAGCAACCCTTCTGCCAATGGCAGCTATAATCGAGGAAGAAGAGACATATATAGAAATGAAACTAATAATAATGCTTTTTAATCATTTTCTGTGTACACCAAACAATGTTTATGATCTGAATAAGATTTTTTTTATCACTCCTGTTTTGGAAAAATTTTCACAGTTCACTTTTTTTGTTTTGGCTATTGCTCGTGGTACATTTGCAGAATGTTGAACATTTGAGAAGAGCATATAAACAGGGACATCTTTTTGTAGCACAAGTTCTGCATGTACATGTAAGTTCTGTAAGTAGAGGCTTTAGAAATCTCCTAGGTTTTAGCACCCAATCAATATCTTCCCAACCAAATTCACATGGATCTTTCTCTACATATGCATGATCCAAAACATTTACATATCTTCTGATCAAGTAGAATGCTCTTTTAATGTGTCCATGCACAGAATATGACGTCGGTGAAAGGTCACTTAGCGGGACTGATCTCTTTAACTCACTGCACCGAAGATAGTCAAATGAGTGACAGTCGGAGCTCGTTTTCCACACACCCACAAAGTATTTTTCTACGTCTTTAAAGTCACATTCTCCCTTCTCAGCAAATCCTTTTAGAAACTTCACAGGTTCAGCAGTTAAAGCTCCAAGCTTTGCTCCAATTTTGCTCATAGTGTCATCACCCATAAGAATATGTGCCTTGATAAGAACACTGGGCATCTCTGGGTCAAGTTTCTTGTTCACAATATGAAGCAGGGTAAGTGTCTTTTCTCGCCTGTTCCATAACGTATCTATAACTCTGGCAATCCTTGACTTATGAATATTGCACCAAACCTAAGTAGCACAATAATAACATCTGTGTCAATTGACAGCACAATGGCTCAATTGAAACCAATTGTAACAGCCCACTCAACATGTGGCACAACACGAAGGTCAACTTTCTCATATTTGCTGTTAGGTTCTTAAACATTATGTCCCGTACCTTTTGAATATATCTCTTCAGGCTCCAACTTCTCATTGACAATCATTCCCCTTGCACTAATTGGAAATTCAGTGTTCACTGAAGTATCAGCAATGTTTTGGCAAGTTAACATCTCCAAGTTCATCTTGTTCGATGTTGATGACCAGAATTTATCAAGTTGCACAGGTATAGGTGCCGTGATTTTGATGCAGGCAAGGCCACTTGTTCCACTTGTAGACATTCGTCTGATTCTCTCACATTTTTTGACATTTAGTTCAAGATAACTGTCAAAGACAATGTGTTGTTTTTGCAAGGTGCACACTGACATTGATATCTATAGAACAGTCTGAACGACTTCTCCGAAGTTTTGCCTGGATAAAATCTTTACCATTAGCAATTGTGACATATAGTCCACAGCAACAGCAATTTGCAATGAGGACACCTTTTCTAATTCAAATTCTTCATGTGAAAGGTTTTTTTCAAGCTCTTGTACGAGTTTGTGCTTCACTGGTTTGGTTGCAGCATCTCCATCAAATAATGCGTTTGTTGGAAGAAGATCATGCAACAAAATGTCCTTGATAAATTCACCCCTTTCGTTTGCTACATCCATCTCTCTATGTGCTTGCGAAAGTTGTTTTTTATAACCTGTTTTGTAGTGGCTGGTTAGACGAAACTCTTACTATGGCAATTAAAGCGTGAAAGTTTAGCTTTAGTGATTATGTCAAACAGTTTTATCATTTTCAATGCAAATCTCTCCTGCTTCAGTTCTGCGTATAGTTTCTATCCATGTTCCAGAATATCTAGAAGACGTGTCTTTACTTCGTTATCCACATATTGTTTGGTCACGAAGTTGTGTAGTTGCACAGGCTCAGTCATTTCAAAGTGGCTTCCTCGCTGCTGCATGAAATGAAGAAGGCTGTCAACATGTTTATTAAAACGTTCCCCTCTCTTTCCCACAAGTTCGTAGTGAGGAACAGTTTCACGACTGTCCATTAATTTTGAATTTGCCATCTCTCTGAAAACATTGCAAATAGATAGGACTTCATGGTAAACTAGCTGCCATTGAGCAACATATTCACCTTTACGTGTCTGACCAACAATTCCCTTCTCTGGATCGTCTGTTCCAGTTTCATATCTGGAGCCACAGCATTGAACCCTCCCTCTTTGTCTTTCACCACAAAATGTCTTTGGATGCATTTTGTGTAGAGGTATGGTTTTTCGACCTCTAGCTTCTTCGCTCTTTTCGAATTCCAGGACCCATATCTCAGGTAGTTTATGCAATCAAATTCACGAAACACAGTAATCAGTGACTCCACAGTCTTCACATGTAGCTCTCAATCACCTTCCCGATCAGCATGTACCAAGTTTTTTACTAGAGCTATCATGTGTAAAACATTTCCCCAGTACTTGCAAAGTTCTGATTTATCTTCACATTCTTTGACAAACTCTATGAACTTGGTTTTCAGGTTTTCTGATTTTGAACTGAGTGTATTAAACAATGCCTGGCTTTGCATTATGTCTTTTGAATGAAGTGCACCCTGTGCCTTGTTCACTTCTGGAGTAAGATATGCAAAGCCTAATTTGTCATTCTTGTTCCAGAAAGCAGTCCAGCGCAATGTTTCTGTAGCCTTAGATATGATGAGCATACCTTGTAACGAACAAAAATAATGAGTTCTGCTCACTACTGACTGGGCAGTGTTGCTTCCAAAGATTTCAGCCTCAATAAGTGCATCGTCTATGCCACTTCAACTGAGATAACTTCCTGCTCAACACAACTATGTGGAAAACGATCATCAAATTCTAATTGGATTGCTCATAGAAATGTTAGCTAAAATATGGAAAACACCAGCATCGTAGAAAATTAGCAGGATAGGCTGGTCTTCAAGCTGAGCATGCACATTTTGGAAACGTTTTAGGGCTGTGTATACTGTTGCTTAGTTTGACTGGAGATGGTATTACTGCTAAAAACCCAACCTTCAGTGGGACGGTATTCTGGGATATCAGAGCATGAATTCCAGCCCACGGAGGAGTTGGCTTTTCATCATCCTTCAGTCCACTCCGCACCGAATAAGCAATATGATAAATTCAGTTAAATCAGCTTTACGGACCGCAGCATCAGGTAGAAGAAGATCTATGTCCTCAGCCACTTTGAAACCTTTTGGTAGACTGGGACGTTTTGGTGGCTTGTAGTGATTTTGCACACATTGGCAAGGCAGTTGGGCTATAAGTTTGCAGCTTTGTTTGTTTATGCCTGCAGCTGACACAGCTTGGTTTCCAGCAGCTACTTCATCGGTATAGTCTTGAAAAAGCACCATGGCAGTATCCTGTGTGCTGGATGTTCCAGACAAAGAAGAGCTGTCTTCAAAATCTAAATTTTCAAGAGCAGCAATTGTAAATCCTATCCTGGTAAAGTTACAGTGGTGTGCTGTCGGATTCGCAAGATTTTACAGCATGATCTGCTAACAAGTTCCTGCTCTCTACTATGTCATTATAACTTGTTGATACACCAATCCTATTCATTTACGTGATTAGCTCTCTACTTTTGCACTTGTCATAGATTGCATGGGCAGTCATCATGTGTAGCAGAGTTTTCTTTTGCCATGATGTAATTCATAAAACATGATTTGGAAAAGACAGTACATTTGCACAGCATAAGCCTGTTGGTTCATGGGATTGCCTTCCACTTCTTTGCTTATATCATCAATGTTGTTGGATTCTGATCTGAACTCAAGAACTTTAGTTTGTAACAGTTTTGCTTTGCTTATATTAAACAATGATGTAAAAAATGTTAAGACAACATTCTTGTTGACTCTCATGATTAAGTCCAAAATCTAAATCTTTCAGGATGTTTCTTAACATGGTTCCTGCTGATTTTACTGCATCCTGTGATTTTACTTTGGCAGCAAGAACTTCAGGAGTCAAATCAGCGGAGAACACCATAAGTGTCTCATTCTTTTTATTTGACTGACAAAAACTAATTCTGTTGTACATTCTCACCAGAAAAATCTTAATTTCATATTTATGGATCAATACAGTTTCATCATTGTGGACCATTATTTCTCTGATCACACGGAGTGTGAATCTATAGCCAGCACTCGAGTGGCTTTAAAACTTCATTTGCTTTTTTAAAGAGTGCACACTTAATTGAAGGCTGGCGGTTACGTTGATGCTGGGAGCTCATTGTACATTCATATTTTTGAATGTATGGACTCATGCAGTTCAGGTGGGCATACAAATTTGCTGCAAATACATTCACCTCGCTGTTTAGATCAGCTACTCAGCTGAAAACTTAATTGTGGAAAAAACTAGCTGCAGATAAAAGCGTGTTTGCTCTTTGAGACTCACAAACCCTGTACTTTGTTCTTTCATCAGTCCCTTTGGCCCTTGTTCTGGCTAAACCACAGTTAACTCATTGAAGATCTTCTGCTTTCTGATCAGTTTTTGGAGGCGGATTAGGGGTAGCCATTGATCTTCTAAGTGCATGGACATTGGGTTTGGTTGTTGTGGTGTCTCAGAAGAGTCGGATTCTTGTTGTGATTCACTGGTTTCTGCTATTTTTTGATGAATTTTTTCCAGGGTTTTTTCCATTGTATGCGACTTGTAGCACTTGTTGTTACAATGATAACATTTTTGATCTTCTTCACCCATGAGTTTCAATGTTTTGTGAACTTCATCTTGCTGTATTTCTGCAGCTTCTCGAACTCTCTTCTGTCGAGCCGCAGTTGTTGTTAGCTTTTCTACTGATTAGTTTGGCATATGACATATTTTTCTTTATTAAAGGAGTCCTCAGATTTTGTAGTAAGCAACACTCCGCCAGGAGGTAAAGATGCTCTGCTACCACCTGCTTCGCTCATGTTTATGAATCTGAATCAACGGAAAACCTGAAACAAAAACACTTTTAAAATAAATTGCCAATATGATGGCTAAAACGCATCATTATAGAACCGCCATTTTGGAAAATGGCGGAAGAGTTGCTCTGAGGAGTTATTTTCTGTCTCTATAAGACTACTTGACCTCCAAAACCTATATTTTTAAACCAAAATGAAGTATATAGGTCTCATGGTTCCTGAAATATTACATCATCACTGCAACACATGCGCCATTTTCAAAAATGTCTTCCAGAAAAATTCCTTCCGGATTAGCAATGTCTTTCCAAGCTAAATTACTTCTCTAATGATACAAAAACACAAATCAAAAATGAAAATCTCTGGACAGCAATTTTTTTATGGAGGTATATCAGGGGCCAGTACTAGAAGTGACACTTACTGTAATTTGTTGCCCCACTCCTGTAATACCAATTTTATAATTTGCACCTTGTTGTACTCAAACGACATGTGCTGGCCTTTGTTTAGAGTGACATGGTGAGCAAAAAACGATGGACTCTAATGCGACCCTGGGCTCTTGCCAGTGGCTGAGATTCATTTAAGCGTTCCATCCATCACTTTGGTCTATGTTGCTTAAACTACACCTTGCCAAAACAAAGAAAAGTCTGGCTTCGTCTGATCTCTATGTGAATAGTCCGTGAGTGGCTGGCAGTATTTTCAAATTTGCTTCATGCTCTGTTGCACAAAAATAAAGTGCTACATTTTCTGCCAAAAGGTAGTAGTGTTATCTTTTCATTTTCATGTGGATTTTCATTACAGGCCTCTTTTAATCACTCATTGAGTCATATTGTGTTTACCAGGGAATGTCAGAACCTGAACGTATGAAGCAATTTAATATTGTTGCTGTTGCTAATGGTACTCCAGCCCGCTTTAAAACTTCCTGATGCTGCCACCGGCTGTGGGTCTCTTTTGTTTTGTTTAATCGTTACCATAGAAACCATTTGCGGAAGTAGTGTGGTGTCACTGTCAGGCGCCAGGCTAGAATTATGGCATCTTTCACATGTTCTAGCAGATATTTGAACATCTGCAACTATGTTCAATCTTTGTGTGAAAACAAAGGTGTTGCTATCTGTAGGGAGCCCAGTCTGGGCTGGTTGTGTGTGTGTGTTATAAAGTGAGATGGAGCTCAGATTGGACTGGATGTGTTATACAATAAAATGGAGCCCAGTCTGGGCTGCTTGAGTTATACATTGAGAGGTAGCCCTGCCTGCAGGGGCGTAGCTTGGTCAGTAAGATTGGGGGGCGAGGAAGGAGGGAGTGAGCTTCATATTTCCCAACAATCACGCTGGCACATAATGTTAAAAATATGTATAGTAGGATAGGGGTACTAAGTGAGAGAAAGCACATTATTTTGTGAAGTAACCAACATTTTTTAAGTCTTTCAAAATGTGTGTGCTTTTTTGTCTGTGCGTGTAAAACATCCTGGTGAAATCCGACAGACACCTCACCATACCCGACTGACAGTACCTGCACCCAACTATTTATCACAAAATACATTTATTAGGGGGTTGTAACACCCCAAATACCCCCCCTGAAGCTATGCTCCTGCCTGACTGGTCTGTTATACATAGTGCTTAAGTTAAGCCAGTGGTTGCAGGTGGGGTCCCACCTGTGCTCATTTTTGAGGACCAGCACTCATTTTACCTCATCAGACTTTGACACAGAGCAAGAGTCAAAAACTCACAAGAAGGGAAAAAAAGAGGAAGGGAGAAAAGGAAAGACTGACAAAAATCACATGGAGGGAGCAGGAACCTGCAGGAGTGAGATAAAAAGGCAGAGAGTGTCTGGTAGTGGATTAAAGAAGCACGAGGTGGATTCAAGACTGCACAGCTCGGTATTCGGCACGCCAACATACAATAGCACTGGCTGTGAGCGTCTGACCAAACCTTTGCAGCCCAGCACTTATTCTTTTACAAACAAGCACTGTTTATATAGTGCCTAGTCTGGGCTGTGTGTGTTATGCAGTGAGAAGCATCCCAGTCCTGTCTGTGTTATACAGTGCTTTAGAGCACAGTCTGGGCAGTGTGTATTTATAATAGTGAGGCAGAGCCCAGTCTGGGACGTGTGTATCAATCTGTGAGATGGTGCCCAGTTTGGACTGGCTGTGTAATACAGCCACTTGTTTTCCACAGCTCCCCTAATCTATATGTGGTTTATCTTGGTACAGAGATCATTTCGCAGCAGTAACACAGGCCCCTGGAAGAGAAGTTACTTACCCATCGCATCTCCTTGTGCCTCAGGTAAATACACACTAAAATAACACACTAAAATACACACCAGTTTGGTTCAAGATATATATCTCAGATAGGTCTGTCATTGGTCATACCGGTCTGTAACACAAGCATATCAAGCCTGACATAGTGGCCCATGCGTATAGGGTGTGGCACACATGATGAGATTGTACAAGGGTGTGGCGAACACGAGAAGGCCCGAAGCACATATTTTTTGCTCTCCGTAATTAAGAAGCTGCCTTGCTCGTACCACGCCTGCCCAAGGCAAATATTCTCAAATTATGTCTGTTTATCCAAGGAGAGGTCAGTGACGTCGAATGGGGGTGGTCAACAACCGCAAATTGAATATTTATGTCGCAGACAACTCAAAAATGTTGAAAGTAAGCACTGTACTAGTATATCTCTCAGTTTGTACATTTTGATATACTTTGCAGTTTCAATTGCTTTCGGTTTACTGATGAGTTTTCCTAAAAGCTACACTTCTGGCCCATTGTGATTGAGTGTCCTGTTCGTATATCCACATTGTATGGTCAAGAATCTCAGGAATGGTAGCTAGCCATCCGCTTCTCCGCTCCCCATCTTCTCATTATGACCAACCCAGTACTGTGCATGAGAAGTCGAGGCACATGTCCCCTGACAGGTGCTCTACATGTTTTCTTGTCCCTCACCAACCGAGTGCTTTATTCTGTTGGGTGATTGGGGTGCACCCAAAGTGGTAATCTTTTGATCATGGGTGACTACCTTCCAGAATGACCACAACATGATACAACTAAAGGCTGGTGGTAGCTGATGACTGGTCATGGGGCACAGGGCGCCTTTTTACCTACACCCCAGTGGGGAGCCTGTCAGCCGGCTCTTTCTGTGTAAATCCTTCTAGTCTTTGATAACTGCCTCCCCAATTTTCCTCTGAGTGCAAGATTTGTGAGCAGTGTTTGGGTATGTGTGAAGTGGGTTTCACACAGTTTGGTGTCCCCCTGATTGTATGTAGCCCCTAAGTTTGTTGGGTGCTCTATAGAGTTTAGTGATTGTGGAAGAGTGGTATGCCTCTGTCTGTATCCCTGAGCTGCCCTCCTCCTCGGCAGAAACTATTGTAGAACCAAGCCTGTATGTCTGGTTGGAGATCACAAATATTTGAATGGAATAATGAGTCTTTGTGTTGACCTTCTGTGGGCAAGCACAGTCCCAGCAGTTCAACCTGTAGCTACAGATGTGCAACAGCTAAACAAAGTATTGTGGCTAAGGGCACAGTTAAAGATACACACCCGCACACAATAGGTGGGAACCTGTTAGTTGTAGTATTGAACATCTTACACCATTACTATAGTGCATAGTTTTAGGATACCTTAGTGGTATACATACAAAGATGCAAACCGACACAAACAAGATTGGTGGCCCAGCCTACTCCTGCATCCTGTGAAATGAGCTAATCTAGAAGCAAAAACTGTGCACTGTTGGTAGTTGGGTGCCATGAAACTCTACAATACCTACATAGGAATGCACTTTTGATGCACTTATCAATTCATGTAGCCCTTCATACCATGTTGTAGGGTGCCGAATTTTTTTTTTAGACAGGTTGCACACTGCATCATGTGGAAGTGCGTGTTTGGTCCATGGTACCCTGCTGTACTATATGTGCTTTGAATCTATGAGGTGAGCCTTCATCTTATATATTATGTAAGCAGTCCCTCTCATTCAATTGTAATTGTATTTATATAGCGCTTACTACCCCTGATGAGGTGTTGAAGCGCTTTTCGATGAGTAACATGCTACTCCGGAACCCAAAGTGGATTAGTGATGGATAAGTATAGGGAAGTCTAAGTTGTTAATTCGAGCGGTGGGGACATGTGAGTCTGTTAGTTGGATTGGATAGGATAAAGGTGGGATAGAGGAAGAAGAGACTAGAAAGGGTTATTAGAGAGATCATAGTAGTAAAATGAGGTTTGTGATGAATCAAAGGAAGGATTGAGGAGGGAAGAGCTAGAGAGGGTTATTAAGGAGATTATAGTGGTACAATGAGGTTTGGGATGAGTCCGAGTGGAGGCTGAGGATATAATGAAAGAGGTATCGGATGAGACATAGAGTAGCGAACTGAATAGAGTTGAAGGGTTTATTTTTATTTTATTTGTTTCACTTATTTATTTCAACAGTAGGAGTAGAGTAACAAATATATAGATACATAACTACATCGAAAGGTATACATGTATATGGAAAATAATAGAGAGATATAAAGTTGTATTATGTAAAATCTCATATGTTCATGTATGGATAAATAGTTAGAAACTGACACTTTGCAGTGTTGCTGTACATAAAGCTAATTTCTTATGCATATTTCAGTTTTTTTAGAAAATGTTCTTTATTTTCTTCTTTTTTTAAATTTGTTTATTTATTTATATTTTATATTTTCCCAATATTTCAATAGTGAAGCACTTATAGATACAATTGTTATGATAATATTTACACATTTTGATAGATAAAAATAAAACAGAGCACCAAATGCATATAATCAAATAACCTATATAACTTATCACGTATTGTGATAAATAAAATAGACCCATAAACATATAATTAAATAATATACATTTATTAAGCAAACCTATAAGAATACCTATACATTTATAAACTACAGGTAGTATATATATTTGTACAAAGAAATGCACATATTTAACTACACACATATAATCAAATTATGCATTTTTACACGCGCAGACATATGCTGTGCATTTGTGCTTTGAGTATGGTGATCATGTAAGAAATAGCCAACTTTTGTATAGTCTTCTGAAGATAAGCTACTTATCCATGGATCTTATGTTTGGGGGTAGTAAATTCCATAATTTGGCTGCTTGAATGGAGCAAGATAGACCACTCATGTTTTTTTTTCTTATATTCTGGGGTTTTGAGATGAGGTGCCAATCTGGAGCAGATTGCTTTGTGGGTGATACAAAGCAGCTTGAAGGTGAATCTTCTGGCAACCGGTAACCAATGTAGGGCATTCAAGGCAGGGAAGAGGTGGGCTTGTGGCTATACACGAAGGAGTAGTCTGGCAGCAGAGTTCTGAATCCATTGTAGTCTTTTCATAGTTGATAAAGATGAACCATGGTAGAGGCCATTGGCGTAATCAAGTTTAGACAGTACAATAGAGATAGTAGCCTGGACCTTGTTTAGAAATCCCAGGTGGGGGAAGATGCGTTGCAGAGTTTTCATAGTTATGAAACTTGATCTTGCTAACTTATCCACGTGGGCATTTTTATCTATAATTTGGAGTCCATGGTAAATTTAAGGTTTCTTACTTCCTTGGATACTTTAGGAGGTGGCCCCAGATCATCAGGCCAGGCGCAGAGTGGGTCATAATTTTTCCAATCGCCACATGTGATTATTTCAGTTTTGGACACATTCAGTTTGAGATGGCTCCATGTCACCTACTGATCAACTGCTTTGAGGCAACTGAAGATTTTTGAGTTTCTAATGTCTTTGGGGCTTTTCAGTTTAAAAAGTATTTGCGTGTCATCTGCGTAGTTATAGCATGTGAGCTGAAATTCATTGATCATTGCCGGTAATGACTTCATGTAGATGTTGAAAAGCATGGATGAGATGATAGCCTTGAGGGACCCCTGCTTTTGTGAAGTAAAGTTTGGATGAGAAAGGGTGGGTATGGATGACATTTGTTCTGTTTTGAAGGTAGGATGTGATCCAGTCGAGAGCAGGCTTCGTAAAGTCTGTGGATTAGAGTGTTCTGATCAACTGTGTCGAAGGCAGCTGAAAAGTCCAAGAGAAGGAGTGCAGCGACCCAATTTAGTCTACTGTGTTTTTAAGGTCATCCCAGATGGCTATGAGGGCAGATTCAGTGCCTCTTTCTGGATGGAATCCTGTCTGAAAGTTGGAAAGTCTGGAATTGTCAATGAATTGTGACATCTGGGTGAATGCTGCTCCGTCTTTCAGTTTTCCCAGGAAAGGTCAATTTTTTACCGGTCTTTTGTTGTTGGGGGTTATGTGGGTCCAGGTTTGTTTTCTTTAGTAATGGGTGTATATATGCCTTTTTTCAGTCTTCAGGAAAGACTACTGACTGGTATGGCATTATGGCTAAAAGAACGTTCTTGAAGATTTGCGCTGGATAAGGGTGAGAAGGGCAGTCTGCTGGCCTGCTTGCTCTGGCAAGATCCATAAATTCAATATCTGAGAGTTGTGTGAAGAAATTTAGAGGCTGGGTTAGCCTGCTCTTGGAGGGGATTTTTGGAAATGGGTTGGTGATGGTGGTTTTCCTTAGTTTAAAATAGGAGTCCAATATGTCTGCTTTTGTTGTATTATGATTAGCCAGTTTGTTAATAAATTCTTAAGAAATGGGATTAGTTTCTTCTCTGTGTTTAGGTTTACGAAATTCTGTGAGAATTTTATAAAATTATTTATTTGCATATTTTGCATTTTTAATTCTGTTTCATTAGTATCTTTTTTTTTTTTTAGCATTTTTGATTGTTGGCCTATATATTCTGTTACGTTTGTCTTGATTGTTATTTGTTTAGAGACAAGTGTATTGCAGCTTTGCAATTTGTTGCTTTATCTTTTTTAGTTCTGCATTCATCCAAGGTGCTTTTTTTCTTTTGTCTTGTTTTTTGCTTTTGGTATACGGATATAAAAATCTTTCTGGAGCCAAAGTTTTTGAACTGATTTTATTATGTCTAGATCTGTGTTGGATGTTAGTTGTGTTTCTAAGTATTCAAAATTGAGTTTGTTCCATGGTCGATATATGATTGCATGTAAGGGGGGCCTTAGTGTGGTGATTTGTGGTGTTTTGTGTTGGAATGGTGGTCCTACCATGAGACTGGAGTAATCCTTTAAAAGGTAATTAGTTCTTGATTTGCAAAAATTACATCTAGGATGTGTTCAGCAATGTGTGTAAGTTTGTGGATGATTCGATGTAGGTTCAGTGTGTCTAGGCCAGTGATGATAGTTCTTGGATGGGTTGTATCGGATTTGTCAAACCATATGTTTAGGTCACCAAGTATGTACAGGTTGGAGTGTAGTGTCATAAGGTTTGAAACTGTTTCTAGAAACGTGTCTGGGAATGCTGTATTGCTGTGGGGTGGTCTGTAAAGAAGGAGGAAGTTACAGGTGAAAGTTGGTATAGAGTTGCATCCTGTGATGAGGGCCTCACAACCTTGTGTGGAAACGTCATCAGCTTTACTGAGATTTATTGTATCTTTGGATATAACCGCTAGTCTGCCCCCTCTTTTGCCTGTGTGATTTTGTGTGACAGTTTAATAGCCTAGAGGAACAGCTTCATGCAACACAAATGTCCCTTCTACTTTATATACTTCTGCCTCTACTGTGCTTCTATTTGTCTGACGTGCCTCCCTTTTTCCGCCTAGCTTGCAGACTAAACTGGTGCAAGACGCATTAACAAATGTCTTGAGCAGACCTTGCGCCTTCTCGTCTGGCTGTCTCTCGTCTGTCTTGATCTGTGTGGAGCGTGGCCTCCAAAGCAGTACACAATGCAAGAGTAAAGACTTAATCAGTGAAGTGTACCTTGATAAAAGAACTTCCTTGATTAAAGCTCTTCCTCTGCAGTCCCCTCGCGCGCTTTTGAACTTTTTGTGCGAGCTTTTCAATGATAATCAAACAGCACTTTCTTGGGGACCTCATGTAAACAGTAAACTGCATTCGTTGCCTGAATTCTGACACTAGTAAATGTCTCTCCAGGGGTAATTCTTTGTGAGATTCAAGGGAAGCGAACCTGAAATATCCTGGACAAGCTGTGTGGTGTACCCAACCCAAAAACGTGGTGCTTCGGGAGGGGAGTAGAGGGATCTTGAGCTGCCATTGGGAAGGCAGACAAAATGGCAGACAATTTTCTGAGAAGTAAAAAACAATCTTGAAACCCTAAAAAAAATTGAAGCATTGAGATGTCTCTGTTTTGTATAAATGCAGCCAGAGGACAACTAGCAATAGATCAATTAGGTGAGCTCATGCCACTGAGGGCTCCAGTCTCAGTGAGATAGTAGAGGAGGTTGAGTGCCTGCTGTAGGATATAGACTGCAGTGTATAATGTGCTGGTTGGAGGTTGTACTACCATTAAGATAGCATGTTGGGTTAATGTGCCTGCTGCAGAATTGAATGTGTGTCCTAAAGGATATTTGTATTTTATGTTATGTAATTAATTGTATGCTTCATGAGCAGCAAAGGGATTTACTGAGAAAATGTTTAGGTCATACATGTAATGCTGTACATAGAGTACTGCATGCATTTAGTCTGGTTGAAATTTCATTACAATAAACAGAATATGATGAGCGGGATAGGAACACAATACTTTAAAATCCAAAACACGGAATATGAGTTCACTCCCTGAAACCAGCCTTAAGTTCTGGATGTATTTTGTAGGCTTTAATAGTCCTTCCTCTCTGTCTCCCATTGCATTGTTGATTTTGTAGTTCTATAATACAGTTAATCTGCTGTTTAACACTTGCACTCAGCCCTTGGGCTAATTTCCCATATACTCATATCCCATTATGGTCATTTGTAGTTATTCATGTGCCAACACATTTCCTCACAGTTTACTTCAATGGAACTTTCAGCGTAATTATGTATATATGGTAAAACTCCTTGCCTTTTGCTTCAGTGCAACAACCAATATGTACCATACAAGTCCAGCTGAAATATAAAATACGTAACAAGGGTCTACTATCCCAAACCAGCCATTGAATCTCCTCCCCAGATGGATTGTCTGCACAGTGTGAGGGATGCTCACCTGAAAGAAAATGAAATTGAGGCCTAGCACCTGTCTTTGCCCGCATGCAAGGAAGAGCCTAAAAGGATCACAACTGATCCCAGAGCAGTATCTAAATTAGCAGGATGTCCCAATAAGCGTGCTACTATTCCATCTGCTGCGTTCCTTTTCCTGAGAAGACACTCAGAGCTTTACTAGAGCCATGATGGTGCCCGACCCGAGTCCAGTGATGGAGCTATTTCCAACAGTGTGTGGGCTGACCCCACGGGATGAAGAGATGGTGGAAGGCATGCCTACCAACCCATGCAGTGGCTGGTGAGGCTGAGCACACTGGTGGCCTGGACCACTTCCTTCCTCACATGCCCAGGGCCATAAGATGAAACTAGCTTCTCAGGTGCATTGGCTGCCTCTCGAGTGAGGTTAGGTTTACCTTTTATATGGGTGCTAGATTGGGGCTGGCAGGGACTAAGAGTACCTTGAACAGCATAGGCGAGCCTCTCCTCTGGCCGCACTACTTGTTACTCCAGAGGGGAGGACTGGCAGGCGGTGTCAGAGTTGGGCATAAGTTGGGTCTCTTCATTTGCATGATGGTGCGGGCAGATGAAGCTGCCTCAGGCTTTCTGAGCTCACGGCACCAGGGCCAGACTGGAAACCGACATCAGCCCTGAGAAAAATGTTCAAACCAACCCCATGTTGCAGAAAGCCACACGTAAACTAGGATCATGAGTGAGGTAATGTTAGCCCACACTGCTCTGAAAGCATTAATTCCCCTGGTCTGCAGCCAAACGTCAGAGTGAGAGAATGAATGACCAGTCCGTCCCCGCATGGAACAGGTGTTCAGGTGGCCAGAGGGTGTTTAATTTGTGCTAGTGGGGTTGCCGGAAGTGGATCCTGGAACCTCTTTCTCATCACCATACTTTGGCCAGAGCAAGAAAGAGAAAGTTCGAGAGGGAATGAGGATGAGAAAAATTGGATAACATTGACAAATAGCGAAAAATAACCTGCGTGAGTGAGATGAAGAGGGAGAAAGTGTAGAGAGGTTAAAGGAGACATGAGGTAGAATCAAACCTACACGGCCTTTGCACTCAGACAGCATCCTTGGTATTCAGTGACCCTAGTTGCGTCATCCTGAGAAATCTTTCGTCCTCTTGTGTTGTTTTACAAACCGAGCTGAGCACATCCCACGTGTTGTCACCACATAGGGCCTGCATTCTAGGATGGCCCTCCATGCATGCGTTGTGGCGGCGTGAATGCGCGCGATCTTCCGCGAGAGCTGACTGCATGAGTCGAGTGGCTAAAAATACCAGCGCGCGCGGCCCGTATCCTGTGTGGAAGTGAGCTAGCTGGTGACGCATGCTGTAGCTGCAGTCCAAGAGCAGGGGGAATATTTACACTTGACTTCTACGGGGCATTCTTGTCGATGGAATGTGGTGGCTTTTTGCCCTTTTTTGAGGATCTTCACGGACGTCTTTCTCCTAAGCCACGAACACACATTTGCCACGGGTATTTTTGTGATTAAGAGAGCTGGTTAGTTGGGTGAGAACAAATCACCATAGACGAGATTGGCAGTAACAAAAAGCCTTACTCCTTTTCAAATAAGAATTGTGTGCAGTGGAGTTGTAAGGGCACCATGTGCCTTCGTGCAAGCAAGGACAGTGGGCATTTTGTTTGCTGATTGGGTGGTAAAATACAGCAGTGATCAGAGTTTAATGGGCCTGTCAGGCCTCTGGGTCCCAGCACCACTGCACCTGCTGCACTGCTACGCCCTTGATTATATGTGAAGAGTACGCTCCCCAGCATGGAGAGTGCACCTTTAGGGCAGGCTGAGGTAGACGACAACGCTGGTGCAATGCCACTTGCTGTAGAGGAGGATTTTTTTTCCTTCGCTTCTTTCAGATCATGGGCTAAGCTGGCATGTGGCTCTATATTGTACTGAAGCATTTATATAGCGCTTACTATCCCTATGTGGAGCGCTGAAGTGTAGCGCATGGGACAGCTGCAGGAATGGGATTAAAATCCAGGCCATGTTGCCCTTTTTTGCAGTGATATTCTCCATTTGGACTAGAACGACAGCACCAATGAGCAGAGGATAAATCGAATCTGAGCCAATCTAATCACCTCCAACGCCTGCTGCTTGATGAATATCTCTGGTTGCAAGAAGACCAGTCAATGGCCTTGCACATCCCAAACTCCCATAGTAGCTCCTCCCGCCCGCCCAACTAGGACCACTGGCATCCATTGTCAGAAGAACAAACAGAGTAAAGGGAGTATCCTTCTGGAAAGGTGAAAGGTCCAACCACTGCTTGAGGCTCCTGATGGCAGCAAACATCCAGATTCACGTCTCAAAATTCTGAGGATTTGACCTCCAAGTCAAGAGTATATACTGAACCACCAGACCCAGATGGAACTTGGTTCACAGGACACTGCAAGGGCTGCCGACATTTCTCCCTGGACCTATCATCGGCAACAAACCTTGGGATCCTCTTCGTTTAGGAGGGATAACTAGTGGCACTGGACCTTCTTTGTGTGTCTAGAGTTATACCCATCCTCAAATTGATGCACCAATGAAAATAGTCCTCTTAAGCACGTCCAGCACCGCCTGGGCTCTGGAAGGGGAATGGACTGGCAAATTGTCACAGTACGGATCTAGGTAAATGCCCAGGTCATGAATGTCACCTTGCAGGGGAGTCACCATTTGGGTAAAGATCTGAGCTGCCAACTTGAGGCCAAACAGCTGAATACAGTACTGGAAATGTTGTTTGAGAATAGCAGACCCTGTTGAGGAGCAGCAAGATGGTGGATTGACGCCGTGTTGGAGAACAGACACACGGAGAGGCTCCCGTTCACCTACACCCAGGCGATGTAAGGCGATGTATAGCGTTGTGAGGCGGGGAGTGTTGAGACAAGGAGACCCTGAGACAAGCATACGGCGGGATATATATTTTCATCACCTAAGAGAATAGCCAAAAACTTAAGGAAATCACTGGGACAAATTGAAGAACGCAGGCGAAGCGAATGCAGGTAGCAGCAGCGGTCGGCGTCGGGCGGTTGCTGTATGTGTCCCGGATCACACGCTGGGTAATTGGACGCTGTTCGACGGTCTATTGGTCAAGACTGCCCTTGAGACTATTCTCTGCCTTAGACTTCACTTCAAGGGAGAACATGGCTCCACCAAAAACAGCGGCCAGAAGCACACGGGCAGGACGAATACCGGCGAGTGCAACGAGTGCCCCAGGCACCTTGGGGACTGACGAGGCTGAAGAGGGTACCTGCAGTGCAGAGAATGAACACCGCCAAGGGCCTCTCAAAAGTAGGTAAGCTGCTACTGCGACTTTTGCAGTCAGGAAAAGCAGCAGATCTTTTTACTGCAGGCGCACTCTCTGAGCAGACCGTTGGCAACAAAATAGCAGAGGCGATATTGGAGGCAATTCCAGCGCAACATAAAGTGCATAATAATGCTTCCTGCAGTTTAGACACCTCTGGGCTCGAGAAAAATTATTCTTTTGAACAGCCTGAGAAGGCTCTGAGTCCTGTTAATGCTACAATGTATCCAAGGGATTCAATTGAAGTGTTCTCATCGCCATTAGAGCCATCAGAGTTTCTGACAGCTGCTGATATTATCGAAGGTGTGGAAGTCAGCCGTGTGTAAGCAAGAAGTATAGAACCAGGGAGCGCATTTAGGAGAGAAATTATAGCACCCAAGGACTCGGCTGGTTTCGTGCAGAACCATATAGATACTGATAGTATCACTGCCATAACCCCTCCCAGAGCAAACCTTGATATGGTTAATAAAACACAACCGACAGCTCAGATATTGGTTGGAGATGGGGATAGTGGGTCAGGAGATGGGTGAATTATCTCAGAAGCACAAGTACCCCAACAGGAATTTGGTAACCACGAACCTCTGGAAAAAAGGAGAGATTTTCCAGCGCCTCTTAAGAGCACAGGGTTGAGTGCTGGTGAGAGTACGTGGGTTGAGAACAAGTCACCTAACGCATCTTTTGGTAAAAAGAAAAATGCAAAGGCTAAAATAATGAGAGGCGGGAAGAAAATTCTCAGCGGACACGATAATCAACAACATTGTACTGTACCCCCGCGTGCTAAAGATATTTCAGGTGGCAGCCCCCTCCGTCGGTGGGTCCAAACGAAGGGAGGGGTCAAGACAATAGTATCACGGCTATCAGGTACTAGCCCAACAGACAGCGGCGGCAGCACGGAAGATGGAGAAACAGCGGGTGTCAATTTAGAGCGAAAACTAGCGACACCTACCGGCCAGTCACCTACTTTGTGCTCTAATGGTTTGCCATTGACCTCTAGCCCTCCTAGTGTGGTGGGACAGACCATGGAGAAACATCAATCTGAGAAGGTTCAGGATTACGATGAGCCATCACTTTCTTTAATTCTTCGGGCCCTAAATGACCAAAGATCTGAAGCACAGGAGCACTATGCACAGGCTAGAGCGGATAACTACAGCATTCAGCAGTCATTAAAGGAGGTGACACTCAAGGTCGGTACACTTACAAAAGATATTTTGGAACTGCAGCAGAGGGTTGCAGATACGGAGGAGGCCACTACTCAAACAGTCAGTTCGGTGCAGATGCATGACGCCCAGATCTCAGCTATGCAGTTTAAGATAGAGGATTTAGAGAATCGGAAGCGACAACATAATCTAAGGCTGTTTGGAGTCCCGGAAGGGAAGGAAGGATCAGACCCCAGAGCATTTGTAGTCCAGCTTTTTCAGAAGGCTTTCCCCGACTTGGTGGATTGGGACTGGGACTGTCAGCTACAAAGAGGCCATAGACTCCCACCTGTACAATATAAACAGGGGTCTCGGTATCCACGGCCATTTCTGATCTTTTTTGGAAATTTCCTACTCAGGCAAGCTGTATCTTTGAAGGCCCGTCCTAGCTCCCCTGTTACAGTTGACTCTCTTACTATCTTTGTGCGCTCAGACCTCTTCAAAGCAACAATGGATAGACGTTGGAAATTACGCCAACTGATAGATCTGTTAAAAGCCACTGGCGTACAAGTATTCTTACAGGAGCCTGCACGGCTAAAAGTTCTGAGGGGAGGTCAATTGTATTTTTTCTCAACCGAGCAGGAGACTAAAGAAGCTATTGGTAGATGGCAAACAGAGGCGGCGGACAAAACTTAAGAGAGCTATGCTTCGGACTTTTTAGGTGAACAAAGCCAAAAAAAAAAAAGGAGGGGGAAGTCGGTATTTGATTTCTTCGGTGCTTTCTTTTCTATGATACTTGTATGTAATTGTCTTCTCTCTCTTCTGTTCTTCTTTATCTTTTCTTCTTGGTCTCTTACGAATGACAAATTGACAAATGGTTAATGTGTGTGGGGTTGGTGCGGGAGCCACCGTGGTGGTACTGTCTCCAAGTAGCTGCCCAGTCAGCGGCAGCCGGAAAAAGGGGAGGATTCCTCTTTTATGATACAGGGAGGGAGGGGGTGTAGATAAGGTTGTAGGGGGAGTGGGGTGGACTATGGAGGGTCAGGAAAAAGTCAACAAGGGGGTACACAGGAAATTAGGAAGCAAGTTTGTAATCAGAGTGTATAAACATGGTATATGTACAAGAATAAAGACGTGCACTAGGAAGGGTAGCAATATGATTGAAGGTCACAATCTCTGTTATGGATTGGGTTAAGTGTGTCGCTTGGAACGTTGCAGGTCTGAATAGCAGAACTAAGCGGAAACTTGTTTGCGAGGAGCTAAACATGTACAGTCCCCAGATAGTTTTATTAACAGAGACGCATCTCTCATATAAAGACTGCAGTCTCCTTAAACACCTAGGGTATGAAACAATACTGTGTACAACACAAAGTACTTCGAGGGGCACTGCTATATTAAAGAACAAATGGTTTGTATGTACGATACACAAGACATTGGCCGATCAGAGGGGTAGATGGGCAATTGCACAGTTAGAAATTCGAGGAAAGAAATATGTGTTCGGGCATATGAGCTGTAGATTGTATACTTTAGCATAGATCGTCATCTGGTGTTGGGCTCGGATGTTTGCACTTTGTTTTTGTTCAAAGAAGTCTTTGTAGTCACGAGATAGGTGACTACTCCTTATGGTGATAGTGCGCATGGGCATCGACTCCATCTTCAGATTCTTTTTTTCCGCCATCGGGTTCGGATGTGACTTGCTGCGCTCCGGTCGGTGTCGTTATCGAAACCCCCCCCCTCGACGCGCAATCACTCACCGCTCGACGGTATTGTCTCAATTGCGTTTCCCTTTCGACGCGCATTCTCCTACAATCAAGCTACTCGACCTAGACTTCGACGTGGGCCGTTGGGCCTACCCGCGCCGATCACGTCGGAAGTCGATAGAACGAACTCCTTTCAAGAAATGTCCCCAGTGTGGTGCTAAGTTCCCACACTCGGACCTACACGAGGTGTGTAATCTCTGCCTTTCTCCGGAGCACGAAGAGAACACCTGCGAGGCCTGTTCATCTTTCAGGTCCAAGAAAACCATCCGTGATCGTCGGGCTCAACGCCACGAAATGTCCCGGGGAAGCAGTTCAATTCCGGACATCTTCGAACCAGGTCCTGATACCCTTCCAGAACACGGTGCCGAGAAAGAACAGATCTTAGTCTCCGAGGCCGATGACTCCGACGTCGACGACGCAGTCACTCCAGTTCAGCAGTCCGTGAGTACTGAGACCCCTGTCCTGCCCACTCCCACACAAGAGGCTCCGGTAACACCTTCGCCCTCGGGCCCAGGTCTACACCGACCAAATATTTCACACGCCCCGCCCTCTATGAAATCAAAAGACAAGCCTTCAGGCTCGGGCTCGAGCCGACCCCACTCCGGTACCGAAAAAACACCTCCGGCACCGAAACGCAAATCCATAAATGTGCCACACCCTTCATCACCGGCACCGAAAACACCTTCGGCGCCGAAACAGCCGAAAGACAAGCCTTCGGAGCCGAAACAGCCAACAGGCAAGCCTTCGGAGCCGAAAGAATCTAAACCAAATGCTTCGGAGCCGAAAAAAGTCTCGGAGCCCAAAACTCCGACACCTAAACCTAAAGAGTCAAAAACCCCTCATAAGGCAAAGTAACATCCTGAACACAAATCTTCCACTCCAAAAAAGGACACTGGATCAAAACACTCTTCGGTACCAGATCTCCCGGATCCGAAGCAAAAGACTATACATATTGACCCAACCACAGGTCAGATTACGTCCACACCGAAGAGGAAACCGGACCATTTTCAAGACTCTCCAGTTCCTCGGAAAAAAAGAGAAATAGGCACTAATACCTCTCCACCTGTTTCACCTCCCCCACCCTCTACTTCTCCTGCTGATTCCAATGTACCAATTTCTCCAGGACATTCCCCACAGCCCACATCTTCACCTCCACCACCAGATGATGATACTGATTATGGGGATGGGAATGAGGATGGGGATGGTAACACAGATCCACAAGGGGATGATGATGACACACATATCACCCCAGAAGATCCAGATCCCTGGCAGGATTATAATACTGATTCGGATCTACAAAATGACCCGGACCTATACCCCTCTCGGCCATCCCCACCAGATGACAATGTGGGATTTGCGCAACTAATCACCAGGGCTGCACAATATCACGGGGTACAATTACATTCAGATCCCTTGGAAGAAGACTTCCTATTAGAGACTTTCGCTCAGCCACAAAAGTCCTCACATACCCTACCAATGTTAAAGGGCTTACTTAAACATGCACCGGAAGTGTTTAAAGACCCTGTCAGGGCAAGGGTTCTTAACCCCAGAGTAGATAAAAAATATAAAGCAGCTCCCAGCGACACCATATACATCAAGGATCAGGTGCCTTTAGACTCCCTTGTGGTGTCTAATGCACGTAAAAGGGCCAACTCACAAACCACAGGAGACGCCCCACCTCCTGATATGGAGTCAAAACTTTTGGACGCATCCGACAAACGCATTGCGTCACAAGCTGCTAATTCTTGGAGGATTGCCAACACCCAAGCTTTGTTGGCAAGATATGACAGGACTCATTACAATGAGCTTGAGAAGCTTCTCCAACATCTCCCTGATCAATATAAGGACAAAGCGAATGACCTTATACAGGAAGGCAAATTAATCACAAATACATCTATTAAATGTGCTCTTGATGCCGCTGATACCGCTTCTCGTGCCGTTAATACCAGCGTTTTGTTACGCAGGCACGCTTGGCTCCGGGTATCTGGTTTCAAACAGGAGGTGCAAACCAGTATCCTTAACTAGCCTTTTGACCAAGAACATCTCTTTGGCCCTACAGTCGACACATCTTTAGAAAAGATCAAGAAAGACACAGAGACTGCTAAATCTATGGGGGCCTTGCATCTACCTTCCCATAGAGGCTCCTTTCGTCGCTCCTTTTATAGGGCTGGCTCCAAAACCAATACATCAGAGCAACCCTCTTCATCATACAAAAGCCCCAACCAAGGTTCCTTTTCCAAAGGATATTTTAGGGGTGGATACAGGGGTAACAATAATAAAGGGAGAGGGCGCGGTAACAACACCCGCACCTCCCCTACCACCAAGCAGTGACTTCCCTCCACTTCCCCCCGACCATTCTACACCTGTCGGGGGACGTCTATCACAGTTCCTACCGGTCTGGAATTCCATCACCACAGACAAGTGGGTAAGACAAATTATCCAGTATGGTTACTGCCTGGAACTCACCTCCAATCCCCCACACATCCCTCCGAAACACCGCCCAATGTCCACGGAACATTTGACTCTCCTAAAACAAGAGGTTCTCTCTCTCTTACAAAAAAACCGCAATAGAACCAGTTCCCTTACCTCATCAGGGCACAGGGGTTTACTCCCTCTATTTTCTAATCCCAAAGAAAGACGGTTCTCTCAGGCCAATACTGGACCTCAGACCCCTAAACCTCTACATTTAGTCAGACCACTTCCACATGGTCACTCTCCAACAGGTGCTTCCACTACTTCAACAAGGCGACTTTCTCTCCACTCTGGATCTAAAGGACGCCTACTTTCATATTCCTATTCATCCCTCTCACAAAAAATACCTCCGGTTCATAGTGGACGGTCAACATTATCAGTTCAAAGTCCTCCCATTCGGGGTGACCACTGCACCCAGAGTCTTCACCAAATGCCTCGCAGTGGTGGCAGCTCACTTACGAAGGCAACACATCCACGTGTTCCCTTATCTGGACGACTGGCTCATAAAAGCCAAATCTCACAACAGTTGTGTACAACACACACACAAAACAATCCAATTGCTTCATGACTTGGGGTTCACAGTAAACCTCACCAAGTCTCACCTGCAACCATCCAACATACAACCGTATCTAGGAGCCACTGTAGACACTTCAAAAGCCCTAGCATACCCCAATCCAGTCAGGATCCGCACCATGCAGGTTCTAATATCCCAATTTCAGCCTCAACACTCTTTGCCAGCTCGAGTCTTTATGCAGTTAATCAGAATGATGGCCTCTTGCATCCTCATCGTTCCTTATGCAAGACTCCAGATGCGGCCATTACAAGAATGTTTAGCACATCAGTGGAACCAGGCTCAAGGTCAGTTGACAGATCTGGTGTTGGTGGACAGCCGCACACATCGCTCTCTGCAGTGGTGGAACACACAAAACCTGTCCAAAGGGCGGCCGTTCCTCGACCGGTTCCACAGATAGTGCTAACAACAGACTCATCGCTCACCGGCTGGGGAGCTCATCTCCAAAACCAAACCGTTCAGGGCATATGGACCCATCAACAAAAACAACTCCACATAAATCACCTGGAGTTACTGGCAATCTTTCTAGCACTAAAGTCTTTTCAACTCTTGCTAGTAGGCAAAGCTGTCCTAGTCCATACAGACAACATGACAGCAATGTACTACATACAAAAACAGGGGGGGACACACTCTCTTCAGCTTTCACGACTAGCGCAAAGCATATGGAGATGGGCTATTCCTCAAAACATTTACCTCCTCGCACAACATTTTCCGGGAGTACACAATCAGATCGCGGATCTGCTCAGTCGTCAAACACAGCAGATCCACGAATGGGAACTTCATCCTCAAGTTCTTCTTCCATTCTTTCACATGTGGGGTCATCCAGACATAGATCTGTTCGCCACACATCAAAACGCAAAATGCCCAAGCTTCGCCTCCAGATATCCACACCCATTGTCCAAAGGCAATGCGCTATGGATGAACTGGTCAGGAAAATCTGCATACGCTTTTCCGCCTCTCCCGCTCATTCTGTTAGTGGTTCGGAAGCTCAAACAACACTCCCTCACAATGATACTAGTTGCTCCAACATGGGCATGCCAACCATGGTTCACAACCCTGTTGGAACTCTCAGTAGTGCCTCAGCAAAAGCTGCACCTCTCCCCCAAGTTCCTCACTCAGAACCATGGAGAAATAAGGCACCCAGATCCCAATCAACTCAATCTTGCGATCTGGCTCCTGAAGTCCTAGAGTTTGGCTACCTCAATCTTCCGCCAGACTGCATGAACATCATTAAAGAGGCTAGACGTCCTACCACTAGAGCATGCTATGCAGCAAAGTGGAAGCGGTTTGTCATTTATTGTACAAATAACAAAATCAATCGGCTAGATGCTTCTATCCAAAACATTATCTGTTATCTTTTGCAACTACAACAATGTAACCTAGCATACACATCTATACGGCTACATCTTGCTGCAATCGCCGCTTACCTCCAAAACGGACAACATTTGTCTTTGTTTCGAGTACCCGCTATCAAAGCGTTTATGGAAGGACTTAAAAGAATAATTCCACCTAGAGTTCCACCCTCTCCCGTATGGAATCTCAATATAGTCCTTACCAGACTCATGGGTCCCCCATTTGAACCTATGCACAAATGCGAGTTACAGTTCCTATCTTGGAAAGTAGCCTTCCTGGTAGCTATCACATCCCTTAGGAGAGTTAGTGAACTCCAGGCATTAACAATACAAGAACCATTTTTACAAATACACCATGGTAAAGTGGTTCTTAGGCCTAATCCAAAATTTCTGCCTAAAGTAGTATCTGCCTTCCACCTTAATCTGTCGGTTGAACTTCCAGTATTTTTCCCTCAACCAGACTCGGTGGCAGAACGCGCTCTCCACACGCTAGACGTTAAAAGAGCGATACTCTACTACATCGAAAGAACTAAGACCTTTAGAAATACAAAACAACTTTTTGTAGCTTTCTCCCCACCTCACAAAGGCAGTCCTATTTCAAAGACAGGAATTGCAAGGTGGATTGATAAATGCATCCAAATATGCTATCTTAAAGCTAAACGCACATTAACTATTACCCCTAGAGCTCATTCCACACGCAAACTGGGGGCTTCTATGGCATTCTTAGGCAACATTCCCCTAGACGACATCTGCAAAGCAGCAACTTGGTCTACACCACATACTTTCACTAAACACCTTTGTGTAGATGTGCAAGCAAAGCAACAAGCTACTGTGGGCCAGGCTGTACTAAGAACACTTTTTCAAACCACTGCAACAGATACTGGTTGCCACCGCTATGGAGGAAAACTGCTGTATAGTCTATGCTAAAGTATACAATCTACAGCTCATATGCCTCGAACGGAAAATGCTACTTACCAGTATGCATCTTTTCTTGGCATGTAGAGCTGTAGAGTTGTATACGCCCACCCACCTCCCCGGGTACCTTTATCTGTTGCAGTATTATCTTATTTAGATACATTACGTGGACATCCTTTTCTATTCTCTTACTAACTCCATCATCACCCTTTATGACGAAAAACAATCTGAAGATGGAGTCAATGCCCATGCGCACTATCACCATAAGGAGGAGTCACCTATCTCGTGACTACAAAGACTTCTTCGAGCAAAAACAAAGTGCAAACATCCGAGCCCAACACCAGATGGCGATCTATGCTAAAGTATACAACTCTACAGCTCTACATGCCAAGAACAGATGCATACTGGTAAGTAGAATTTTCCTTTTTGTTCACTATATGGCCCTAATATAGACGATCCTACAGTTTTCGACGTATTGAATATTGAAATGTTAAATCGGGAGGGGGAGCGCGTGATCATGGGTGATTTTAATTGCATTATGGATTATAATATAGATTCAACAAGGCAGGGCGTAACTCTTAGAATGCGGAGGACGCGAGCAGCAATCTTAGAAATGGGGCGGCTGCAGTCTACCAGAGATGCATGGAGAATATTAAATCCAACTGTCCCAGGTTATACGTACTATTCTGCCCCACATAGGCTCTATTCTAGAATAGATATGGCATGGGTGTTGGATCAAATAATGTTGTCGTCAGATATGGAAGTATGCCCACGGGTTACTTCCGATCACAATCCTATACTACTATCTTTCCGGGCCACAGCCGAATGTAAGACACTCAGACCCTTCTCTTTTCCTAGATATCTATTGACGGATAGTGTGTACTTGGCCAATATTAGTAAACAGGTTGAGCTATTTTTAAAGAGAATATGGGGTCAGCCTCCCCGCTCACAGTTTGGGACACTATGAAGGCATTTGTAAGAGGGGCAACCCAACAATATGTATGGCAGCAGAATAAAGAGCGGAAAGCTAAAAGCAAGGCGGTTATTCAAGCAGTAAGAAATATTGAAGAACAACATGAAGAGGCAGTTTTGCGGGGTACTAACGATCAGGAACAGCTGCTCCTTTCTCTAAAAGACGTAAGATTAGCCACGAAGAAGTCATTTAGGGAGAGAATTGCGGTCAGATATAACAAACACCGCCTTTCACAATACGAATACGGGGAACAAATAGGAAGGGTTTTGGCTCATAAGGTGGCAGATGAAAGGGCTAAAACTCAAATAAGAGTCATAAAAGGGGCAAATGGGACTTTACATTCGCATCCACAAGCAATCTTAGAACAATTTTCTACTTATTATCAAAAGCTATATACACAAACTACTAAACCAGAAGAGGGAGACATACAACGGTATCTTCAGGGAAGCCATCTCCCAGTTGCGAGTGAAGAGGAACTGGCTCTATTAGAGAATAATATCTCGAGGGAGGAAATGAGCTTGGCAATATTCACTTTGCCCTCCGGGAAGGCGGCTGGGGAAGACTCCATACCTATCTAATTTTATAAGGTTTTTAAAAATATTTTGATTCTATTGTTTAGGTTGGTTATACAATGTATAGGTTCAAGCAGAAAGATACCAGAATCTTGGAACATGATGCAGATTGTCTTCTTTCTGAAAAAGGATAAACCCCCTGATGAGTGTGGCTCTTATCGGCCGATTTCACTCATAAATGCTGATGCCAAAATATTTGCAAAAATTTTGGCGAATCGTCTAGCTTCAATCATGCCCGGTTTAGTATCCGATCACCAACACGGTTTTATTCTGGGTAGGGATACTACAGCTCATGTTAATATGGCAGTGGGGGCTTTCGATATGGCTGGTAAGATGTCAATAAGTCTTGGCATGGTTCTTTTGGATGCCGAAAAGGCTTTTGACAGGGTGGGATGGGATTTTCTGTGGGATGCGCTGGCAACATTTGGTATTAGGGGACAATTTAAGCAATGGATACAAGCTTTATATAATGAACCCCAGGCTAAATTATTATATTCAGGTTTACATTCACCAACATTTCCAATTTTATGCGGTACTAAGCAAAGATGCCCTCTTTCACCTCTACTGTTCGCTCTTTATATCGAGCCATTTATTTGTGCTCTGCAATCTAACTTACAAATTACTCCATTAGTGTCAGGCGCAACTCAGCTCAAGGTCACTGCTTATGCGGACGACATTGCGGTCTTCACAACTGACCCAGCTAGGGCGATAAATTCTATTGAGAACGAAGCAACTAAGTTTGGCTCTCTGTCAGGATATAAATTAAACGTAAAAAAACCACAAGTACTTCTTAATTTCAAGCCTGAAAAATTAGTTTCTGGTGTTTGTCCGTAGCTACTTATTTAGGGGTCAGGGTCTCGGCGCGGATAGATCGGATATTCGCTTTAAATTATGAATCATTACTGAAAGATACAGCTAAACAGTTAAAGAACTGGCATAAACTCCCCATAGGAATCATAGGAAGATGTAATATTATTAAATTTAAAATGAAAATACTACCCAAATTTTTATATTTATTTCGATCCATCCTCCTGCGGGTTCCCAATTCTTTCTTTAAGAAACTTGAGGGTGTGTTAAGTAGTTTCATCTGGGGGTACAAAAAAGCCAGACGAGCTATAGAACTGCTAAAGTTCCCATTTAATCAAGGAGGACTTGACTTTCCTGACTTTAAAATGTATTTCTGGGCTGCTTTTGCTGGGCGTTTTCACAGCCTTCTAAACCCTGTTCATATATTTTTTTTCATTGCTTTATATTGGGAGAGGATAGTAGCATGTTCTTATATAGAATCAATGACCCGAACTATTTTAAAAGAGTCAAGTTTAAGACTATCAGAGATAGCATATATATATGGCGTGCAATGTCTTCTAGAAGTACTCTATCATTTTATTATGATAAGCTTCCTCTATGGGGCAACCCGATATTTCCGGTGGTGTTCCATTTTTTTTTTTTTTTTTTTTTTTTAAATTTGTTTTTATTGTTTTAATCACAAAAAACAAATACAATCGCGTGCATCACAATTTAGTCCGTTCTGCCATCAATCTACACAGATATCTTACATATATAAGATAGTTTTGCTATTCAGCAGCTGTGTCTCGCTGAGACGAATGATTATCATAATAACTTATAATGTCTGAGGCCATTAATACAGTGTTAGTCAACTGGTGGTACAGTTGTTCTTCTGCTTGCCATGACAAAACATCATTTCGAACCTCATAAACCCCCAACAATCGATGCACGCTCTAATTCCCCCTCTTATCCCACCCCTCCCCCTTTGGCACAACCGCTATGTACAAGCAATAATGGCAACAAGACACAACTGCATTGAGGATGAAAGATCAACATACAGGGCAGCAATCAGGGCGATGGCTTCTCAGCGCCAAGGGCAGGGCACATAGAATAAAAAGGCTCAATGCAGTGAAACCACAAACAGGACCATCCCTTTCTTCCAGTCTTTGTTAGGCTGCGCCCTCTATTTCATCGTCAGTCTCATTTATCGGGGCCCTCAAAAGCTGCACCAATGCTTCCCAAGCCCTCGCCAACTCTAGCGCCTTCTCATTCTTCGCGCGGCTCGCCGCTTGCAATCTTGTAACCCCCTCGCAGTCCGCCCATTTAACGAACTCTGCGCGCCATCTCCCATAATTGGTGCCCCTTTCTGCTTTCCAGTGAAGTGTAATCTCCCTCTTTGCTAACAAAAGCCCCAGGTCTATAAATTTACTCGTTGTTTTATTCCTGGCGGTGTGGGGAAACCAATGCAGAAAACATAAGCCCATTGTGGGTACCATGTCCCTGTCCGTGACATCCTGCAATAGGTCAACTACCTCTTCCCAATACGTCCCTAGCTGTGGACATGTCCACATCATATGACCAAAATCCGCCCCCACTGTACGACAACGCGGGCAGGCCGCCGATTCCGTATGGAAGTATTGATTGAGTTTAGCCGGAGTAAGATAGGCTCTGTGAAGGATGTAGAAATTAACCAACTGGAAGCGAGCATTCCTTGTACTCTTCCACGCTCGTTCGACAAGTTCTGCCCACGCTTTCTCAGGGATCTCATCTCCCAAATCCTCCTCCCACCGCAGCCGGAGGGTCGCCAAAGGGGCCAACCTCTCGTTCGTCATTCTACCGTAGAGGCACGTTACCGCCTTAACGGTGCCAGCCGCCAGGACCACATACTGACATGTCAACGAGGTCGCTGGCTCACTAAGTCCCATTTTCCAATGCGCCTGGATGGCTGCGATAAGCGCCATGTGGAGTAAGTAATCACCACGGGGCAAATCATATCTATCCCGTAGCGTCGTGTAGGGGAGCACTGCCCCATCCTCATAAAGATCTCCCATAGTGGTCAACCCATTCTCTTCCCAGCCCTGCAAGGCCATCCAATTACCGCCATGCGGCAGCGCCGTGCACACCGCCAAAGGAATTTCCGGAGCATAAGGCCGTACAACCTGCGCACGTTTGAGCGCCCTATTCCAGCAAAGTTTAAACGTCCCCATCTCACGGGTGAGAGAGGAGGCCGGCAACGGCAGCTGCAACAGCAGTCTGGAGAGTAGATGTCTCTCCACACTAATCCCCATCTCATCATCCGTGCTCCTGATCTCTCGCACCACTGCTTGAGTGAGCCCCTGCATCTGTGCCGCTAGGTAGTATGTTTCAAAGTCTGGAACCGCCAGACCGCCCTCCGAGCGTGGCCTCATCAGCGTGTTAATAGCCACTCGCCGCCGCCCCTCAGCCCAAAGAAACCCAATCACCATTGACCGCAACTGTCGGAAAACCGAGGCCGGTATCCACAAGGGCAACGTTCTAAAATAATATAGGAGTCTCGGGAGCGCTACCATTTTAAGGAGGGCCACTCGTCCCGCCAATGACAATGGAAGCATACTCCAAAATGTCATGCAACCCCTGAGTGCTCCCATAGCCCTGCCCACATTACCCTCCAACAAATCTGCGTGGGTGTGATATATACGAGTACCAAGATACGTCATACATCGACGTTCCCAGCGTACCTCTTGAGTAGTCTCAGGCCCATCATTCTGTGGTGCTATGGGGAACAGACATGACTTCCCCCAATTAACCTTAAGCCCGGCAATGCTGCCTAGCTCTGCCAATAACGCTTTCGCACCCCTAAGGGCTCCCTCGGTATCCGTCAGGAACAAGAGGAGATCATCAGCATATAAAGCTATATGGTGAACCTGCGTAGTAACACGCAGCCCTGGGAAATGCCGGCCCGTGCGAGCCCGTGCCGCCAGCGGCTCCATGGCCAGGGCAAACAATAATGGGGAGAGGGGACACCCCTGTCTCGTTCCCCGCCCCACGGTGCAGGTATCCGATATCATCTTCCCTGTTTGCACACGGGCCGTGGTTTGACAATACAAGAGAGATGTCCAGTCAATAAAGCCCTCCCCCAGACCAAAGCGGTGCATGACTTGAAACAAATAAGGCCATTCAATACTGTCGAAGGCCTTCTCAATATCTATGGCCAATACCGTAGCAGTGGCCCTCTCATACGTGTCTGCATCCAGAATCCGAAATAGGCGTCGAATATTCTGAGCGGTGTTTCGGGTTGGTATAAAACCCGCCTGGTCTGCATGTATTAGGTGGGTCATATAGGGGAGCAGGCGGGACGCCAAAATCCGGCTTAGGATTTTATAGTCCGTGGTCAACATTGATAATGGTCGATAGGCTGTCACGTCATGAGGCGGCTTCCCTGGTTTCAGCAAGGGGATAATGAGCGCTTCACGAATCGTGGAGGGCAGTAACCTATCCTTCCGCGCTGCGTTATACAGCAGCACCAATCTGGGGGCCAAGAGATCAACATACTCGCTATAAAATTCCACCGGGAGTCCATCCACTCCCGGGGTCTTTTTCCTGGCCATGTGCTTAATTGCGCCGCGGACTTCACTTAAAGTGATGTCCTCACCCAGCAGCTTTGCTCGCTCCCTATCTAATATTGGGAGGGTCACCCCCGTCAAGAAGCTCCGTACCGCCTCCCTATCAGGGAGAACTTGACTCCGATATAGTTCCGCATAGTAAGCACGGAACTGATCATTTATCCCCTTCTGCGTGTAACAGGCCTCCCCATCCGGTGCGCGCAACTCAAGTATACTCGTCCCTCTCCTAGTTGGGTTGGCCAGCCATGCCAATAACGCCCCTGATTTATCGCGCTCCGCATGCGCCCGCGTGACCTATTGCTTATAATCATAGCAACGCAGTCGCTCCATCTGCACTGCGACCTCTTCCCTTGCGGCCAAGAGGTCCCGCTGGCAGTCCGGACGCTCAGGCCTCTCCTTTTCTATGTCTCGCAATCGTCGCTCCGCGCCCTCCAGGTCCTGCAGCAACACCCTGCGCACTCCTACTTTCTGCGCCATACAATGCCCCCTTATCACACTCTTAAAAGCGTCCCAATCCACCATCAGCGATGAAGCAGTGCCAGTGTTGTCTCGGAAGTAGTCAGTGATACCAGCCCCCACCGCTTCTCTAAACACCTGATCCTCTAACAATGTTGGATTCAACCGCCAAGTCGGGATTACAGGACGATCAGGGACCAAACTCAAACGCAACAATAAGGGATTATGATCCGATATCGTTCTGGCGAGATATTCACTGTGTTGCATCATTGCGTGGAGATCAGGAGTGCACAGCATCGCATCCAGCCGCACATGGAGGTCATGTACAGCAGAAAAATATGAATAATCTCGATCAGTTGGGTGGTGCGCCCTCCAAGTATCTACTAAATCCCACCGTTGCTGCCAGTC
Source organism: Calotriton arnoldi (assembly GCA_963921515.1). Classification (NCBI taxonomy): domain Eukaryota; kingdom Metazoa; phylum Chordata; class Amphibia; order Caudata; family Salamandridae; genus Calotriton; species Calotriton arnoldi. The sequence continues at coordinate 1,870,425 of CAWUFW010002634.1, forward strand.
TCGCCTATCCCTGGAGAGCCTATGAATGGGCGCCTCTGGAAGTGGAGGATGGGATCTATCCAGCAGGACGTCCGTGATCGAATTAAAATCCCCACCCAATAGTACAGAACCAGTGAAAAAGGGGCCACCTTCCCAGATAACTGCCGTAGAAAGGCCGATTGTTCCGTATTGGGGGCATATACGCTAGCCAAGACCACATCTCTACCATTCAGTCTACCTGCAACCAAAACATATCGGCCCTCCGGGTCTTTCAATTGACGAGTAGGCTGAAACGGAACCCCGGCTCGGACCCACACCAAAACACCCGGGCAAAGGCAGAGTATGTGGTGCTAAAAACCTGTCCTCTCCATCTACGCTGCAGTGCCATATCCTCTTTTGGGGCAATATGAGTTTCCTGCAAGAACGCCAGCTGAATCCCCCTACGAACCAGGTATGTATGAATCTTATGCCTACGCTGCATTGAGAAATGCAAAAACAACAGTTGATGGACAGAATGCAGAACAATGTCATACATTCACCCCAGTACAGAGATCTGGGCCTAAATCCATCATTTTTTTGCTCACCATGCCATTCCAGTTTGAACCCAGCCATATGCAAATCAGTCTTGACCCTGTGCCTCATGGGAACAGTCCAGCCCGAACTGCCAAGCCAGGTCCTCCCTGGACTGGAAACAAGCATCCTAGGACCGGTTTCGGGGTATCACCCCTCTTCAGCCAGGATAGCTGGATTCCAGTGGCATGGAGAGCACGGGACCCACGTCTGGGCATACCCGTCCCACTCGGGATGACAAATGCAAAAACAACAGTTGATGGACAGAATGCAGAACAATGTCGTACATTCACCCCAGTACAGAGATCTGGGCCTAAATCCATCATTTTTTGCTCACCATGCCATTCCAGTTTGAACCCAGCCATATGCAAATCAGTCTTGACCCTGTGCCTCATGGGAACAGTCCAGCCCGAACTGCCAAGCCAGGTCCTCCCTGGACTGGAAACAAGCATCCTAGGACCGGTTTCGGGGTATCACCCCTCTTCAGCCAGGATAGCTGGATTCCAGTGGCATGGAGAGCACGGGACCCACGTCTGGGCATACCCGTCCCACTCGGGATGACAAATGCAAAAACAACAGTTGATGGACAGAATGCAGAACAATGTCATACATTCACCCCAGTACAGAGATCTGGGCCTAAATCCATCATTTTTTTGCTCACCATGCCATTCCAGTTTGAACCCAGCCATATGCAAATCAGTCTTGACCCTGTGCCTCATGGGAACAGTCCAGCCCGAACTGCCAAGCCAGGTCCTCCCTGGACTGGAAACAAGCATCCTAGGACCGGTTTCGGGGTATCACCCCTCTTCAGCCAGGATAGCTGGATTCCAGTGGCATGGAGAGCACGGGACCCACGTCTGGGCATACCCGTCCCACTCGGGATGACAAATGCAAAAACAACAGTTGATGGACAGAATGCAGAACAATGTCATACATTCACCCCAGTACAGAGATCTGGGCCTAAATCCATCATTTTTTGCTCACCATGCCATTCCAGTTTGAACCCAGCCATATGCAAATCAGTCTTGACCCTGTGCCTCATGGGAACAGTCCAGCCCGAACTGCCAAGCCAGGTCCTCCCTGGACTGGAAACAAGCATCCTAGGACCGGTTTCGGGGTATCACCCCTCTTCAGCCAGGATAGCTGGATTCCAGTGGCATGGAGAGCACGGGACCCACGTCTGGGCATACCCGTCCCACTCGGGATGACAAATGCAAAAACAACAGTTGATGGACAGAATGCAGAACAATGTCATACATTCACCCCAGTACAGAGATCTGGGCCTAAATCCATCATTTTTTGCTCACCATGCCATTCCAGTTTGAACCCAGCCATATGCAAATCAGTCTTGACCCTGTGCCTCATGGGAACAGTCCAGCCCGAACTGCCAAGCCAGGTCCTCCCTGGACTGGAAACAAGCATCCTAGGACTGGTTTCGGGGTATCACCCTCTTCAGCCAGGATAGCTGGATTCCAGTGGCATGGAGAGCACGGGACCCACGTCTGGGCATACCCGTCCCACTCGGGATGACAAATGCAAAAACAACAGTTGATGGACAGAATGCAGAACAATGTCATACATTCACCCCAGTACAGAGATCTGGGCCTAAATCCATCATTTTTTTGCTCACCATGCCATTCCAGTTTGAACCCAGCCATATGCAAATCAGTCTTGACCCTGTGCCTCATGGGAACAGTCCAGCCCGAACTGCCAAGCCAGGTCCTCCCTGGACTGGAAACAAGCATCCTAGGACCGGTTTCGGGGTATCACCCCTCTTCAGCCAGGATAGCTGGATTCCAGTGGCATGGAGAGCACGGGACCCACGTCTGGGCATACCCGTCCCACTCGGGATGACAAATGCAAAAACAACAGTTGATGGACAGAATGCAGAACAATGTCATACATTCACCCCAGTACAGAGATCTGGGCCTAAATCCATCATTTTTTGCTCACCATGCCATTCCAGTTTGAACCCAGCCATATGCAAATCAGTCTTGACCCTGTGCCTCATGGGAACAGTCCAGCCCGAACTGCCAAGCCAGGTCCTCCCTGGACTGGAAACAAGCATCCCAGGACCGGTTTCGGGGTATCACCCCTCTTCAGCCAGGATAGCTGGATTCCAGTGGCATGGAGAGCACGGGACCCACGTCTGGGCATACCCGTCCCACTCGGGATGACAAATGCAAAAACAACAGTTGATGGACAGAATGCAGAACAATGTCATACATTCACCCCAGTACAGAGATCTGGGCCTAAATCCATCATTTTTTGCTCACCATGCCATTCCAGTTTGAACCCAGCCATATGCAAATCAGTCTTGACCCTGTGCCTCATGGGAACAGTCCAGCCCGAACTGCCAAGCCAGGTCCTCCCTGGACTGGAAACAAGCATCCTAGGACCGGTTTCGGGGTATCACCCCTCTTCAGCCAGGATAGCTGGATTCCAGTGGCATGGAGAGCACGGGACCCACGTCTGGGCATACCCGTCCCACTCGGGATGACAAATGCAAAAACAACAGTTGATGGACAGAATGCAGAACAATGTCATACATTCACCCCAGTACAGAGATCTGGGCCTAAATCCATCATTTTTTGCTCACCATGCCATTCCAGTTTGAACCCAGCCATATGCAAATCAGTCTTGACCCTGTGCCTCATGGGAACAGTCCAGCCCGAACTGCCAAGCCAGGTCCTCCCTGGACTGGAAACAAGCATCCCAGGACCGGTTTCGGGGTATCACCCCTCTTCAGCCAGGATAGCTGGATTCCAGTGGCATGGAGAGCACGGGACCCACGTCTGGGCATACCCGTCCCACTCGGGATGACAAATGCAAAAACAACAGTTGATGGACAGAATGCAGAACAATGTCATACATTCACCCCAGTACAGAGATCTGGGCCTAAATCCATCATTTTTGCTCACCATGCCATTCCAGTTTGAACCCAGCCATATGCAAATCAGTCTTGACCCTGTGCCTCATGGGAACAGTCCAGCCCGAACTGCCAAGCCAGGTCCTCCCTGGACCGGGTCCAAACTGGGGTGGTGTGGTGAGCAAAAGAATGATGGATTTAACCCAGATCCTTGTGACTGGGGGTGAATGTTTGCATTGTCCAGCATTCCGTCCATCAATTGTTTCTTTTGCATTTGTCGCCCTAAGTGGGAAGGGTATGCCCAGACGTGGGTCCCGTGCTCACTACACCACTGGATTCAAGCTAGCCTGGCTGAAGAAGGGTGATGCCCTGAAACCGGTCCCAGGATGCTTGTTTCCGGTCCAGCGAGGACCTGGCTTGGCAGTTCAGGCTGGACTGTTCCCACAAGGAACAGGGTCAAGACTGATTTGCATATGGCTGGGTCCAAACTGGGGTGGTGTGGTGAGCAAAAGAATGATGGATTTAACCCAGATCCTTGTGACTGGGGGTGAATGTTTGCATTGTCCAGCATTCCGTCCATCAATTGTTTCTTTTGCATTTGTCGCCTTAGTGGGAAGGGTATGCCCAGACGTGGGTCCCGTGCTCACTACACCACTGGATTCAAGCTAGCCTGGCTGAAGAAGGGTGATGCCCTGAAACCGGTCCCAGGATGCTTGTTTCCGGTCCAGCGAGGACCTGGCTTGGCAGTCGGGCTGGACTGTTCCCACAAGGAACAGGGTCAAGACTGATTTGCATATGGCTGGGTCCAAACTGGGGTGGTGTGGTGAGCAAAAGAATGATGGATTTAACCCAGATCCTTGTGACTGGGGGTGAATGTTTGCATTGTCCAGCATTCCGTCCATCAATTGTTTCTTTTGCATTTGTCGCCCTAAGTGGGAAGGGTATGCCCAGACGTGGGTCCCGTGCTCACTACACCACTGGATTCAAGCTAGCCTGGCTGAAGAAGGGTGATGCCCTGAAACCGGTCCCAGGATGCTTGTTTCCGGTCCAGCGAGGACCTGGCTTGGCAGTTCGGGCTGGACTGTTCCCACAAGGAACAGGGTCAAGACTGATTTGCATATGGCTGGGTCCAAACTGGGGTGGTGTGGTGAGCAAAAGAATGATGGATTTAACCCAGATCCTTGTGACTGGGGGTGAATGTTTGCATTGTCCAGCATTCCGTCCATCAATTGTTTCTTTTGCATTTGTCGCCCTAAGTGGGAAGGGTATGCCCAGACGTGGGTCCCGTGCTCACTACACCACTGGATTGAAGCTAGCCGTGCTGAAGAAGGGTGATGCCCTGAAACCGGTCCCAGGATGCTTGTTTCCGGTCCAGCGAGGACCTGGCTTGGCAGTTCGGGCTGGACTGTTCCCACAAGGCACAGGGTCAAGACTGATTTGCATATGGCTGGGTCCAAACTGGGGTGGTGTGGTGAGCAAAAGAATGATGGATTTAACCCAGATCCTTGTGACTGGGGGTGAATGTTTGCATTGTCCAGCATTCCGTCCATCAATTGTTTCTTTTGCATACGCTGCATTGAGTGCATACCCCTGACGTTCCAAGTTATACATTTCAACTCAGACATAGCCATCGAGCCCACATCACTGCCAGACCCCAATCATCCTGCTCTAGTACCAGCCAATTGTGCCCCGTGCCATGAATCAAACCCTTATAAGTAGGGTTGCGCCAGCCCCCAGGTAACATTCCCCTAATAACAATCAAACAATCCCAACAACCCCACCCCAGGACAGGTACTAAAAAACAAGCCCCCATCCAAACTACGTCAAACTAGGTTCCCTCTAGTGGCTACTGAGGGATTACGGTGGGGAAAGTGGCCGCCAGCAAAAAGTCGACCACACCAAGGCCCCGCAGTGTTACTATACTATCCGCTCCCACCCCCAGGAGGCATCTTGATGGAAGCCCCTACTCTCGACCCCTCATCTATCCACCACATCCGGCGGTCAATACACCATTCAAGCATATGATGCTAATTGTGTCCAAATAGTACCACCGGCATCTCACAGGCATACAAGCCCTTCAAGCATCAAAACACACAACAAATATATCACATAAGCTCATCAGCCGTGCCAGGTGTAACATGAGGCATTTTTGCATCACTGTTCTGGGAATCGGCCGGATCTGTATCTGTTCCCAATCGCAACTTATCCGACTCCTGCCCTGTGTCCGAGTGTTGTTCCGGAGTTCCCAAAAGCTGCGACACCGCCTGCAATGCCGCTTGTCTGCCTTTTTCCGTTTGGGACGGGCCAGGCGCCCTCACCGCAGCCGGGCGTTGCCTCGACCTGCACCGGCGCCGCGGCAACTGCCTCGAAAATTCTCCAGTTCCAGCATCCCTGGCCGGTTTCTCGCCTGTTCTATACTTTTCCAGCCAGTCCCAGGCCTCCGATGGGCCCTCACAAAAGTGCGTGGTACCGTTCAAGACTATTCTCAGGCGAGCGGGAAACATTAGTGAGTACTGGAGGCCCTCTTCACGAAGAGCCCGCTTGACTGCCAGGAAAGACGCGCGACAGCGCTGAACTTCCTGCGTGTAGTCAGGGAAGAGGGAGACCTTACTGTTGCCCACTGAGTACGGTCCTGTCGAGCGTGCCATCCTCAGTAGATGATCCCTGTCCTTGTAATGAAGGAGCCTCGCCACCACCGGTCGCGGCGGTCGTCCCGATGCTAATGGACGTGCCGGTATTCGGTGCGCCCTTTCCAGCGTGTAAAACTGCGTCAGTCCCGTCGGTGCCACTGTGGTACGGAGCCAGTCCTCCAAGTACTGGACCATATTAGTTCCCTCAATTTCCTCCGGCAGGCCCAGAACACGAATGTTATTTCTGCGATTCCTCCCTTCTGCGTCTTCTGCCCGTTTTTCCAGCGCCGACACTCTGCGGGTGACCTCCCCCATCTGGTCAGTAAGGACTTTCTGCGCTGGTTCTATAGTTGCCAGGAAGTTTCAGCTTGCTTCATTCTGCCCGAAAGTTTATCGTGGTCAGCGCGCAGCAATCCCAGCCCCACGGAAACCGTGGCAATATCTCTCTGCAGGGCCTCTCGTGTATCTGTGATGGCCTGGAGTATGCGAGCTAATTGTAGTTGTACCCCCGCATCACTCGGCGGCTCGGGAGATTCCGGCCGCGTGGAATCATGTCCCCCATCATCTCGGTCCGGCTGAGCCGCCTGCTGCTTCCCCCTAGGCTTTCCCATCTCGCAGGTATGGAGCCTTCAAACATAGGTGTCCAAGCTCCCCTCGCGTGCAGGTCGCGATCACCCCAATCAGCTTCTGGGGGGCCCACTCGTACTTGGCGGGGACCAGGGCAACCGCCACCTCGGCAGTCTCGGGGTTCTCGAGTGTGCAATTAATCAGCAGCAGTACTCTCACGCTAGGTGCCACGGACTATAGCCTTGGGCAGATGTCCGCCACGCAGTTAAGGAGCTCAGGGCCGTCTCCCCATGTTCAGCGCGCGCCGGTTCCAACGCATTCTAGGCCCATTCGGCTCCAGGCCTTTCCAGCTGTTCCCAGTCCTCCGAGCAGCGCAGGAATCCTCCGCAGGCCTCAGCACAGGGCACCACCCACGGCCCACCCGGGTCCACTCGCACCCGCAAGCGAGCCCGGCGGGTTGGCAGCACTCAATTCGAGGGATTCTCCTCTGCGCGACCCTGGGTCCCCCTGCAGCGACCTAGCGGCTCTCGCCCGCCGCCAGTCCCAGCTCTCCGCACTCTCGGTGGGAGACCAGTCGTCAAGTCGGGATGCACTGCAGGCCGCTGCACCTCAGCGTCTACCCAGCAATCCACAGCCGCCCGCTCACCAGTGGTGCGTCGCTTCAATCCCAGGTGCCGCGGTCCCGCCCTCCTCTCCGCTCTTCAGGGTAGAGCAGGCGAGCCACCAGGTCCACGCAACGCCGCAGGAGCAGGCCGCTCGCCGCAGTCTTCTCGGGTCCGGTCACAGCCAACCCCAACAGCAAGGCGCCTTTCCTCCACACCTCTCGCCAGCAGCGCTCTCACCACTCTCCTTAACTCCGCTGACCTGTAGTGGAGCGCTGATGCTTGGCAGTCGCTCGGGCGGAAAGCACGCTCCGGGCGGACGGAGCTCCTCTCTCAGCTCAACGCCATCTTGTCCCCTGTGCTCGGCCGCTGCGCCGATGCAGCTCGCAGTTTGCTTGCCTCAGGTCGGGCGGGAGGATGTCACAGCCGTCGCCCCAAGGTCCCGCGACGTTACGGGACCCCCGTCGCAGCCCCCCAGGGATCGGGCGGCCGTCTATCCAGGATAATTGGCGGGGCCGGTGCGGAGCTCCAAGCTCACGTGTCCGTCTCCATTCGCCGGCAAGCCACGCCCCCCCTCCGGTGGTGTTCCATGATGCTGCCAATAAACGTTGGTCTAGTCACGGGATCTCATGTCTGGGGTATCTGTATGATAATAATGGCTTTGTTTCTTTTGAGAGTTTGCAGCTCCAGTATAAACTTCCTGATTATATGTTTTTTAAATACCTCCAGGTCAGGGATTACCTCGTGAGACATCTAGCCTTTGACAAAAATATCTTGATCTGGGATTGCTTACATGGGGAAAAGACAAAATCTCTGATTAGCTGAATGTATAAATGCTTTAACAATTACAGACAGAGTGACTGTGAAAGACTTGCCATGCGTTGGAGTGATGTTCTGGGGAAGGGGATTATGCCTATCGCTATCAAACAAGCGCTGTGCATTATAGATGACTCAGTCTAGTCTGTTAGTTTGAGACTACAGCAATTTCGTACTATATGTATGCTGTACTATACGCCAGAAAAAATCGCTAAGTGTGCTTCGGTGGGCCTTGGTGGCGATGGGACGAAATGTCCCAGATGTGGTACGTATGCGGCTAGTATACTGCATATGTTTGCAACTTGCTTGGAACTAGGGACATTTTGGCAAAAGATTGGCCAAGTATTCTCTCAGAAATTGGGGATAGACTCACCTCTTACAGCTACAGAAATTATGATGGGTTATAAGAACGCGAATCATGGACTTATGCGACTATCTTCAATATTATTAGTCGCTGTCCGACTTGTAATTGCCCGGGTATGGATTTCTCCAAAACCTCCCTCTATAAGTGACTGGTGGATCTTGGTCAGGCAAACGTATGAAATGGAAAAAGCTCTGGCTAAGGCAAGGGGTATTCATTCCTTGGCGAAACTAAAGGCAATATGGGGGCATCTCGCATTAGATACGTTTGTTTGAATATTATTATTTGAGATATTGATAATTGGTATGTTTTGGCGATCCCTTCTGTTAATAGTGCTTGTCTGATTGCTTTAAGTTTTTAAGTAATGCTTCTTTCTTTCCTTTTCGTTAAATGCAATACTGTGTCAAGAGAATAGCAGACCCCAGGAGTCTCTGAGTACAGCCTTGACCCAGGCCATGAAGGTCCATATCCTGACTGCCTCGGGTCACCAGGAGCTCCGTTGGCTGCATCAGAAGAATATCCAGTTTGGAGGCTGTCTATTTTTAAATAAATCACCCTCGCATAAGAAATGACAGTCTTCAAATTAAGACCAGTGTGACACCCCCCCCCCTCCTGGGCCCCAAAGGGCAGTCCCCACCCACTCCCTGAAGATGAGTGGTGATTTGTTATATAGAGCATTGGGGTACTGCCCCTCAAAATATTTCCTCTCTATATTTCCCCAAGTGAGAAAGGTATGCCAAGCCGTGGGTCCCATGCACACTACGCCACTGGAGCCAAGTTCTGCCTGACTGATGAGCCCTAATAAAGGCAAAACTAGGCTTGGGTTGCTTCTGTTCCAGTTCACGGAGGACCTGGCCTGGTAGTTCGAGCTGGTCTGTTCCATTGGAGCAGGGTCAAAACTGATTTTTACATGGCTGGGTCCAAACTGAGGTGGAATAGTATGCAAAATAATGATGGACTGGGGTGCTGCCCAGAGTGATTACCAGTGGGTGAGTTTAATTCAAGCATTCCGTCCATCACTTTTGGTACCCCTCAAATTATGAACAGCACCACTCACTACTTCCTCCTTCACCTTCCACAGAGGATGTTGTGTCTGCTTATTTAATGAGACGAGGCACTTACACATGGATATACTAAATGTGGTATGGCAACAGTAAGCAAAAAGATACATTTGAAGGCCTTTGCTTATGTGTGCCATATTTAACACATTTCTCCTGCGCATGTGAAGGCCCGGCGCCAATGGTGCCATCCCTCAATCCCATTTGTAGATAGTAAAGGATCTGCTACAGGAAGGGGAAGAGAAGGCGTCTGGGCTTAATTGAGGACTATTCGGTGCTTCATCACATATTGCCCAAGAAAGCTTCAGGCATCATGTTTGACATGCTCTTTGAACTTCACAATAAAGCACATGTCTGTGCAAGGGACCAATGGACTACAGCGGCGCCCGCACAGTCAAGGACTGCATGCAGGGCCGGCTGCAGCGCTGGTGCGATAATCTTTATTTGTGCTCCCAATGAGCACCTTCTCCACAGATCCCCTCACAGCATCCTTTCAACTGTGCCCCATATATATCTCTCTCTCTCTCTCTCTCTCCCTCTCTCTCTCTCTCTCTCATATACAAGTGTATACAGCAATGTATAGGATACGTTCCATAAGACATGAGGACTACAAGGAGTAGCAGTCACATGTCATGTTAGCCATTATATTTTAAGAGTATTTGGTCTGGAGTAGCACAAAGTCAGAAGTTAAAAATTAAAAAAGTAGTTGGGGTTGATTTTACCAATAAGAATTTATTTCCACCCTAACAAACCTTTTTTAGCAATCTTGGGATAATGAAAGAAACAGGGAAAAACATACGCTTCTAAACCTAGGTCTTGCAGTTTGTATGCAGCTGTATCATCCCAGTCTGTAGCTCACTGTGCTATATTAGGATTGTAACCAGGGTAATTGGAATTATGCGATTCTGTTGCGTTTTTCTCTTAATTATGGATTTGCTACATAATCCATCATCTGCTGCATATTCTACAGATTTCTAGTTCAAGTGGATAAAAAGTAACTATAAACATGGAGACACCTGCTCACAAAAAGACCATGTGCAAAGGTTGACTGGTCACCTTGCAGTTGCTTATTGCTGTATTTGAGTAGTAAATGGCTACTAATAAGGAGAAATGTTTTCCCCAGACAGTGTTGCCATGTGTAAAAATGACAAAATAATGAAGCAATAGTATCCCAAAATGTGACACATTACGCCGCATAAATTGCCTTTTTTTGCAGCATAATTTAGTCAGTGGCACTATTGTTTGCTGCCTCTCGGCTCGCTTTTGTTTTCACTTCAGTCACTGACTGTGACACAAGCATGGTATTAGCTGTCAGGACTCAAGAACACAGGCTACCATCTCTAAATAAAAACATAATGAAAAGAAACGCCTACACACCTTTTTTGCACATTAGACGATGTAGATTTAAAATCCAAAATCCGAACTGCATGGCTATGCACACATAGTTCAATAAAACATTCGGGCATCACAGTGCAAGAATGAAAAATTCATTTAAAGTGTGTAAAAGGCTGCTTTAATAAGAACAGGTTACAAGCCAAATTCTTTAACTTGGCATATTGTTTCACAATTAAATATGCCACTGCCCCTCTGATTTAAACGTAATTGCCAGCTCGCTCCAACCTTAAGCCTTACCATCTCCAATAGCGGCCGGCAACATTAAAATATAATGAGGCGCGATGCCCAAAAAACTCACCATATTTTTTGCGTTTGCGGGCACGCAGGTTCTCGTTGCGGTCTCTCTGCTCTCCTTGGCGGTGACTAGGGGCGGAAAGGGTAGGACTTCCTCCCTTGTGGAAAATGAAACCAACCAATCCTGGAGGTGCAGCAGAGCTCCAGGATTGGTTGGAGCAGGCTAAACCAGCGCTCATTTTGAGGCTGGGGGCCTGTGGCAGCAATCCCTCAGCTGTTTCTCAGCCCTGGGATTGCTAGCTCTGAAGTGCGCATGTCAGATTGGCCAGCTCTAGACAGCCGGCCAATCTGACATGCGGACTGGCAAGGGTCTAAAGTAATAGTGCAATTGCACTAATCAGCCCTGCCCTCGCACTGTAGCAGCGCAAGCCTGCGACACCTTATAATAAAATGGTATTTATTACCATTTTATTAATGTGTGTGACTGCTGCGCTCTCAGCAGGCGGGGCGACGCTCCTCCGCCATAAAGGAGGAGCCGCCGCTGCCCATTTTCCTCTCCAAGATCATTCAACTATCTAAATGTCTAATGGTTCCCTATCGCCTCTGACAATCCCTATCCTTTCCTTAGTACTTTCCTCTTCCTAAACGTTCCGTTTCTTATGGCTCAATACGGCCTTCCACCATCTCTTGAAAGAGCCGGCTCACCCCATCCAGGAGCCTAGACAACCCTTCTATCATGCCTCTCTCCGACACCCCCAAAACCTTTTCTCAGTACCTTATGGCCAATTCTGGACCTGTTTCCATAAGTGGCAACCAATATGTCCCCCATCTCAAATAAAACAGGCAGGAAAACACTACAACCCCAAGAACCACCCATTTATTCATCTAAAGTAGATGGAGGGTTGGCGTGGGTATGCAGTAAATCCTTGGGATGTGCAGGGGAAGGCAAGAACGAGAAAGTCCTACCCTCGCACCCGCTCATAGTTCCTGTAACCCCACCCCTAGCCTCATTCCAGCCAATTGGATTGCTTGCTAGCCCGCACCAACCACTCAAACCACAGGGAAGGGGGATCTGGCAAGAACAGGATGAGCCCATCTCTCTCAATCACACCCCACTCCTCCGACACCCCATTCCCCCTTAGCTCCCATTGCAGGGAATACCATGCCATTTAATGAAGATAAACTAAATTAATGAAAGACATGCGCACCACCACATGTCAGAAATTAGATAAAATGTCTGATTTGTGGGGATGTGCATTTTTTTAAAACTATTTTGTATCTGTCAGTGTAAAAATATTCTGTCACTGTTTGACAGTCGTAAAGTAAAAGAGTGTATGATGCTCAGTAACGTGATCTGCGAGGTGTAAGCAACAAAAAACAAAACAAGCATTTGCAATGCAATAGGTCTCGCATTTACGCAAGTTTGAGCTATTGACATTGCAAATAACAATGCTTTTTATTTTCAAAACATAAATAAAAGGCATTGTCATTTACAATGCCAATAGCTTAAGCTCGCGTAAATGCGAGACCTATTGCGTTGCAATGAGAATGGAATGCCAGCTTCCGGAGCCAAAGATCACCGCAAATCTGTGAGCAGCAATCCTCTCGTGGTTCTACTCTTTCTTATCCATTATAACGCATGGTTTGCGGCACTCCTTTCTGTAATATCAGGTGAAATATTTTTTTGCAAAACCATGTGTAATTTTGATGTAACATTTTTAAATGCTAGCTTCAACTATTGCAATCTGAGTTAATACAGGTTTAACTTTCTGGCGTGCAAATATTATTTTCAAGCAATGAAGACGAGGGAAACATAAAAAATATTAGCAATGACACCCATCAGCGAGGACCAAGTAGGTGTTTTCAAACAGGGCGGACCGGCACCATAGTGGCTCACCCCAGGACACAAAATGGAATTAGTGCGTCTGAAAAACGCTGAAAACGAAGTAGCACAGTGAGGAGACACTGCTGTGTGGCAGTTCAGAATAAATGTGATCATGAACGTGCGGCGCGCTAAGGAGTCTAAAAATATATTTTTATGAGGCAGCATTATAAACTTTCAAATTATACTTCACTGTAGGCTAGGCAGCGAAAGCAGCAATTCCGTGGCCAGCCTCCGCTCACGGTCGACTTGGACTTCCGGCCCGACTTTGTAACTGGTGTACAGTTTCAGGCGCGAGTTAAAAAAACAAACCCACGTGAGTCGATCAGGGGAGGGGGGGGCGCGGAGGCATCATCATTACTGTGGTGCAAGACATCAGCGAGGACCAAGTAGTTGTTTTCAAACCGGGCTGACCGGCACCATAGTGGCTCACCCCGGGACACAAAATGGAATTAGTGCGTCTGAAAAACGCTGAAAACGAAGTAGCACAGTGAGCAGACACTGCTGTGTTGCAGTTCAGAATAAATGTGATCATGAACGTGTGGCGCGCTAAGGAGTCTAAAAATATATTTTTATGAGGCAGCATTATAAACTTTCAAATTATACTTCACTGTAGGCTAGGCAGCGAAAGCAGCAATTCCGTGGCCAGCCTCCGCTCACGGTCGACTTGGACTTCCGGCCCGACTTTGTAACTGGTGTACAGTTTCAGGCGCGAGTTAAAAAAACAAACCCACGTGAGTCGCTCAGGGGGGGGCGCGAAGGAGGCATCATCATTACTGTGGTGCAAGAAGCAGCGAGCTGCGCAAGATTGCACCTCTCAGTGAGCAGACATAGTTAGTAAATACATAAAAGGAAGCGGGCTCCTAAGTCTAAATTTAACCGGAGCCGTGCTCCGAGACTCCCGATCCACACATGCAGGAATGGACAAAGAACAAAACAAATGCGTGCAGCCGCAATACTTAGATGAGGCTGCGGCTCGAGTGTGAGGCAAGGACACAACGCACGAGCAACAGATGACGGGTGGGCGGGGCCCGCTACCAGAAAGCTGTTTCCCATCCAGGCGCGTGCACATCTCCTGTCTTGACTCGCGAGCAACAGATGACGGGTGGGCGGGGCCTAAGGGCGACAGGGCGGACACCAACCCCGCTTCCAAAGAAGCCGGACAGAAAAGCAACAACTATAGATCTCGCCAAGGCGATGCAGCGCATGCGCTGCAACGCAGGCGAGACCTAAAAAACTGTGCAGGGACCAAATGATTCTCTTAGGAGCCCACTGCTGAATGCTGGGCTTGTCGAATATCAAACCTGGCTGGTCTTGATTCCACCTCTTGCCCTTTCTTCCACCAGCCCTACACTTCCTTTCTCTTTACGTCCCTTTTGAAGGGTCCTTTTGTTTGCTGTGTTTTTCTCCCTTTCCCACTGAAATTCTAGCCTTCTCTTCCTCATTCTTTCCTTGTTTTCTGCTTTCCCCTCTCTTTTGCTCTGTTTCAAAGTCTGATGACAAAAAAATAAGTCCACTTGCATAAATTAAGCACTGCTGCAATCCTTAGTCTCTTTTTACTCTGTGACTGTTTCAGTCTACTATGTGGATTGATTTGGCACCTCCAAACCAAAACGGAACAGTAAAACCACGAGTGAGTCGAGAAGGGAGCTGTGTTGCCAAGCATGAAACACTAAAAATAATGAAAGAAGCGCACATCCCTCAAGTCTGACATGTAGTACGAATCATTCACGAATCATTCAGTTGTTATTTGATCGACTTATGGGGTGCATGGTGCTTGCATTATTTTACATGGAGGTCAATTTTCAGAGTAAAACTGTACTATTTGTGCCTGTGTTAGAGTGTCAAATAGGCAGTGTATTTTTTACTCGTTAACTTGCCTGTCTTAAACGAGGCCTCTAGCGTGTTAACCAATTTCTTTAGCCGATTGTGATTTAAAGAGCAGGCCTACTTTGGAAGAGCTGGGCTACGCTTGCACCTTCCATCCACTGTGGGACCAGGGTTTAACCCCCACCATTTGAAAATTTCACCAGTGGTGGCTACCACCGAAAAGTTCAAGTGGGGCGGGAGGGGATATGGGGGGGAGGGGGGTGAGAAAAATAAATAACAATTACTTACCTGGCTGTCGGTCGCCGCCTCCGTCGAGCTATCTGCCTCTTCAGTTCCTACAGGAAGCACATACAGGCTCCGCTAAGCCAATCACAACACCGTTCTCATCATGACAGCAGCGTCGTGATTGGTCTGAGCGCCGTGATTCGTCGCTCAAACAGGGACTATGAGCCTGTGCATGTTCTCCACAAATGGCTGTACAATACAGCCGGTGGAGAACATGTAAAGTGCGCATGACTGTTTGGCCGTCCCAAGATGGCCGTCCAAACCATCATACGGTAAGTGCCCCAACCACTACTCCCCTGCTGGCTGTGACTACAGCCCAGCCCCGCCCTGCCTCACAAACCTCCCTCAGTAAGAAAACTTAAAATGATAACAGCGTTGCGTTATCATTTTATTTTTCCTTTTTCCACTGCTCAAAGTAGTTTTATATAGCGTGAACTTGGCCCGAGGGCATTAAAGCATTTTACATGAGAAGCAGAAGTTTTATGTGAAAGCATACTTATTTTGTTTTTGTGACACAGGAAGATTTAAGTGATTTGCCCAGAATCACAGGATGTTGAGCCGATGCTGGGATTGCACTTCCCAGTGCCATAAAAACAGAAAAGTATGGTTTCATGTAGAACTTGTGCTTCTCATGTAAAGCGCTTAATGCCCTCCTGCCAGGTTTGCGCTTATATATAACTGCAACAAAGTATCAATAAGTATCAGTAACTTGGCCGAAGGGCGTTAGGCACTTTGACAGATAATAGCAAGTGTATTCCAGCGCTCCAACCTTACACTCTTACTGACAGGGTGACAGTTCCAATGTCGGGAGCTCTAGCCGTCAGGCCACATCTCCTTACTCCTGTCGCGCTGTCAGAGTGTAAGGCTGCAGCAGCAAGCTAGCGCTGGAAAACACTCGCCCTTAACTGCCAGTTCGCCTCACAGACGTGCTCCATCTGAAAACGTCATATTCAGCAGCACATGCGCTAAACGTACCAATACCCCAGAGCCTGACCCCAGCTTGCCACTAGGAGTACCGGTACTCTCTTGCACAATGAGAAGTCCCGGTACTCAACGGGAGAACACTGAGAAGTGCCGGTACTCCGTACCGGTGAGTACCCGCCGATTTAAAGCACTGCATGCCACTATTTTGAAAGAGGAAAGTGGGAGTTAAAAAAAAAATTTGTGAGAATGTATTTCCCCCATTGATTTCTGCTGAGGCAGAGGCAATTTCTGGCGGGCGACAGCCACAATAAAGCTATTTTTGGCTTAAACCGGGAGTCTCTCCACTGAATCCCGTCTGTTTGCATGTATGCATTCTTCCTTATTGACCAAAGACTCAACGTCCTATTCCGCTCTGGTACTGGAAATGAAATTTATATTGTTTCGACAGCAGAAGACACATTTTAATCCATATAGATGTTCCACTCTGAGTTTTTGAGACCATAGTCTGCCTGTTTAAGAAAATGTTGAGAATGAGAACCACTAAAAGCATAAAATAGATTATTTTTAATTCTGAAGTGGCACATTTAAGGTGAGAAATATGCAGAGATTTTGAGAGGATTACCTCAGATTTAGAAATAAAAATAAGCACAAAATGAACAGTAATGGAATGGACCGCTGATGGGCGCACAGAAACACCGTCACTCACGCCCTCGTCACCAGCAGACTCGACTACGGCAACGCACTCTACGCCGGAATAAACAAAAACCTCACCGCAAGCTACAAAACATCCAGAACGCCGCCGCAAGACTGGTCCTCAACCTGCCAAGACACTGCCACATCTCCCAGCACCTGCGCACACCTCACTGGCTCCCCATTGAGGCTAGAATCACCTTCAAGATCCTCACCCACGCACACAAGGCCCTGCACGACACCGGACCAGCATACCTGAACAGCCGACTCAAATTCCACGCACCCCTAAGGACCCTACGATCAGCCCAGCTCTCCTACGCCGTAGTCCCCCCAAACCAGAAAGACCAGATCGGGAGGCCGCTCCTTCTCCTTCCTCGTGGCCAGAGCCTGGAACGCCCTTCCGCTCCACCTCAGACAGACAACATCGCTCCCCATCTTCGCGAGAAACCTCAAGACCTGGCTCTTCGACAGACCCCCTCCTTCATGGACTGGAACCTGCACCCCCCCGCCCCCCACCCCAGCTCCTTGAGACCCTCACGGGTGAGTAGTCGCGCTTAACAAACACCTGATTGATTGATTGATTGATTGATTGAGCTGGTTGTGAAGGTACATTGGCGGGACACTGGCGGTTGCCAATGTGTGCCACAAAGTAAATAAACATACTGTGAGGCCCGCCACTGTAGAGCCTTCTGTTTCTCCGAAGATGGGCCTGTGTCCTATGAGGAAATTTGGAAAAAGATTAAAACTGAATGAATTTTGATGTAACCCCCATCTCTCCAAGTGTCAATTCTTTAAGAATAAGATCAAAATTCAAGGCAGCCGTGTGATCGTTCAACCATCTGAACAAAGTGTGTGAGATGCAAAATCAAACTGCTTCTCAGAATTCTATGTGATGTGCATTTGATTTTGGGGTGGAGGTGTTGACCATACTATTAACACCATGGCTACTGCTTGACCACTATGAAAGTCTTTTTAATAGCAAAGATCTCTCCCGTGATCTTCTCAGTCTAAAAAAAAGCCACTTCTAGCGATTCTTAGATTCCTATAAAGAGACCATTTCTAGGGAGACATACCTTAATTAAGAAGATGACACTTTTAGTGAGTCATCCCTTTACTATATGAAGAGCCTTCTTCCAGTGGGTCTTCAAGTGAGTCTTCCCTTTAACAAGAAGAGTCCATTTCTAGAAAGGCTTTCCATTGCTGTGAATATGCCACTTCTAGTAAGTCATCTCTTTATTAGTAAGAGGCCGCTTTTAGCAAGTCATTCTCTTTCTAAGGAGAAGCCGTTATATGTGAATCAGTGCTTTAATAAGAATAGTCCACTTCTACTGTGTCTTCCCTTTACTAATAAGAGGCCACTTCTGGTGACTCTTCCTTTTACTAAAAAGAGGCCACTTTTACTCTGTCTTCCGTTTACTAAGAAGAGACCACTTCTAGTGAGTCATTCCTTTCGTATAAAGTAGCCACTTCTGGTGAGTAATAACTCTACCAAGAGAACTCTGCTAACAAGTCATTGTTTTGTAATGAAGAGGCCACCTCTAGTGGGACATCCCTTTTTCATGAAGAGGCCACAAGGTTACTTCTAGTGAGTCACTCCTATACGAAGAAGAGACCACTTCTAGTGAGGCATTTCTTTTGTATAAAGAAGCCACTTCTTTTCTAGCAAGCCATCTTTTTGTAATGGAAGTCGCCTCTAATGAGACCTCTCTTTTCTATGAAGAGGCCACAAGACCACTTGTAGTGAGCCATTCTTTTCCTAAGGAAAAGCCCCTTCTAGTCAATGACACTTTTAATAATAGGAGTCACTTTTAGCGAGCCATCATTTTATTGGAAGATGCCACTTCTACCGAGTCATCCTTTTCATCAAAAGAGGCCACATTCAGCGCCAGATGTACTAACATTAGGGATATCGATTTCCTAATTGCGGTTACCTCCGAAACCCAATTAGGAAATCAGTATTCCTAATGTACAAAACCTTTTATATCTAAATAGGTATTCCCAATAGGTCTCAAATTGACTTACCTCATGAATATTAATCATGTAAGTCGCAATTTGTGACATTATGCATCAGCACCATCACAGGGAGGGTGGCCTGCTTGGGTCTGCAGACTACCACGTCTGTGATTTCTTTTTAATGAAGATTTTTTATTTTTTTTATTTTTTTAAACGCAGCCCGTTCTCCTTACAGGAAAATGGGATGCATTTCAAAAAAGAAGATGAGACGTTTAAGTTTTTTTTTTTAATATCTCAAAAGGAAATGAGTCTGAAGCTGACCCTTTCCCATTTGCGAATGAGTTACCACCACCTTTAAACTGATGGTAAAGTATTAATATTTTGCGACCGGAATTTGGTCGCAAAACAGTAATACATACCATACCAATTTAGCATTTGGAAGGGACGCCCCTTCCAAATATTGAATCGCTATTTGTTTGCAAACCCAAATTGCGATTCAATAACAAGTTACCGAATCGCCAGTTGGTGTTTGTACATTTGAAAGAGCATTTTTGTGGTCGCAGATGGCCCACCACCTTTAAACTGATGGTAAAGTATTACTGTTTTGCGACCGGAATGTGGTCGCAAAACAGTAATACATACCATACCAATTTAGCATTTGGAAGGGACGCCCCTTCCAAATATTGAATCGCTATTTGTTTGCAAACCCAAATTGCGATTCAATAACAAGTTACCGAATCGCCAGTTGGTGTTTGTACATTTGAAAGAGCATTTTTGTGGTTGCAGATGGCCCAATTTTGTGACTCGGGCTGTTTGCGATCAGAAAGATGTTTTGTACATCTGGCCCTTAATGAGTTGTCCTTTACTAAGAAAAGGTAACTTCTACTAAGTTATCCCTTTCATATAAAACGTCACTTCTAGTGAGTCTTTCCTTTTCTAAGGTGAGGCCGCTTCTAGTGAGGCTTTACTTTCCTTAGGAGGGGTCACTTCTAGTTTGTTATCCTTGTCCTACAAAGACGTCCAATCTAGTGAGTGTTCTCTTAACGAAGTAATGGGCATTTCTATTGAGTGATCCATTTCGCAAGAAGAAACCAGTCCAAAGAATGAACTTAAAAGTGAACTCCATGCTCTGCCTAATCTGGGCATTTTAAATATAAAGTAGGAAACATCTCTTTTCAATGAATCATTCGCAGCTTACCATTGTCTCCACAAGACCACCAACCACCTCTTGGCAAGCAAATTGGCCCCATGTTTGTCATGCCCGAGAAATGCTCCTGGTGGCTGGAAGCCAGCTATTGTAAAACAGCGTTACCTTCAATCCTTTGTGAGAACCCTTTTAACTCAAGATCCTTTTCTGGGACCCACTTCATCGCAGCGATCTACAGTATCCATAAGGAGACATAAAGGACACTCTTGAAAATGCCTAAATAAAACAAGTATTGGCAAAACCAGTAGGTCCCGCCTTTATAATGCAAGTGACAAGCTGTTGGCTTTCTTAATGTTTGCCTGTAAAGTATGTTTAAAAAAAAGTTAAATAAAAAATGTTGAAGACGGAGGAAAAGCAAACTCATATCTTATGGTATTTCAAAACTGTACTTTGAATTCAATGTTTTCATTCCTAATAATTGGCATGGTTTATTTTTCAAATACTCTGCACCGGGGGATTATTTGAGGGGGAAGCAGCGCATGAGGGAGAGCGCTAGAAAACCCATGCACTCTCATGGAGTGCTGAATGAAAAAGAAAAAAGTAGTTCCCTGTGAGCAGTGGAAGGATACAAGTCAGCTAATCGAAAGGATCATAAGGAGGCTATGCTTCAAGGAAGGGCTAAAAACAAGAAGAGGAAGGCAAGCCATCAAATAAGAAGCAAGCAAATGCGAGTAACAATAAGCAATAAGCCAACCAATGGTAAACAGTAAGAGGACTGTAAGCTCACAATAGGTCTTTCACAACCTGACAGCTTGCTCTGTCTGTTAGACCCAACTTAAAAAATGTGGTCCCTCTCTGTAACGACTCAGCTGATCTAAAAACTATGGAACAAATTGCTACCAAAAGGAATGGCCATACGGAGGGCTACTGGAATTATGTGATTCTGCAGCTGCAGTGTTTTCCACACAATTATGGGTTTCCCGCATTTGCCACATAATCAATCATCTGCTGCATAATCTGCAGATTTAAACAAAATCATTATTTTCTGGCTGAAATGGATCAAAAATAAATATGTAGCAACATGCTGTAACTCATTGAAGGCCATTCGCAAAGGTTCATTGGTCATCTTTCAATGCTTATTGCTGTATTTGGGTGCTACACTGGTACTTCTATGGGGAAATCTTTGCACAGTGTTAGCATGTGTACAAAATAACAAAATAATTAAGTAAAATTATCACAAAATGTGCTGCATTATGCTTCATAGTTTGCCTTTTCCAGTCATATAATTTTGTCAATCATGGTTCATAATTTGTCCTTCCAATGCCACATAATTCCAATAATCCTGGCCATAGCCTTGGCTAAAACATTTTAACCCTTCACTATTTTTTACTACATCGCTAGAGATTTCCCACCTCCCCTGATCTCTGCTGAGGCTACTAACATATTGAAACAGTTGTTTTAATTCTTGCCATCTTTGCTCTTCAAATATTTTGATTCGTGTGTAGATAAAGAGACACTATAACAGCTGTAATATAGTTCAAGTTCACAGAGATACAGACAAGTGTTGTACAATTAAGCTATTCTACTTAAATATGCAAATATCTATTTTTTTCTAGGGATTAAAACGTGTCTCTCATTGCTCCCAATTTTGGAAGGTAAAGTCCATGACACACAGGTAGCTAGCATGATAATTAAAATGTAGCGGCTGAAACTGGAACCTTGGTTTCACTGTCAACCGTTGAGCCACTAGGTCACATCTGGTCACCACTGCAGTAATTTCAGTTCCATGTCTTCTGGCATAACCCCTCTTGCAGTTGGCTGGATGAAACTCTTCCTCTTTGACTTTTTTAAAGAGGTGTTTCTTTTTGTTTTAGACTTTCTCAAGCAGGCGTCGATTGACGCCCAGGCCTTCTCCGAAGCTCTGCAGTTCTTCCGCCAGGAGAAAAGCCAGTATGGATCTTGGGAGATGATCACAGGCAGTCAAACTCAGGTGAGTAAACCCAAGCTGAAAATTGTAAAGAAATAAGAAAAAATGGAGATTGAATTAGAAATGTTGTGATGTGGCGGGCGAAGCTCCTGGTTTCTGATCCAATAACTGTACAATTTTCGTACATTTTGTCCTTCCAGTACTTGTATTTCAACCTGTTGTGATTGCATGGGGGAGGAGGTGCGATTACCATCTTTGCAGGGGTGTTGTCATGAATCCCACAGCAGGTGTTTTGGCACTGGGACCCAAGATTGTGATGGCCCACTAAACCCCTATTAAGGCTGTATTTTCCTTTCAGATTGGAACTTAAATGCCCAAATGTCCTTACCTACATTGGGTCCATCCTCACCCTTGCTACGACCCTGCGTATTTTGATCCAGAACATTGCTTCTTGTTAAACGTCAAACGTTGTCAGTGTCAAGAGAAATACAACATAGTCATGATGAGGTTCAACAGCAAAAAGTGATCAGTAGTTGTTGAGGGAGGGAGGAAGATTGGACAGCACATCCACAAAGAAAAGGGCTCACATGGCAAGTAATCTTCAGCATAAATGACGAATTGATGGATAGCACCAGGAACTAAATGTACATATTAACATCTCAGTGGCATAAAGTACACCAAAGCGCTTCAGCTTTTCTTGGGGACCAAGTGTTATTCTTTTTAAATGTTCGGTCTTTAGCCTGAGTTCATAACAAATCCATGACAAAACCAATTGTACCTCAAGGCACATGATTTATCGCAAAATCCTAAATGATTGCCGAAGCCTTAGTATGTCCCAGATTTGCCTGACCTTTCACAAGAACTGTTGGCCTCTCCAATGGCTTCGATGGATGGTGCTTAGACTGACACGTAGGCAGACAGGTAGTCCAGAGTGCTTGTATTATGCATAGTCCCAGGTCCATGAATGTGAGCACAACTGGTACAGCGACAACTTTCTTCTCCTCCAATCTTGACTACAAAATGTCAGCTGGTAGTCAAAAGTCTTGCCCCAGGTCCACTTCTGTAGTTCCTGTATTGAAGTGTGATTGGTCTGCTAGACTTTGACTACCACAACCAGGAACTGAGAAGTTATTAGGGATTTGGGACTTACGGTGAACATTTACTCCTTTGACCTTTCCCAGGGGAATTGTCAAGCTCTACTGTAAGGCCAGGAACTGCAGCGATTCAGCTTTTACTTGTCTCTTTTTATGCAAAGAAGCGGCAGATGCTGGGATTTCAACATTTTACACTGCAATATATATTGAAGTAGAGTTTTTTCAGGACAGACTATTCCTTGTACGCGATACACCTAAAGGAGGGGCTAGTAAGAACGAAGAGCAAGGACATTGATGCCTGTTTACTCAGGTGGAGATGACCTGCCTGTCCCACATAATGAACATTTTGACAGCAGCCATGTTAAGTTATTCCAAGCCAAGGTAGCAGCCATCAGTGGCAGCTGGTGACCTTTAAAAGTGGTGGGGCGTAATCCTTGGTTCGAAATCCAATCAGCTTCTTTTGAAGGGTTCTCTCACACTTTCTTGCACTAAGGGCCTCATTTACAAAGATCTGGCGTAGGGCAGCACCACAAGTCTTTTTCCTGCGCTGCCCTACGCCAAACTGAAAAGGGCAGGAATGCATCGTATCTATGAGATACGGTCCATTCCTGTCCTTTCAGCCAGCGCTAGTGCACAATTTGGTGTCTGGTGCCAACACAGGCACCCTTGTTCTGCGTTGTTGGCAGGATTGTTTTTGTGCAGGAAG
Source organism: Calotriton arnoldi (assembly GCA_963921515.1). Classification (NCBI taxonomy): domain Eukaryota; kingdom Metazoa; phylum Chordata; class Amphibia; order Caudata; family Salamandridae; genus Calotriton; species Calotriton arnoldi. Next base: position 1,893,944 of record CAWUFW010002634.1, read on the forward strand.
GGACTGCACAAAAATGATCCATCGAGGCCTTTTCCTCGTTCTATGTGTGCTGCAGCTTACATGGAAAGAGGAAAAACTAGGAGAAATTACATTTCTCATCTTTACACCTGCTCTGGGGCGGCATAATATTTTGGCGCTGCCCCAGGTTTACGTGACTTTGTAAATCTGGGGCAGCGTCAACATCCACCGCAAAGCCCATTGAACGCCTCCTTGACACAGAGTAAGGAATGCAGCGCTTTACACTACCTTGTCTTACTCCATATCTATGAGGCCATGCAAAGCCATGCAGGGTGTCTTTACATCGCCTAATAGATATGATTGAGAGGCCTGCGCCACCGGAACGTCTAAAAAAGTGATCCTCTGGCGGTGCAGACCTCCTGTAAATACTCCCCTAAGCCTAAGTTTACTGTCTCACTTTGACTCACTCAGTCTCACAAGTTTACACAGTCTCACTCATTCTACTCTGACCCACTCTGTCTCACTCAGTCCCACTCATTCTCACTCATTCTGAACTATTTAGTCTTACTGTGCCTCACATACAGTAGCACTCAGTTACACTCACTGGCATTCTCCCAAACTCACTCACATTCACTCTCCCGCATACTCGTCCTTACTGTCACTCATTCTCACTCACTCTGACTTACTCCTTCGCTGACTCTCACTTTAACTCACACAAGTAGTTACGCAGACATGCTCACAGTGCTGGAATGGCGCAGGCACCTTCATGCACTTGTGTCAGCAATCCAACAATGTCACAAGCTGCCTCAGTTATTTGCTGGACCCGAAGTGGGTCTGCATTTTATTTTTATTGTACCAAGAGTGAATAATTATTCACTTGATACAATAAAAATGGGCCACAAAACAAGGAGGGTGTAGTGTAGCTGTGGAGCCCATAAAGGAGAGCTTCCACTGGTCCTGGGACACCCATCCATCAAACCAATCCATCCACTCAATCATCCATCCTTTTACTTATCCACCCCCCTTCATCCAGCCTTTCGCTTATCCATCCACCCTTTCACTCCATCCATTCAACATCCTCCCTTTCGGCCATCTATCTATCCACCCTTTCACTTGGCCTTCCATTCTTACACCCATCCACCCCTCATCCCATCCATCCATCCTTTCACTCACATATCCATCTATTCATCCATCAATTTACCCTTTCACTCATCCATCCTTTCATCCAAACAAACATCTACCCTGCCTTTCACTCATCCATCCATTGCTTTACTCATCCATCTTTACATACATCCTTTTATTCATCCATCCTTTCGCTCATGTTTATGTTTGGGGGATTTGTTGGCTCATCCATCCATATTTTCACTCATCCATTCATCCACCCTTTTACACTTCCACACATCCATCTATCCTTTCACTCATTCTTTCATCCATACTTTCTTTCATCATCCATCGATCCATCCTTTCACTCCTCCATCCATTCACCTTTTCACCTATCCATCCATCCACCCACCCTACCTTTCACTCTTCCATTCTTACATCCATACTTCCATTCATCCATCCATCCTTCCATCCTTTCATTCACTCACCCTCCGAAGTTCATTATGATCCTTTTTCTGCCAAGCTGCAGACAGAAGAGGCCCATAAAGAACCCCACTCCCTCTGTAGCTGCTAAAGCAGGGAGGAGGGTTAGGTGTGGGTGGGTGGTGGCGATGCCCCTGATGCAGAGGCTTTACTGCACACTCACCTCTTAGTCCACTAGTGCAATGGTTGTCCGCAGTGGGTTCCTTCCGTCTCTTGAGCCTCTACTTTCGAGATAAGGAGCACTCTGGGTGCTCAGCTCCATAATGTTTTTCTCAAAGTGAAACCAAATGCAGTACTAAACACTTGTTCCTGCCAGGAGAGCAGCCCCTTGCATCCCTCCTACAGCCTGCCCCTCTGTAATAATCAATAAATTGTTGCCACCCACTCCCTCCTTGTCACGAGCGGCCGGTGCAGGTAAGAGCGTGGGGGGGGAGGGGGAGAGTTGACAGACGGCGACGAATGAAAGGAAAATAAATAGAGAAGAAAGCCACTTACCTTGTGCTCGCCGCATCACTAACATGGCGTTGCGGCGAGCGCAAGTTAAGTGTTTTTCTTTTTTTTTTTATGTTATTTTCATTTGTCTGTCAACCCCCTCACCCCGCTTCACCCCTCTTACCTGCACCAGCCGCTCCTGCTCCTTGTCCTCATCGGCCTGCCCTACAACCAGCCATTGAAGTGCATGGAGTTTTGAAACTCCTCCCAGGGCCACTGTTCATGCACCCCAGCACTGCCTCTCATGTGATGTCACTGCTGTAGCGTGTGCCTGCAGGTCGAAGAAAACCTCACCCGGCTGGAGCCTGCGCAGTAGGACATCAGCAAAGTTCACCAGAGTACACCCAGGAGATTCAGCACACCTCCTCAGAGCAGTAATTTCTTTTCAGCTGCTCTGTGTTTATCTTCCCTGTTCTTGCTTATTCCCCGAGGGTGGCAGGGCAATGCCCCTTTTGTCCATGAATACCAGTCGCTCGTTTGCAGCCATGAAAGCCTATGCTGAAGGGCTTAGAAACATGTACGTATCATTCTAGGAAACCAAGGTCTGCCAAATGTTCGTGAGAACCACCTCTTCTCTGAGGTGCTTATTAAAAGAAATCTAAAGGCCTGTGATAGAACTGTAGATCTTCAACCACTCTTCACCAAACATTGAGGCTCTTCCCCAGATCCTCTCTGGTCAACTCAGAACTGATATTGGCTTAGGGTATGGAGACAGGTGTCTGCGGCATGGTGATAAGGGTTCTTCTCATTCAGGGAGATCTGATAGGTTGACCAGCCAGTAATGTACCTCCACACACCACTCAGCCTTGTGTGTGCCAGTATGCTGCTTTTTGAAGGTGGCACATTGTAGTGGCACAGGCGCTGCTCCAGCCACATTTTGTATGGCCACACTCATACTACAAACAGACTATTTTAATGTTACTTTCCATTCTAGTCATATGGGAAGTGCTACGTGGCCCCATGTGGTTAGGTTTCTGGTATAAATATACCACTAATAAATTAATACAGGTTAAACTGGGTTACAGACTGTCATGGTTAAAGGTTGAACATAATACTTATTTGTTGCAGGCTATGTCTTCACTGTTACATTTCTTAATGTTGGCAGGTGGTGCTGATTTGCAGGTCTTGGTGGTTTTGTTATTTATGGATTATGTTGATGGGGTCAAGAGAGGAGCTTCTTCAGCTCTTTGCTGAAGGCAGCTATGGTTGAGGTGAGAGAGATGTATGGAAGGGAGGTAATTCATAGTCTGCAGGTGTCTTCTTTTGTTTCTTCCACTTAGGCAGATGTAGGCAGGTGATCTTCTTGTGTGTGGGCGATACCTGAAATGGTGACTTTTTCTGCAATCAAAGATGAGTTCTTGAATTTGTGGCTTTGAAAGTAAAGCAGGCAAGTTAAGTTGAGAAGCTTGCCTAATTGTGGGGTGGGGCACATGGCGAGAGATAAGTAGAGTTGAAATGTGGTAAAATTTTCTCATGCCTTTTACAAGGTAATCTACTTCTTGAATGGCCGGTTTTGAAGTGAGAGGTGTGAGTAGAAGGCCTCTAGTGATGGTGGTGCCTCCATCGAGTACCACAGCTTGACCCATGGCTGAACTGCTGTAATTGTGGCCCGAAATGAACATGTCAGTAGGGTTGCCAGATCATACTTTGTCCAGTCCTGGGTTTTAATTTTACAAATCTTTGCATTCTGGGAGTTATATAATTCATTTGCTTTAATTGAACCTGGTGCAATATCTGCCTCTGCTACTCTGTGCCCTGAACCTTACATGATAACAATGCTAACTTTCACCAAGCAGTTCTGTGATGATATAAAGTCAGTGGTTGAAGTTGGAATTCCTCTTCAAGGTCCTTCAACTTTAAGTTGACTTGCAATATTGTCTTCAGATGGTGGCATACTCTATTCAGTACTTACTGACTTTGCTTATTTTTCATCTCAGCACTTTGTATCTTCTATACATAAAAGTACCCGAGATGTTATCTGGGTGCAGAATGATATATAGGAAAGAACTGAAATTCATATGATGGGGAAAAAAACATAAGTAGCCTGTGCACCTCCATTTCAATACCAGCTACTTGTTTTGTAGTGTATCCATACACTCAGAATCGTACGATCCTAGCCTGAAGCTTTGTACAACATAAAGAGAGAAACGCAGGTGTCTCCTTTCAGATAAAAGAAACTGTGAACTGGTGTTTAATTGAAACTTGCCGATGTGTTGAGGGAGCTGCCGGACCTCCAAACTCGTGGCGGAGGTCCCGCAGTCGCAGAGGAGTCTTGGCACTCGGGGCGGAATAGCCACATTTCCCCAGCCCTGCTAACCCTCCAATGGCTTCCCATTGAAGCTCGGCCCAATTCAAAACTGTCTGCATTACCCACAGAGCGCTGCACTCCTCATCACCCTCTTATCTAAATGAGAAACTGAAAATCTCAGGAGCAAATAGGGATTCCAGAAATGCCCAATCCCTGCTCCTGGAACCCCCCCCACCTTCAGTTTTGAACGGTACATGAGCCAGTCATTCTCTGGTAGTGCCACAAGAATCTGGAACTCCTTACCTCCCTCCCTTCGCCTAACAACCTGCATAGGCACCTTCAAAAAGGACCTCAAGCTCCTCCTATTTGACAGACACCTGGGTTAATCACCCTCGACCATACCCAAGTACTCTATCCAGGAGACGAACAACCTTCACTGTGTGTCCCACCATCTTAATCGATGCTTTAACCGTGTACGTCCCTTGTCCAATGGCTGAATTTGTCCTGGTCGCAGCTGCCGATAAAAATATCTGAACGTAATTATTGTAGCTGTAACTTGCTGTACTCTTGTATCATGCTACTGTTGTAAAACGCTCTGATGCCTTCGGGCCATGTCCACGCTATATAAAATTGCAAAAATAAATGAGAATTCTCATTGCGGAGATCCCCCCCCCCCCCCCCCCGAGTGTGGAGACTCCCCCATGACTGCGGTGGCCCTTGTGAATCATGCCCTCACTGTCAGCAGGAGTTGAGATGTCAGAAAAAAACTATAATAAGCTATACCAGTGTATTAGTTCCACACTCGGAAGTAGTGATTTTTTTGCACATAGCACTCCACACTTGCACAATAAATCAAACATTAGTGATAAGTTTAACACATTTTCTTATTAAATAAGATAAGGGAAGTCACAAGTTAGTTGTAGTATGGAAAAGATGTCTTGTTTTTTTCCTATACCTATTTCACGTCCTCCCCGAAAATGTGTAATACTTCAGTGTGCAGTACGATGAAGTCCAAATGTATAACATTTCTATGTGTGCAGTTTCTACTCTAAAAATAAACAAGCACTGACAGTCAGTAGCGCTGGGTTTCATGTGATAACACATGCAAAGTTCGCACATTAGTGCAACGCACACAGGAGGGAATCAACAGGAGAGGGTTGGTAAGTTGAAAGTAGTTCCTCCTACAGTGCAATGCAAGGATTCGAGTGGATGCGGAAGGATACATTCAAATAGCCAGTAGCACTTCGAGAGGGATGAAGACTCAACTGGGCTGAGCCAAGATGGAACTGGCCAAGTCTCAAGCTAATGGCTAAAAGAGGCTGGTCAAAGAAAGCCAAAGTATGAAACGGGAGCATCCAAAGTCTTTTCTATGTATATTCTCAGCAATAGGCATGTATGCAACTGTCCAAACATTTGGTGATTGTATTTACCATTCCAATCCTTTCTTTCTTTCTAAATGTGAATGTAAGATTTTATTGTAAATAAATCCAAACCTTTTATGCTTGTAAACTCCAATTGAAGATTTTCTTGCTTTTATGCATTATCCTGAGCTTGTACTGCTCGTATTTGTTTTTCTTTTATTTGTTACGGTTCTTTATGGTGCATACAAAGACCTTTGGTGCAGAGTGGCGATTTGCTTTATACCATTGTGCAGTACAAGAGAAAATAAAACATGCATTGGTGATAAAGCACGGGTTAAAATCATCAGGAAGATGGTGATATCTATGTAGATCTGCCACCCAGAGACCAGGTATGAGTTGTGAGTAATAGATCGTGTAAGGTAATTTAGAAAGTTCTAAATGAGATCCCATTATAGGCTGATATTGTATTGGCCTGTCCGCTATGTGGAAGGTGAATATTTGAAACCCTTGGTACATTGCCAGTAAATGATTGTGGATAGAGGACATTTTAAATCTAGGAGTACCAATTTGAGCAGAGCTTGGCTTCTTTCCGTTTCTTAATGAGAGCTAACACTATTGCGATAGATATCCAGGTGTGTTCACATAGACTTCCTTGTAAGTATTGCATGCAGTCCAGGAAGCCCATCTAGTGATGGACTGAAATCTTTGTGTTGGAGACTAGACTAACTGCTGAATGAAGAACTGCTTTGAGGGAGTTAATCAAGATTCAGGTAGGACAGCCAGTGGCACATTTCTGTAGTCTGAACATGAAAGGTCAAAGGTTTGCTCAATAAATTTAAGGTCTTGTTTTGAGAGGAAAGATTTGAGGTTGCAGATACATTTCAGTTGGAATCTGGCATTCTCTGCAATATTTTTTATCTGGATCTCAAGGTGTAGTAAATTGTCAAGTTTGAAGGCCAGAGATTTTTCTGAGTTAATTTCTTTAGTGTGAAATCCATATCTTTCAGTTGATTTGACAATTCGGCAGGAAGTTCCTGACCTTTCTTTGTGATAGGAGAAATTCATCCTTCTGCAGGTTTACCGTAAATCTCATGCTTATTATTCAGTCCTGAATTTCTCAAACGTAGGAGACTGTTTGAGCATTTGATGTTAATTTAAAGCTGAGATTGTCTGCATAGGGAGTGGATGAAGGAGCCCTTAAGGATTCATTAGGGAACTTTATTAGGATTACAGAAAGGATTTCTGATTTTGAGGAGTTGTGTTCTGTCAGGCCCATAGGACCTAAACAATTGTAGCTCAGTTCCTGTTGCACCAATTCTGTTTCTTAGGGTTTTAAGGAGTATATATATCGTGGCCCATGGTATCAAAAGTTGCCAACATGTCGAGGAGGATCCAGAAGCATTTTTTTCTTTCATCATGAGTCAGTGTGCCCTGAGGATGGCGTTTCAGTGCGGTGGCCAAAGCAGAAACTAGATTGGAAGTTGTCTAGAAGAGGATTGTTTCTGGAGTAGCCCTCAAGCAGGTTAATTGCAGTTCACTCTAGGATCTTTGAGGGGAACAGGAAGGTCTTTCAAGGGTCTGTACCTGCCACACAAATGTGGATCAGCGTTGTACTTAAGTAGGGGCAAACATGCCCTATCATGAGGAAATCATGGAAATAACACTGGTTCTGAAAGAAGTTGATGTTTAGCCACAAAGTGGAGAGAGCTTTAGAGTAAGAATGTAATAGTAACTTAGTGCTGATTAATTAAAATCATTACTGAAAACATTTTAAAATGGAAAATTTTCAGATTTGGTCACCTCACGTAGAGGTAGAGATAAGAATTGTGAAAGAGGTGAGTAATCGGTCCATTCTAATTGTAGAGGGTGTAATATTTGATGTAGGTCCTTCTTAGCAAAGACCAGCAATAAAACACCACCCATGTGGGTTGGGGAGATGCAAAATTGGAACACGTTAATGTCAGATAGGAATGACTTAAAAGTAACTCAGTAAGTGTACTTGTTTTTTCTCGAATGGAGTTCTAACTCTCCCAGAAAAACCTCTGAGGTTTGGGTGTTACGTTCATAATCACACCAGTGAGACACTGAAACAGGGTGGAGTTAATGACTTTTGCACTTGAGGGATTCCTTATGCACTAGTATTATTGAGTTTATCCATTTTCACATTTGTCTTGAAACTCACTGGAGGGAGAGCAGGGGATATTTGTGGTAGTATGGGTTTGTAGAGTAGTAACAGGAGTGCAGGCATACTTAAGTTGTGCCTTATATCGAAGGGCCATTGGATACTTCAGAGGGTAAGCTCTTTGTGTACTTTACTTTGTTATAAACTGAGTGCTATGGGAGGTGGACTTGGGAAGGGGAGTATAAAGTGTAGTAATGAAGGCCTGTGATGGGTAAATTGAGGGTCCATACTGCATGTCTGTCTGTGTCTGTTGTGAGATCTTTCTGTAGCTACTGGGGGTCACCGTGTTTGAGCAACAGCCACCATGGTATAGTTTTAGATTTTTTTTTTACTGTCTAGTTGGGTTGAGGCTGATATTTGAGTGTCTGGTCCCAGACCGTAGGGGTTGGAGGTGGCGGAGAGTTATAGGGATGTGTAAGTTGGAGAGGAGTGTGAGTGGTGGTGGAGATGGAGAATTGCATGGCATTTGAGTGGATGGTGTTGTCAGCAGTGACTGTGGTTGTGGCGCTTTTGCTGCTGTCTTTAGCCATGGCAGAGGCTTTCTGGGCTTTGAGTGCCAAACAATGTTGCGTAGATATGAAAATTGATGTTGGAAGCCTAGTTCATAATCGTGACATTATGGAATAAGTTCATGTGAAGGGAATGTCCACTGCATAGTGTTCAGTAATATCCCCTGCCTACCTGACTGCGAATAACTGGTATCCTGATTTTTGGCCACAGCCTCACGCTGGCCTAGTGTGAGTGTTTAGGCCTAGGCCTGTCCTGTGGCGTAACAAAACTTGAGTGGGGCCCCCTGTGAAGTACAGGGAGGGGCCCTCTTCCATACTCAGTCAAGAGGTCTCAGGTCAGGGTACTGTGCTGAGGGGTCCCCTGGAGCTCGCCCCTCCCCCACACCGCGGTGGCTGCGGGGTCTATGTTACTCCGTTGAAGTGAGTAGAGTTCTGGATTCGTGGCCAGCTCTAGGGCGGTGCGACCGGTGCCACCGCACCGGGTGCTGACTTTGCTTGGGGGCGCCTGTTTGCTAGTTTATATTGTTTTAAAAGTACCCGCTGCAGCGTTCCTGACCTCCAGCAATTTTCAGCTAATAATAAAAATGTCAAGATAACTCCAGTGAATGATGTTCCATCCTGGAGAGAGACCGAAGTTTTGTCTAGTGGAAGTTTTGACTGGGGGAAGTTTTTGATTCATCATAAGGTAGTGCAGAGGGTTAATGTGCCTGCTGCAAAGAATGTGTTTCATGCAAATCACCAGGTGAACATAACGTAAATAGGTCAGGGGGTTGCTGCTATAGTCAGAGACTTCCTTCTGTTACTTGCAGTTTATAAGTTAAAATCCTAATAAAAAACAGTGAGCTATTAACTGTCATCAAAGAACTGAAATGCAGACTTCAAGTATAGATTAGAGCGTATTGATTTTCTCCCCAGACTTTCAATATCCTATTGTTGTACAAAGTGTTATTTGGGTAGAAATCAATTATGATTATCAAAGATAATCCTCAACCAATGTGTTACGTTTTAAATTCTGAGTTTGTGCTTCTCCAGACCAAGCCTCCCTAAACTATACTGCCTATCAGTATGGATGACATATAAATCCTACTCCTCTGTCTTTAGTAACGTTGCCTATACTTTGATTTACACACATATGATTGATTGTCTCTGTAATGTGTGTGCAATGTAAAGTGCTCTGACACCCTTCACTTTTATGAGCGACACTATAAAACTAATTAAATGCATCTGAGTGAGAGTGGTTATGGAGACTGTTAAGGGGTGGTAGTGTGAGAATCCGTTGCAGAGGTGGTCATTGGGGGGGCGCCAAAAAACAATGTTGAACTGGGCGCCACCAGTACTAAAGCCGGCCCTGTCTGGACTTGTCCTGGACCTAAAGGGGTGGAGCACCTAGTGCGTTCTCCCTAGTGGCAGTTGTCTACCTATCACGGATTCCAGCATGTAGCACAGTGGTCGCAACATACCATGTTTTAGTAATCATACCGTGACCAGACCATTTTATCTGAGTCATGTGAAGTTCCACCACTGCAAGCTAACCCAGATCCTTGCTATAACATCCCAAGCGCATGTATGTGTGTGTTGTCTGCATGTTACACACAAAGTAAGTGTTGAACCAGCGGGAAGGAGGCTTATGGGCTTCATTTTAAAAACTCCTGGCCTGTTCATGTGCACCAGAAGGAGGGCAGAATCCTTTTACAGGCAGTGGAAGTGTATTGCTGCCATTCCCGAGTCTGAAGGGAGGGGGCCTAAACAATGTAGCGGGGATAAGGCAACAGGTTCCCATTTAGGATATGGCGGAGGTGAAGGCTGGGACTGCAGTCCCAGAGTGTGAACGGTCCTTTAGAAGAGGTCAGCCTTTTGTCTCCTTTCCTGATCACTGTCAGTGTGGCTGTTGATAGGAGCAGAATATTCGCACCTCTTTGTGCCTCTGTTGTGGGTGCTCCAACTTGGAGACAACCCTGCTGTAAGGAGCATCACTCTACGCAAAGGCTAAGTTTGGAAGACAGCCTGAGGACATGTGAAAGGGAACTGACCCAAACCGATTCTGAAAGTAGAGGCAGAGAATACACATTCCCTGTCTGCTGTACATGTATAAGAGAGGGAGCTGCTGACCTACTTGTTGTTCCAGGTCTACGTTTTCTTTGCCCAAGCAGGGTGTGCTCCACAGAGTACCCAGAGGACTGCTATTGAACTGGAGGTAGTGTCTGGCTCTGCATTGCTTTCTCACAGCAGATAAGTGCTATCAATAAAATAATACTATTCAATGTAGAGGATTCAGCGGATATTCTTTATAGCCGAATTTCCCCAGAGAATAAGATTTTTTTTTGTACAGCATTTTAATGTCTACCAGGCAAGATAATGCCTATTTATTTATTACGAATACATGGGGAAAAGAAACAAACATTATTTTAAGTGGGGAAAAATCACTTTCTTAATTACACATTACTTAGAGTGGCTAATTTTCGCCGAATGTATTTCTATTGTAAATGGTTACTATGCTTACACGAAATTGGGGATAAAATCCAATCTGATTGTCCCAGGTGTTTCTCGATGTCCCATGGAGACTGGTGCATATGTTTTGGACTTGTCTATCCCTACATGAATATTGGCAAAAAGTTTATTCTCCTATATCTCAGTTAACTCACACTAACTTAAATCCCAATTTGGCATTATCCCTGTTTGGTTACAGCTGAGCAACTCTTCCAGTCTCAGGTACAGACACATCAAGTTTTAATAGCAGTGAAACGTGGAAACAGACCCAACCCCCCACCATCAAAGAATGGGCAACCAAAATGACTAAACTGTGCAACAGTGAAACAATATATGCTGAAAGGATTTGTGCAAAAAATGAATGTCCTCAAACATGGGACTTTGAGTTATGATGTCTGGAATATAAACTGTGTATCATCAACCCTTATTAGTAATTTTTAGTCTTTGTGTTCTGAGTTATATCTGTATTTCTCTAATTTTAACTGTTAAAAGTATAAAAATGCCTGAAATTTAAATATGGTATCCCATCCCAATAGACAGATAGACAGACAGACCCCAGTGCTGTGGGTCTTCCTACAGAGACTCCTGAGAGCATGCCTGGCCTGCTTCTGGCTTGGAGTCTGGCACCATCGCTGACGTGGCAGATCCGCAGCACTGCTGAAGAGTTTCTGAGCAGATCTCCTTATCTAGACCAGCTGTCGCAGTCCATGGCACTTGCCCAAGTGTTCCCAAATGGATTCTGCCATCACAGCTTGTGTCACTTGCCCCAAGTATGCCCAAGCAGTCTGCATGGCTGGAGATTAATGCCAAAGCCATGGTGCTACACGAGTGTGCCCAAATGGACTTTTTAATGGCTAGCCCGAGGCACTTGCCCAAGATGTTCCAGAGCGGTTGCTGCCACTGTAAGAGAAGCTGCTACCTTGAGGCACTTGACCACTGTATGCCCAAATGTGGATCTGTCCATGGTGCTGACTGGAACTGCACCCAAGGGACCACATCACTGAACTCTGAAGCAGCTCACTCGCTGTCTCCATTCGGGCTAAAAGTGGATTACATTGCAGCCTCGACCCTGGGAAGACTGACAAGCTGACCTGCCATCTCCCCAAGTCGTCCTTGTGGAGGAGGCCTTTTCAACGCTATGTACATGCATGAGGTCCATTGACCGAAGAAAGCTACGCTCCTGCCGCTGCCTCTAGACTTTGCCATGCTGAACCGCAGTTGTTCCCAAGATCGAAGCAATGGACTGAAGCACCTGTCGCTGATTTATCTTCCTCCCTGGAGGGAGGATCATACTTGAAGTGTGGTAAGACAGTTTGAGGCTTACAACTGGCTCATATAGTGAGCTAGAGAGACTGAGTACACAATACTGTCTAAAAGGAGGCGATCCACATGAGCATGCCCTAACACTGAGAGTTGGAGAGGAAGCAGAGGGGGCATCCTCACCAGAGGATAATGTCTCTGCATCAGAGACTCTGAGTACTTTAACTTTTGTAGTGTGTAATTTTGAGTTTTATAGTGCATTAAGTACTTCTCTTTTACAGAGACCAGCACTGGGCTGGATAATTATGCTGTTGAGTGTCTGTTGAGAGAGCTTGTTTTACCCCCCACCCTAACCTCCCTTAGAAAGAAGCCTGTGATGGCTCACTATCACTGCCACCGAGTCAAGTGCTGACTAGGTTGTAGTTGACCCGGTATAGCAGAGCCATAATAGGACGGACCCCAGAACATCGGAAGCAAGCGACCCCAACCCCCACGTCTGTGTCCCACTAGCCCCGGCTTGCTTCGTGGCTCCCTGAATGGAGTCACAATACTAGGTTTGATACCCTGTCATTCCAAGTATTTTCTCTTACGTGACTTTAATGTTTCTTGAGACCAAGAAGAAGGAAACCTCAGTGTCTGTCCAGGAGGGCATGTTGTTTGCGCAAAAGGGTAAATTTGTTTTAATCGTGCCCAATTTGAGACTGTGGCATTTATCACTAATCAGAGTTTAAGGGTTTGTAGTGAGGGCTGGATCTTAGTAATAGTCCATTGCATTTTCTTTAAAGCCAGGAGGGGAAAGGAAACTTGATAGGCTGTTGCCTATATCCTGGAGTCTGATCTGGTAGGGTGATCTTTGAGGTTTGTGTTTGCAAGCAATCATTTGGTGCTTGTATTCTTACACTTCTCATGCTTGTATACAGCATTGCAAGCTTGCCCTGCTTGAATATTCCATTCTGCTCTTAATTTGTATATTCCATCCTGAGCTTTTCTTGCTCATATATTACATTCCATGGTTGTCCATACCATTCCTTTACTTTCTCATGCTTTTATACACCAGTTCAGGCTCTTCTACACCATATGATGCGTTTATTGGCTTAAATTAAAATAGTGATTCGAGAATTTTTTTTCCCACTTTTGCAGTTGCTGTATTTTGTTGACCTATCTGTATTTTTGTCTGCATGGGAGACATTGCATTCTGAGACATATTTTATTATTTTGCGGTTCTTTGCATATTCAGTGATATGTAAGCCATCTGTCCATAATGATCTCATGATGTTGTACGCTTTAAGGTTCCATGTGGTATACATATTCTGCGACTGAGCCAACAAAATTCAGAATTGGGCCAAGAAAAATCAATTACTCCACTTTGTCATGGGAACGGATTGAAATTCTATCTCGACTCCTGTCACACTCTTTGTGGAGCTTTCAAAAACTTGAATCATGAAACAGCACAACTACTTATCGCTGTAAGAAGGAATGAACCTGGTGTTGATCAGAGATTGGAGCAACTTGCCTAAAATCACACATGGCGTCAGTAAGCCAGTGCCACTCAGTACATGGAAAAGGCATAAAAAGATGACTGCTGGCTCCACACTTGGAGCAGAATTCACAAAGCCACGTCTCTGGCCCCAGGTTGAGAATCATCTATCATAGGCCTGTTACCAGTCCTGATATTTTAGGACAGCATTGCTGCATCCTTATATATGATACATACACTTAAACTTGATGTAGCACTTAATACAGAAATAGAGGACCTGCTTTAAAACTTGGCAGACATGTTAGTTACTCTATAACAAATGTGCCGGCTATCCCATCCACTGCATTAAAAGTGCATTATATCTTATGGCACTTGTGAGAACGCGAGGTTGTGATTATAAAATCGTAACACTTGCTGATTATTGGATTTACCTGTGAGCAAGACTGATGGTACAGCCGAAACGGTAAGGAAATGCTGCCATTTTGACATGGAATAAACTCTGCTGTTCATAGAATCGGGCTTCAGTAACTTTTTTTCTGCCTTTGGATTGACTGTTATGGGATGCGCTTTACCCGTAAAACTGAAGCGCCCTGTAGAGTTGGACCAGCAATAGGGAGACACAGATATATATATATATATATATATATATATATATATATATATATATATATTTATATATTAATCAACAAAGCAGTCCAAGAACAGAAGGCGCACTTCTCACAGCTGGTGCGCGTGGCGGGGCCGGACTCGCCCCGAACAACAATTCTCCACCAAACAAGTATCGTGGAGAAATATATATATATATATATATCCTGATCCTCCAGATGCAAGGAGGAGGAAAACAGCAGGTCCGGACCTCAAGCAGGCAAACATTCCAACAGAAATCCAAATAGGCGGGTTTATGGATACATGGTAGGATTTATTGCTCCATAAATTATGCAGACAAGTGTCCGCCCCAGACGCGTTTCGATCGCCTCCGCGATCTTGTTCTATATCTCCCCACCAAAGATTCCCGAAGTGGATGCAGGCAGCAAAGAACACACGGGCACAGATGCAGATAGAAGAATTTATTCATTGTTACCATGTCCACGTAACGCGTTTCGGCCGCCAACCTGCGGCCTTGATCACACTACGTGCAAGTAGCAGCAATATAAAGGCAGGTAAGTTGCCACAAGTGTCCCACAAGTAAATGCTTTACGGTTACAGTTTTACTGTAATGACAATGCATGTTGCATCACTGTGCTTTTACTATAGTATTACCTCATGTAATTACGACATTGCCCCAAAACAGATGTGAGTACTGAATGGCACATCAATAGGTCACCAGAGAAGGTAATGGTGGAAAGACTAACACGGCGGAGATGTGTTTACAAACGATCAAAACATAGTGAGTGTAGTAGATAAAACGGGACGCATGAGAGTTAAATTGCAGTGCACAAAACCACAGAGCGGCGGGGTGTGCAGACACGATCTCTAAAATACAAGTGGCGTGGAAATAACTGACAGCGTAGTGCTGGAGTAAAATTAATTTGAACGCCTATCGCAGGAAAAGAGAAAATATCGCTGACCTCAAGTGCGTGAGGGCTGACAAGGTTAATCAACCCCCAGAACCCAGAAGAAAACACATCGTAATAGCCGAGTTCTATGGAACCAAACTGGAAACCTATAAAATAGGGGGGCATGCTGTGTGATAGCCGAAAAAAGTGAGTAAAAGAAATTATATATATATATATAAATGTAGAGGAAAAGCAGATGGTTAAATCCATCTGTGTGTGTGAATGACAACGGCGCAAAAAATCCATACTAAGTGGTGTATTTACATGTTAATGCTTACCGATGTTAGCAAGCATAGTGCAAGGAGTAACCATGTGAATGTGCATAGATAAAGGTGAAGGTGGTGCAACATTAATATACAGTGTAGAAGTGCCGATGCGACGAATATAAAAGCAATGGGCAGACAGAGCCATAGTTAACTAAAACTAAGCTACTGTCCCAGCCTGGACAAATAAGGAACTAACCGCATAGTGCGCGACTGAGCCTCCACTGTGGTAGGAAGGAGGGTGCTGCCTGGTGTGGCAAAAGTGAAAATACAATGTGGAGTTCAAAATATAAGTCAGAGAAGGAAAACAGGGCAAGCACAAAGTATATCACACTGTACACAGGTCAAAATGTACTGGCTAGAAGATGTTACATATGTCAGCGTAGAAGACAGTATAGAACCATATACTGCAAATAAAAAGGAAAGGCAAGCCTTTAAACCACACAGTGTAGCATATATATGAGTGATAGGTGTCACAGTAAACTACAGGTAATTATACATGTCCTCACTCATATTGAGGCCATAAGGTGCCTTGGTGTCGAGTTCCAGGATGTATCGTCTTTCAAGCTGTCTAAGCTTTTTTGTCACGGTTACCCCCCGTCGTAGAATGGGCACACTATCGATCACAAAGTACTTCAGGTGATCTAGATTGTTACTATGTACCTCTTTAAAGTGCCTGGCAACAGGGTAGGAAGGATCGTTGTTGACAATCGCTCTCAGGTGCTGGAGGATCCTCATGTGTACCTGGAGTTTGGTACTGCCCACGTATCTGAGATTACAGCTACATTGTAGGATGTAAACAGCGTACTCTGTTCTGCATGTGTACTTGTGCTGGAGGAATATAGGTTCATTGCGGAATCTGGCAGTCACCTGGGAGGTGTTGATGCCGAATCTGCAGGCCCTGCATGTGTTGCACTTATGGAACCCCTTTATATCAGAGAGCCAATTGGATTTGCTGGTAACCTCTGGACTACTCTTGACTAGAGCGTCTCTCATCGAGAATGCCCGATGGTACGTGATGGTGGGTCTACTAGCCACTAAGGGGCCCAGCACAGGATCAGTCTGGACAATGCGCCAATGTCGGCTGATGATGTACTTAATGGAACGTTCCTCTCTACTGAAGGTCATAATCAGACGAGTGTCTACAGTGCCCGGAGTATTAGTGTCCGGGATACTGTCAGTGTCGCCGACTGTGGTGGGTAGTATAGGGCTAAGTAGTTTCTCTCTAGGTAATGTGTTGGCTCTAGTTCTGGCTTTGTCAATGGAGGTGGTGCTGTACCCCCTAGCTAGAAAGCGAAGGTGTGCCTCATCCTGACAGCTCCTCAAATCAGCATCTGAGCTTCAGATCCTCCTCAGACGGAGCATTTCCCTGTAAGGTATACTAGCAATAAGGTGTTTAGGATGAAAGCTAGTGGCATGGAGGGTAGAGTTCCCTGCAGTGCGTTTGCGATGTAATTTGGATTGAAGGGACCCTTTGTCAGTGTAGATAGTGACATCCAAGAATTCAATGGCACTCTTGCTGATAGGAGCAGTAAATTCAAGGTTGAGTGCATTGTTGTTGATGGCAGAAACAAATTCAAGGGCACTTTCATTGGAACCATTCCAAATAACAAACACATCATCAATATAGCGAAGCCATGTTACAACGTGGGTGTTCCATGTTTCACTATGTTTGACCTTGAGGACCTGTTCCTCCCACCAGCCAACATGTAAGCAAGCGTAGCTAGGGGAGAAACAGGCACCCATGGCGACTCCACGCAGTTTTTGATAGATAGTTTTATCAAACATAAAGATGTTGTTATTCAGGCACCACTTTAACATGAACATTAACAATTCATTGTGACGATAGCAGTGAATAGGGCGTTCATTAAGGTAATGTTCACAAGCCTTCAGTCCATCACAGTGATATATATATATATATATATATTTATATATATATATATATATATATATATATATATATATATTTACATCCCCCTGGTAAATGTAGAAACGGAGGCACATTCACATAGTGATTTGTATAGAATGGCGCAATTAGATCACACCATTGGATCTTTAATTCACATCACAACCTACCACACTACATGCTATGTTAGAGCGGGCTTCTCCAATGAGTAGCTCGTGTGCTACTGGTAGCGTTCCAGCTATCTCTAAGGAGCTCTCCTGTGTGCAGCCCAGACTACTAAATTAGAAGCTTTTGCTTGGTCGAATGAATATATGTATACCGAAATAGAAAAGTTTGTATTCTCATCTAAAAGGTTTTTTTCCAGAGCTCATATGCTGAGATTTTGGAGAAAAATGATTGGATTTACAAAATTTATTTTAAAGCTGATATTCGAGTGACAAATCATGCAGCGTTCTGGCGACATGCTACTGATATTATTTACAGCTATGGTTTTTTTTCCACTACTCATGTAAAGGCATTCCAAACCACCAAATCCTTTTTAGGTCTAGCCTAAGCAGCACATGTGCTCTCTCTCCGAGATGTGCTGTATCTAGGATATGGGCTTCAAAAACGCCCATTTTTTCATTGGTTACTCTAACTTTCATTAATAAATACACTTAGTACTCCCCCTTTTTGGAATTTTGTATCCTCCCATGAGGACTGCCCCTGTTACATGTGTTCCTACTCTTCATGTTAGTTGTACTGTGAGAGCACTCTTTTTTTGTTTGATTGGCCTGCCTCTGCTCATTAAGTGTTCCGTTTACTTGTGCATGAAACTTCGTCCGCTTGCTGTCTCTTAATCTCCCCATGCCTCCCCCTAACCCCTCCCACAACACTGCTCGCACCACCCCTCCGAGGCCACTGCTCGTTTTTTTCGTTTGTTTAATTTACGCTTCATTTGCACTGCAGTGCCCTCATTTAATCTCCCTTTGCCGTCTGGAGGTCAGGAAAACGTGGTAGTGGGTGCAATGACGTGGTTACATTCCATTAAAAGAATATATTTAAAAAAACAACACACAAAAACTATTCTTTGTAGTTCCTTGCATCAGCTACCACGTCTTTGCTGCCACTGCCACTGCTATATTGGTAAAATAGGGTGCAGTGCCTTATGTGGCCAAAAGAGGACCCAAGGAACACCTAGTGACAGCCTCTGGTACTGCACCCTTTCCCTGCTTCGTGCACATTAAAACAGTAATGTGTAATATGCAGCTTGCAGAAATGTACACAACGTGTTGGTACTTGATATAGACACATGTAATAAATTGCACCATTAGATGTTGTAATATCGGATTTATGCCCCAGCTTGGCAAGATGATTTTATATACCCAGGGGCACATCGAGGCTATGTTGTGTAATACAGAGCCTGCCAAACACATTACAGTATGTTGGAGCCAGCTAGACCCATGTAATGTATGCAGCAGACAGTGGTGTAATAGCACACTTTATTTTATGAATTAGTGGCATGATACTCCTTTATAAAAGGGTTTTCAGTGTTTTGATGCTACTTTATAATTTTGACAAATTATTGTAGTGACCCTTTGGTGTAGTTAGTGTATGCAGGGGTTTTCATGCCAGTGGATTGTCATATTTTTATGTACTCACAGCTTTGAAAGGCAATTCTGCTTTGTGCGTCTATGTTACAATCTTATTGTGTAATACAGAGCAGGTGCTCTGGAGCCAGCTGTGGATAGACAATAAAATAGCAGCCTTACTGATTGTTCCAGTTTCACAAGGAGATCTGTGCGTGTGTACAGGTGTTGCTGGTTATATATGCTTTGTCGGTCGAACAAAGGCATGTTTTGTGTGGTTGCACAATGAAACTTATCTTGGAAATCCGCTTTCCCTGTTCTCTTCCATCATTCCATCTGTTTACTTCCTCACCGCACACAGCCTCCACTTCAGCTTACCCCCCCCCCCTTGCTTCCGTCTCTGGGGTCTCTTTCTCTTCGTGCCCGGTTCCTGCATTTCTTGATCTTTTCTGTCTCGGTTCCATCCCTGCGTCCCGTTCCTCCCCCTCAATTCAATTGTCTGCCTTTCCTTTCTGTGGGCCTCTTTCATTTCCATTTGGCAAGGGTTAAAGACCCCCTCCCCCCATGACTCCAGAGGCTATAATATGCTGCGTTCATGGGGGTGTCGCCCACTCTTCCTGTCCCTACTTAGCTCCTTGGTTTTTAAAATGGTTGTCAGGGCCTCCTCCACACCTGGTAAGTGGGGTTGAGTCGGGATGAGACCGAAGGGCGGAAGGAGCTAATCAACTCAGGCGCCATCTCACCCCTCCATCCACTCACCAGGACACCCCCCCCGCAGCTGCTCCCAACAAATGGCCTCCATATCAGCCTCTTAATCAGCAAGTCTCCCTGCCTCCCTTTGTCTTTCATATTGTATGGCACGAGTTCAACCCTTAAAGGCTATTTTAGCCTTACTAAACATTAGTGAAAACCTGTCCACACAAATGCACCCCGCATAATTCCACTACGCAACACATTTCACCATCTCATAATTCCACACCACACAATTCAACTCCACATTATTCCACTACATACCACATAATGCCAATCCATTAAATTCAACTCCACAAATTACCACTCCACTCCATGCCACATAATTCCACTTCTCATACTACCACTCCATGCAACATAATTCTATTACACTCCACACAACACAATTCAACTCCAAATAATTCCACTACGCATAATTACATTCCAAACTACATAATTACACTTCAGGCCACATAATTACACTCCACATATATCCACTCAGCTCCAAAACGTATAACTACACTCAACAAAATTCAGCTCTGCAACGTGCCCCATATTTACATTCCACATAATTCCACGCCATGCCACACAATTCCACACAGTGCCACACCACACAATTTAGCGCCACACAATTCCATACCACATAACATAATTACACTCCACATAAATCTACTCCATGCCACATATCAACACTCCACATAATACACTCCACACCATGCCACATAATTTTGTTCAGCATAATTTTGCTCAATGCCACACAACACAATTCAACTCCACACAAGTTCATTCCGCAACACAAAATTCAACTCCACCACACATAATTCCACTACACACCACAAACATCCAATCCAGACCACAAAATTCCACATCATTCCACATAATTCAACACCACGCCACATAATTGCGCTCAATACATGCCACTCCACAACACACAATACCTCTACACATAAGTCCACTACACTTAATACCACATAATTACTATCCACATCATTCCAGTGCACATGCACGCACTGATCCAGCATTTCTCATATTGGTTCACTTCAGGTCTTTCAGCACAGTTTCTTAATGATAACTTTTCAAATAAATCTAAATCGCAAACACACACTCTCCTCCTATTCTTTTGGTGTCTTCTGTGTACACAAGCGCAGCCTCATTGAGTCTATAACCTTCTCGCCCCTTCATTCTCTCTTTCTCACACACTCTTTCTACTACTCTATCTAGAGTTCATTCACCACTTCATACATAAACAACCTATCCTTCTCAAGCTTACTTTCTATCTGTTCTTTACAACTCTGGCCCTTATCTATTTGCCATTCTACATAATTCCAAAATACTAATACACTACACACCACACAATTCCACCCCGCACAATTCCACAACTAACAGATCCAAATCAAACCACATAATTCCACCGCAAACAACATACATCTACTCCACTACAAATGATAAACAGAAGTAAAAAACAATAACATATACAACGCCAATAGCTCTAACTTTCACAAATGCGAAACCGATTGCATTGCAAATGCTTGTTTACATTACTGCTGACAGCCGTGCCTGATGCACTCAGGTGATCACTGTTATTAATCTTGCAAAAGATGGCCACTAATATAATCTTGTCTGATGTGGTCACTATTACAACACTAATAAAATGAGTAGCCCTGGATGATGTGTATTCAGCATTAATTAGCTCTTATTACAGAAAAGGTTGGAGGCCACTGTGTTAGAAGTCTATGTATAGCTCACATTCAACCTTTTTTTGCAGCCTTCCAAACTTGTTTCTGAGGATTTCATTGCAGACTGGAGTCTGTTTCCGTTGATGATGACGATGCTAGCATTGTACCAGTGCCCCTTCATCAGTATAGTGATTTTGTCAAGTTCATTGATTTGTGGAAGCACCATCTTTACTTCCGGTTAATGGGACTGAAGGGTTTTATAAAGATGCTATTGCATATTTAAGCCTCTAGATTGTGGGTACAGTAATGGATCACTACTGATCTGTAGAAGGTAAAGCTTATAAAACCTTAGCAAAAGGCTGGAGTTAAGTACTTTGGTTCTGGCAGTCAGCAGATACCTCTGAGAGAAGTTACTAAAATTGAGAAAAATCTTGTTCCTTCTTCTGATTTGTGTTGCTATTTCTTCTTATTTTGAGGAGGAAATTAACAAAAAAAAATCATCAATCATTTAGTAATGGTAATATTCATTACCTGTTTAGTTTAGGCTTCGTCGTTAATTCTGCCTCGTCTATACTCTTTTGCATTTCCAACCACAACAACTCGAGGATATTAAAAAAAACATAACTCTATGATTACGTCCGGCCCCCCTAAAGATCCTTGCCCTGTGGTCGTTTTCAGTAAGGCACGTGACCATGGCACCACAGCTCCCTCTTCCATTGTAACTCTTCTCTTGAATTAAAGGCCGTGTCCAAGTAATGGAAGAAAGCACTGTTTGTCCCTTTATTAAAGAAACCTTTGGCTGACTGTTCTCAGTTGAGGAATTATCAAGGTATTTCTCTTCTCTCTTCCATCTAAGAACTTGGAAAGATAAATTAACATTCTGTATTCCTCCTATATGGAGTGCAATGACATCCAGGGGCGGCACCTCCATTAGGGCGGAGGAGCGTCGCCCCACAGCTTTCTCGCAGTGCGAGAAGCAGAAACATAAAATGGTATTTTAAATACCATTTTATGTTTCTGCTTCTCGCACTGCGAGAAAGCAGAAGGGTATGCCTGGTTGGGGGCGGGCGGGTCGGGGTGGAGTGGCTTGCCTAATGCGGTGGGCCCTGACTGTTGGGTCGGCCCTCTGGGGCCGACCAAACCAGCCATGCGCACTCTGGATTTTCTCTATTTAGGCTGCATGCAGCCTACATAGAGAAAATGGCCTCCCCATAGGCGCCCGGCTGGGCGCTGTCCTCCCCAATCACAACGCTGCCATTGCAGCGTTGTGATTGGCTTAGGGGAGAGGAGGGGAGGGAGGCTGCCTTCTTCCTGTTCCTGCCGGAGGGCAGGAAATCAGCAGGAAAACGCAGGACCCGGCCAGGAGCGGAGGCGGCGCGGGACCCAGTAAGGTACGTTTTTGTTTAATTTTAAATCCCCCCCACCCCCGTGCGAAAAAGAAGCAAACAAATGAGATAGCCAAAATCACCAAGCAGTCATGAGCGGTGGGCTGCCCCAAAGCCAATCTACGTGTTTGAGCCTTTCCAGTAATGACCAGTGCGGGTGCTACAGCATCCAGTGTTGACACTTGCAAAAGGACAAATGAAGGGAAAATTGTGGCCTGTGGCACGGGATTTCTATCAATATCTAAAAATAGTATATCTTGGTACCTGAAACGCATCAGACGTCATGCAAAGTCTTTAAAGTCAAATATAATGATTTTTGTGCCTAGCAAATACATAATTATTAAAGATACGAACTATAGCTATAGAATAACACTGCACTGAACTGTGGTTTCAGAACAAATACAGGAAAAAATAAAGCAGAAAATGCATTGCCCCCACCAGAGGCCACATTACATTTATATGGTGCAGACCAGGGCAGTGTGAAACATTACAAACATGAAATGTCCTGTGCCCACTGCTGGCACAAACTTATACCTGCACTGGGACAATGTAGCATTGCAAGGCAATGTTCATCAGAAACTGCTAGTCTGCTTTCAATTCAAGAAGACTGGCCTGCTTTAGCTGAGGTGCCAGAGATTTTTCCCTACAACACACAGCTTTGCGCAGTGTTTTACTGCATCGGCCTGCGGGGTTTCCTGGCGGTCCCTGGCACCCGTATGCAACTTTCCCAAAGGACAGCGGTGTAATGAAACTTGAGTGGGCCCCCTGCAAGGTACATGGACCCCCTCCCCCCCTCCGTTTTCAATCAGGAGCTCTCAGGTCAGGGTACCGTGCTGAGGGGGCCCGTGGAGCTTGCCCCCTCCCCACGCACCGCTGGGGCAGTGGGGCCCAATGTTACGCCACTGACAAAGGACACCTTGGGTAGCACACTGGTCATAACACTTCATATTTAGTGTACAATCAGTGCACCTGCCAACAGCCTGTTTGCCGCTGTGCCCTCGTCTGTAATCCAGTAGGATGCAAAGACAATTCCTCAATCTGTGGGGCCACATAACCAGGCAAAGGAGGGAATTACCCCTAGAATTGTGAGGGTGCAAAATGTGTGCCAACGTGATTCATGTTACAGAATGGGACATTCTGTAATTCCTTTTTAAAAAAATATATATATTTTTGAGTAAGAAAAAAGAGAAACGGCAGTTTCTACTTTCCCTTCCCGTTTTTACATTAATCCCTTGCCCTAACCCTCCCTCCACCCTTCCCTTCATATTCGTACAATACATGATTATCATAGGGACTGTGGGGTTCTTTTTCACAGTTGGGTATTTTCCAAATCCTCACTGAACAGTAAAGTCAAAAAAGTGCAACAATGTGGCATAAAAATAATATCAATTTCATACATAATGTACATGGTCAGCTCCCATTATAAAACCTCCCTTAACAGTGAAGTCAAAAAGTGCATTAGTGCGTTATAAATATAACAAACAGTTTTCATTAATACTGTAAACGGTCAATTCCCATTATAAGAGAGCTCTAATTCCTTATCTAAAACGTTTAGGCAAAAAAGAGTATCATCATACTAAGTATGCAACCGTTGGTGCCATTGTATTTAACAGTCATACTTAAATTTAGTTTTTATCAGTATTTATAGTAGAGCATAGAAAACAGAACTCAAAGTGCAAGTGCATCCATTCCTTTAGTGGCAAACTTAATAACTTCTTTTACATATAAAGAAAGCAAGATATTCATAAGGTGCAACTGTATTTTTCCCCCTCTTCTTTTTTATATATTTTTTTATTTAGGCGTCCGTATGCTCCACCCACTTGGCGAAACAATTCCAGATACTAATCCCTTTCTTTCTTGCCTTTAACCCCTTTCGCATATATATAGCCTTTTCTAAATTATAAGTCACCAACAATCGAGCTAACCATTGTTGAAATGAGGGAGGGGTAGGATCTAGCTAAGCAGACGCAATACATAGTCTAAATACTGCCATTGCTATGCTAACAAACGCGCCACCGTCCTTAACTTCCAGATGCGTTACTCCTAAAATTATTAACCATGGGATTACCTCAACCTGCAATGATAGTTTCTTCTTAAAGAACTCCTCTATCTCTTAGATTAGTGGCCTGAGTTCTTTGCAGGTGGAAAACATATATATTAAATCTGCTTTATGCAGTGCGCATCGCGGACACTGCGTACCTTTCCCTCACCCCATTTCGCAATCCGATAAGGAGTATAATATAGCTCAAAGCAAGTTTTTAAATACTGTATCTGAAGATTAGCTGGCATTAAAATCGCTAAGCTATTAGAGAAGGCCCTTTGAAAGTTGGTATCTGTAATGTCTAACCTCCTTTGTCACTTTATGGAGCATTTTTCCATATCGTCTTTCATATGCTCATTAAGAAGTATATATAGAGTGCCAATGCGGGGTGGGGAAGATTTTCATTTTATCCATACACTCGCTCTTACCAAATCTTTCAACCTCCCCTCCTTTCCTCTGCAGTAATCTCTAATCTGAAGGTACTTAAAAAACTCTCCATTAGTAAGGCCGAATTTCGCTCTCAATTCCTCATATGTTATTATACCACTACAAGTGTAAAAGCAACCTAAATGCTTAATTCCTGACTTAACCCAGTTATTAAAATAAACATCCTTAAAAATATCAGGTAAGTTTTTATTTTACCAAAGTGGAGTGTAGAAATTCAGCCTCCCCAGCCCTAATAGGCGGTGTACGGAGGTCCATACCTTCAAGGCCGTAAGCAGCGTCTTAAAGCGCACCCTTTTGTAATAGCCATAATCTAGTTGTCGCCATAGACATCCTCTAGCTTCAGGGCCAATCAGTAATTCAAAGGGGGCGGGATAGTTTGGTTCCTCGCTATTACTTGCCCTCAGGAGTGTTATGTATTGCACCATTGATGCCGCCCACCAGTAAAGCTTAAGATTCGGAAGCGCCAGTCCCCCACGTTCCCTGGGTAGAGTTAAATATTTAATTGATCTTCTTGGTCTAGTATATGCCCAGATAAACTGCGTAAATATACTATCAAATTTTTTTAACCAAAAATTCAAGAACATGAGAGGAATTGCTCTTAAAAAATATAATATTTTAGTAAAATATACCATTTTGATTAAATTACTTCTCCCAACCAAGGTCAAATGTAAGTTGTCCACCCTTTTTAATGCTTTTTTAGTCTCCTCTGCGCAGGGCCCCAGATTTTCTTTTACCACTTCATCCAAATCAGAAGTAATCACAACCCCTAAATATGTTGCTTTT
Organism: Calotriton arnoldi; assembly: GCA_963921515.1. Lineage (NCBI taxonomy): Eukaryota > Metazoa > Chordata > Amphibia > Caudata > Salamandridae > Calotriton > Calotriton arnoldi. Next base: position 1,919,856 of record CAWUFW010002634.1, read on the forward strand.
TTAACTACCCTGTAGTCAGTGAACGAAACAAATTCATTAATTATTATCTGATTTTTATCCCTATTCAAGGCATATCCAGACAATACGCCAAACCTCTGAGCCTCACCTTAAATAGCCTTAATAGCCTGTTCAGCATGGGAGGTAACTAGGGCTATGCCGTCGGCATAAGCCATCACCTTACTCTCCTGCTCATGCGTAATCAAGGGGGGAATGTCTACTGCCAGTTCTAACTGTTTCAGGAAAGGATCAATGTATATCGCAAAGAGGAGCAGTGAGCAGGGACACCCTTGCCGTGTTCCTCTTGTTATTTTAAAGGCCTCTGTCAGTTTTCCATTTATATATATTTTATCTCTGGGTCTTTATACAAGGCCTTAACCGCCCCAATAAAGTTTTTTCCTATCCTCCTTTTACTCATTGACATCCTGAGAAACTGCCAGGAGACCCTATCAAATGCTTTTTCAGCATCTAACAGAATAGCCGCCATAGGGTCTCTTGACACCTGTCTAGCATCAAACAGGGTGATAACCTTTCTAATATGTTCAATGGTGCCTCTACCTGGGATGAACCCATGCTGCTCCATGGAGACAACCCTATGAATAACCTGTGATAGGTGTGAGGCCTGAGCTTTTGAATATATTTTCACGTCCCCATTTATTAAAGTCATTGGGTGATAGGACTCTAATTCGTGTACAGGTTTATTTTTTGGGGGAAAAACTATGAACTTTGCAGAGGCCCATGATGTCGGGGGTGTCAGCCCTTCTGCGATCTGCAAGAGCAAAGTTGCCATGATTTCATTAAGCTGCTCTTGAAAAACCTTATAAAATTCTGTGGGGATTAAGTCGGGACCAGCCGCTTTCCCTCTACGTAAACTAGCCATTGCCGCCACAATTTCATCCCAACTTAATGGCAGTTCTAGTTGCTCTCTCTCTTCGTATGACAAGACCTCCCCTCTTGTGTGATCCAAATATCTTAATATTATCTCTTCACGCTGAACCTCTGACTTTCCCTGATCTTCTGTATATAAAGCTTGGTAAAATTTATAAAAAGCTGCTCGAATTTCATCACCTTCAGAGACCATCCCAATTAGAGGACCCCCTTACCATATTAATTTCACTTCTTGTGAGTTCCTGCCTAGTCCTTACTGCCAGTAGATGGCCCACTCTTTCACTACATTCATACATTCCCTCCCGACGAGCGGTTGCTTTATCTACTGCCTTTTTTAATAAGATTTCCCCCGTTGCCGCCTTCTCAAGTGCCACTTCCATCTTGATTTCTTCTATCTTCTTTTGCTGCTGTAACACAGTAATTAACTTTTCTTCTGCCTGAGCCAGTCTTTGTTGGAGAAACCATAGCCCTTCCTTTTCCTTTTTCCTCTTCCTGATTGAAAATTGTATTGTTTCCCCCCTAATGCCTGCTTTTAGAGTGTCCCACACTATGCCCAAAGAGGCTTTCCCATATTCCTTTGTAAGAAATCTGGGATCCACATCCTCATATGTTCCACGTAAGTTTCATCCAACTGAAGTGCTCTTTCAAAGGTCCAAGAGGAGAATCTTTCCAGAAAACTCCCACCATCCACCTCTAGTACTAAGGGGCTATGGTCCGAGAGGAATCTTGGGAAGATTTTAATTGTGCTCTTCTGTCTAATTGAAGTAGATGCAAAAATTAATCCAATCTTACATGTTTCTGATGGGGGCCGAAAAATAGGTGAACCCATGTTCCAGAGGTCTCCTCTCAGCCCATACATCCCACAATCCATGCATCTGGCATAGATTACATATCGCTTGATAAACTTTGGGCTTCTTTCCCATATATCTCTGCCCAGGTTTCCAATCACATGCACGATTAATAGTAAAATCTCCGCATATAACGATAAGGAGTTGCCAATGCGTCAGCTCATTAGATAACCACTTTATTAGAGAGGGATCATCAATGTTGCTGCCATACAGAGAGCATAAGGTAAAGCAGGGGCCACCAGGAGTTCTACAGTTGGCAATGACCTAGTGTCCTAATGCATCCACCCGGACTTGGGGGAACTGAATTGCTTTGCTGCAGATCAAAATTGCAACCCCCCGTGTACGGGTCCCGTGGCCCCCACTATGCTATACCCCACTTGTTTGAAAAAATCCTTTAAATTACCTTCTAAATGTGTTTCTTGCAGGCAGACAATGTCTGCCTGCAATACCTGCAGCTCTTGTGACACCATCTGTCTTTTTTTACCTCATTTAAGCTACAGATGTTTATCGAGGCTATCCGTAATTTACTCATCTTTGCACTCTAACATCCTGTACCACACTTTAGATTTCCACTGTTCACCTAACCCTCCCACACTCAACACACGTGAACCCAACCACCAAAATTGCCAAAATCCCCCTACACCCCCTCTTAAGTGACTCTCCCTTCCCCCCTTCCTTCCCTCCCCCCACCCCCCGCGTACACAGGCAAACAGGCATAGCCTGAGCGATGTCCGTCTAACAGACTGCCCCACCGTCCCTCTCCTCACAATAACTCAATTTCATCCGATTGCTCGTTTCCCTACTCTCTTGCCACCACCGCGCGATCTAGGTTCATTCATTTAGCAGAGTCCCCCCCTTTTCCCTTTTTCCTGATTTCGCCCAGGTAGTCCTGTGCCTGAATTTCTGAGGTAAAGTTATGAAACGTTCTTTTATATTTGATCTTAAGTCTAGCCGGGTTCTGGAGATAAACCTCAGCCCCTGCACTTTGAAAAGGAGAGATTAATTGTTGTAAACGCCAGCGTCTTTCCACCGTTGCATGCGCAAAGTCTGGCTTAACAAAAAATGTCACTCCATTACCGGATTTCGGTGCATTTGAACGGGCTTGATCATAAACCAGTTGCCTCAATAGAAAGTTCCTGAAAAACACCAGGATCGCTCTAGGCCTTTCTTGTGACTGTTTCTTCATCATGAACGGGAATCAGTGGGCACGCTGTATTTCGGAGTCCCAGTCCAGTTTTAGTTGATCTGGAAGGCACTCTTCAGCAAATTCACTATGTAGGCTCGGGGATTATTGCCTTTCGCTCCCTCCGGAATCCCTAAAAAGCGCAGGTTATTTCTTCGCTGTCTGTTTTCCTGTTCTTCTAATTTGTTCATCACATCTGTCATTACCTTTCCTTGACCAGTGCTTTGTATTTTCAGAGATTCAACTTCGGCTTCTAAGGCCTCAGTGCGTGTTTCCACAGATGTCAGTCGCTCAGCGATTTCCCCACACGTTTTATTTAACTTGCGGATCCCAGTTTGCACTTTCTTCGAGGCTACTCTTGCTCTGCGCCCATCCTTTCTAATGTCTTCTTGCATCTGCTTAATTGATGAAAAGATCACTGTCAGTGTAGGCTCTTTAGACAGCTTGTCAGTATTTAAACCCTCTTTTGGGCTTGAGTCCGCGCCCTCTTCCTATAAGACCAGTTTGGGATCTGAATAATCCCATTTTAGTTGTTTACCCGCACTTCGTTTCTGGCTATCTCGCTTTTTCTTCTTCTTCGCAGATCTTTTCCTCAGGGTTAGTTGAATATTATCAACTGAGGTGCTGCTGCCAGAGTCTGTTGTAGCCTCACTGCTTGATAGGGTATTCTCTTCTCTCAGAGAGTCTGAGTCATCCGTTAAGGAGAAAAACTTCTCACCTAGCAAATCCGGAGTCATCTCCCCTTTCTGCTGTCGCATATCATTAGAGGGCCCAGCATGCGGAGTATCGACCCCATCCTTCCTCGGGCCACTCTTCTCTTGAACTGCTCTTTCTTGTGTCTCGGGCTCCTCTATAGTTTCATGGCTCTTTTCCCCAATTTCAGCGGGTTTCTCTGTATCAGGAGTTATAGTCACAGCAGGGGAGATGGAGCCATCTACTCCATTATCCACCAAATTACATGATTCCACTACAGCTACCTCTCCGCTGATCACAGCTTCTTTTAATGGGTCTCCTACTGGGTTTTCCTCCCCCCCCCCTGCTTCCAACTTTGCATTGTTTTTTTGCAAGTCGGCTAAAAAACTGGCAAACCTAGAAACCACAGTAGGTTGTACTGGGCTCCCCTCTACCTGTATCATCGACCTGCTTACTGTCTTCTTTACTCCGGTCTCTCGCTTCCCTCTTCCTGCACCGCTACGATGTCTCGCCTCAGTTGCAGCTCCGCCAGGTTCCACCGGGGGACCACTTGCCAAAGAAGCAGCTCCACTGTAGGCAATCCGGGCTTTCCCTATTTTGTCCCCTCTTTGCGCCATTAGTTGTTTTGTCCGGGGCAGCTGTAACCGTCTGCCCCAGTCCCGCAAAATCCAATGCAAACGGCGAGTGGGTACTTCCGCCGATAGCCACTGCAGCACCACTCGTAGCAGCACACTCAGCAAGCAGTTTGTAGCGTCTGAGCCAAGGTCGAGCAATCACACATCGAGCCGCTGATACATCCAGGGAGAGGCGGTGGGCATAGCACAATCAGTCACACGCCATCTTTTGCCTGCTCAGACTAGCGACATTCTGTAATTCCAAGGGGCCCAGGGGATGGAGTGGGGTGGGGGGGGGGCGGAGAAAAATGGGTGCAAACATTGATACTTTGTGTAATATGCCCCCAGGTGCCCCTTAGAGCAGCACAATCAGCATCTACCATAATCCATCTAATGCATGCAACCCCATCTCTGTCTCTACTTTGATGTTTGTATTTATGTATGTGAAATTTGTATAGAGCAAAGGTAGCTGAAAATAAGTGGGGCACTGAACAGGGTCAAAGACAAAGATAGTCATCCATTGATTCAAGGAGCTGGGTTCTCTGGGCGAAATTGGGCTGTACAATGAGGTAGTGTTCTTTAAAAGTTGCTGTCTTCAGCTCTTTCCTATCTTCGCGCAAAGTTGGGTCAGTTATGGATACAGGGATGTAGTTCCAGGTCTTGGGTCCTTCATAGAGGGAGAAGGCCAGTTGCAGGTGTGCAAGAGCCACCGAAGTAGGTAGAGCTTGTCAGCCAGATGGGCATGGATGCTGGTCGTGGTGGTTTTGTGTATAATGCAACTTATTTTGAAGATTATGTGAGCTGGAAAGGGGACCAAGTGTAGGTCCACCAGGGTGGGAGTGATGTTTTCATGTTTCCTCAGACTCTTGATGAGACATGCTGCAGAGTGTAGAGTGCCCTTGGGGTGACCAGTGGCAGTATTAAGTTTACATGGTCATGGAGCAGGACATTGCCACTATCTAGATGCAAGAGTATGAGCACTTGCACAGCAGTTCTGAAGTTGCTTTCTGGGATAAATTGTTTTTTAGCAGTGAAAGCTGGTACCCAACGATCTTGATTTTCTTGGTGATTTGTTTCTTGAGGGTGAGGTCAGTTTCCCAGGTGCATCTGAATAACTTGGCTTTCAGGTAAAGGTTGGGTTCTAATTCATCAAGGCTTATATCATTGAGCCAGGTCTGAACTTGTTGATTCTTGTTGTTCTTGGTGAATAGCAGGAATTTCGATTTGGTAGGGTTGTGGGTTCTGATAGGCACTGGACACCCAGGCCTGAATCAGGTGCAGGCAGTGTTTGTGGCATTGGATGTCTGTAGCAGAGGAGACTTTCAAATAGTTATGTACGTTTGGCATATTTGTGAATTTTGATGGTGTTACCTCAAGGGGTTCCTTGCAGAAGTGGAAAATGGGAGAGGCCAAAGTGAAAGCCTGCGGTGCTTCACAGGGGATGGGGATCTACTGGAACCTGGAGGGTCCCATGTGGGTGGACTGGTGTTGCCTGTACGAGCATTACTTAACACCACTGGACCTGAAGAGGATCACTTTGCTCCAGTAGCATTCTACTTTTGGCTAAATAATTTAATTGTGGCTAGCAATTGTATTTGTTTGTAGTAGAAGAGAAGGAAAATTTCCACTTCCACTTCCTTAATGAAATTACGATTTTCATTTGCAGCAGTCTCTGGAAATTAGTACTTCACAGAGACTGAGGTCCCGCACTCTAATCAAATTCACTATTGCATGACCAGTTTAAAGAAAATGTTTTGAAAGTCCTCCTCCTCGCTGTGCCACCTGACCTCAGCATGGCCACCAGTTGCCACATGCCTCATCAGCTTGTGGAAAATGCCCAGGACTCAAGACATCCAAACAGAAACCACAATCTGCTTATTTACTTTTCTATTTTTGGTTTTCCGAGTGAAAGAAAAAAATGCTGTAAATCTGGCCGAAACAAAATGTAAAATCAAGTGCCCTGCGTTGTTCTGAAGATCGAATGGAAAAATAAGCTTAGTTTGTCCCTCTCCCCTCAGAAAATAAGGTACCAGCTCCCCTTAAGTGTCTTTTGTATATCTTGTAAAAATATCTCTTCCAGTTGTTAGGTCTCGCCTAGGCAGCACTTACGCTGTCTCTTTGAGACATGCTGTATTCAGGATATGGGAATGAAGCTCTGCCCACTTTCCGCCCATCTTTTTAATTGGCTCCTGTCACTGTTCTGTGTAAATGGTGTTTTTTCATTGGTCAATGGGCTTAGTAGACCCTCCTTTGTACCGCCTTTTCTCTTCTTGTAACCTCCCATGAGGACACACCCTGTTACATGTATTGTTCCTCGGTAGGTTTTAATTACTGGCCTCCGAGCACTATTTTCTTAAATGACTTTGTCCTGCCTGCTGTTGCAAGCAGGACAAGCTCTCCCGCAACGTTTAAAAAAAAAAAATTAATGCAACTTCAACAATGGCGGAATAACGTTCCTCGATAGGCGCCTCTTAAAGGTGAGTATTCTACTTTCCACTTACAACCTTCACTCATCAGTACATAACTCTGGGAATCCGAGGAAAAATCCAAATAAACTTGCTAACATATTCCTTTTTTCCCGATCTACAGAGCTCTCTTCCTCTTAGCGCACCCCATGTCTGTCAGTGCTGATGTCTTCCCCACCGCCCGTTTCCCTCAGTTCATCGGCACGTACCTCTGTTTTCTACTAAAGCCTCACCCGCTGTTTCTCCCTCTGTAGTACAGACCCACTTTTCTTCCCCAGTCCCCCGAACTGCTCTCTTGTTCTGTTCATTTCTACCTTGTCTTAAATGAAGAACTCATACCCCCTCCTTAACTCTTGCTCAACTGCCAAACCCGTCTACATTCCCTTTCCAGTGGCTCGTGCTCATCGCCAATAAAATGATGATGTCCGGTGCAAGTAATATATTTATTAACTCAGATGCCACGTAACTTTGCCACCAGTACATCACTTAGCCCCACCTCATCTTCCCAACTGTCCGCCCCGGAATTCTCGCACCAACGCTCCACATTCCACTAACTACGCATGTTAACACTAACAGCTTACTAATTCCCACCCTCCTGTGGACGTCCCTCCTGCTCCCCATTTCCTCTAATGGCGCCCTCTGGAGGATCCCAGCCATGCTTTCCACTCTCTCACACCTTCCGTCTGAGCCACCCATTGGGTCCCCTCCCCGCCTGTTCTCAAGTCCAGTACAATTTGTTAACCCTATGTAGAGCCCCTCTTCCTTTCTAGCCCTCTCTGTAACCATGCCCCCTTCCAAGCTCCTCTGCACCCCCTGTTTCCACCCTCTTCTTAGCCCCATCCAGAAAGTGAGCTATGCTGAACTCAATCTAATCAAATAAAATCTTGCTGAGTGGCTTAGAGGGAACAATAGATAAGGCTCTATATTTTCAGTGCAAACCAGCGGCAAGTACTTCTGGACTTTCTTCTTGCCCAGCTCTATGTGCTCATTTTCCAGTTTTAACATGGATAACAAATCCTTTTTCAGCTGATATTTTGAAATAAATGCAGTTAATTCCAGAGTACTAAAACATTCCCCTCTTCCTACTCGTTCTAACAGTTTCTTAATGTAGCAAAGCCACGGGATCTCCGGCCTGTGTTCAAGGCTGAGACAATCTAGTATTATTTCATGGTTAAGCGCGGCTCTTCTTTGGCCCACACTGAGTGCCACAGCATTATCGGGGCAATTTTTATACAATGCGATAACGGAATTAGACCTAGTTCCGTGTGGCATAAAATAATTGCCAGGCTGCTAGGAACCGCCAAAAGACATCTAAGGAAGTGATTTTCTGCTGTCTGTAGACACATTGAATTGCAGAAACCCCACACTCCCTCCCCATACAGAAAAACAGCACAGCAGCGGACCTTATAGATGGTAATTAGGAGTCTATCTGCTTACAGCCCAGTTGCTTTGCGAACCTGAATAGTTTCTCCACATTTCGATCAAAGCAGCTCTTCCTGGTGTTCACAAGGTGACACCATGTTCCTCTCTGATCGAAAGGTATACCTAGATATGAAAAGGTTGGCACATAGATAATTTATCGCTATTAATAAAACAGGTTTTTAATAGGCGAGGGGTGCGCCCAGTAACCATAACATAGGACTTGACCATATTGGTCTTTAGTCCAAAATCGCACATAAAATTATTAAAACTACTTAAAAGTAATTGCAAACCCACCACAGTTCTGGATATCAAAACACAATCATCAGCATAAAGTAATGCTGGCAAATCTCTAGAGCCCACCCTCGGGACATCAGCCTGCCCTCGACCAAGGTGATTCTTTAGGTCATTAATGTATAGGCAGAATAGAAAAGGGGCTAACATACACCCTTGTCGTACTCCACAATTCATTTTGATAGGGGGGGGGGGAAGTTCCCCATCTGCTCCATATCTAACTCTGCCGATTATGTCTTGGTGCATTTGCGCTAAAAAGTGAACCAGGAGTGGGTCTAAACCCATAGTTAGCATTTTTGTCCACAGTTTCCCTCTGTCTACCCAGTCGAATAGGTTAAGACTCTGCTCGACCGTTCCCAGGCCTCTTCTGAAGCCATATTGGATATCAGAGAGCTTCCCTCTCTCAGTTACCCAGGTTTCTAGTCGATCCAGTAAAACCCTCCCCGTTATCTTACAAGTGCAATCAATCAGCGAGATTGGGCGGTAACAGTTAGGATCCGCCCTATCCCCTTTCTTGAAGATGGGAACTATTGTCACATTGGCCCAGGATTTTGGTGGACCTACATGAGCTACACAACTCAAAATGTTGGTTAAAACTGGATCCCAGAGATCAAGGTTAGCCAGAAAGAGATCGGCCCGGACACCATCTGGTCCCGCTGCTTTATTGGCAACGCTTTGACTTGGGGCTTTTTTAACTTCCTCATAGGTTGGTGGTGCCAAACTCCCCACAAGTTCATCTAGGCAATAGCCCACTAACACCGAGGAACCGGTAGGCACCCTCTCACTTCTATATACTATAGAAAAATGCTCGACCCATTTCTCGGGGGAAATAACAACATCAATACCCCTATTATGACTCTCCTGAAAGAAGGGGGCATTTACAATCTTCCATGAAAGTCATGAGTCCTTGTTAACACTGGCTTCGTGGAGTTTCTCCCAGGCCTCCTGTCTAATGGTCAGTTTACGACTAGCACATGCTTGTTTATATAAAAGTCGACAGCTTCAGACTAGCATATTGTACCTCGGCTTTTGTTTCAGGGCCATTATAAGATTACTGTGTTTCCGTGTGCAATTGCTGTCAAACCATTTGGAGACACTTAGTGATATTAAACTCCCACCCCTTGCAATGCTACATTAATTGACCCAATTATGTCAGCAAAGGCCACAAGCATACGATTTGGATTAATAGTACTCTTCAGACACTCCTCTATTTTAGACATTATCTGTTCCAAGATGACATCTGGGTTTATCGTTGACCATTTGAGTAATATGCCCTTATTGTTATGATGTGATATAGGATGTAATTTTGATATCTCACTGGATTTCTTATTATCGATTACAACAAGAAGCAATAATGGAAGATGGTGACTAAAACATTCTTCTAAGATAGAGAAACTAACCAGCTGTGGTTTAAAATAGTCAGAAATAGCAATAAAATCAATGAGGCTGCCTTGTCCTCGACCCATGTATGTAATTTGGTCTGGTATGTACTCCGTAGAAAAATCAATTGTTAAAAAAAAAGAATATTTTGACAGTATAGTATTAAAAATATCGCCCTCAACACCCAGGCTACAAGCAGATGTGTGAGATAAGGGGCACAATCTACAATTAAAATCCTTCCCCACAATACAAAATTATTGTGGTAAAAGTTAACAATAACCAATGTGACATTTGACTCCAGTGCGATGTTAATAAATTGGAAGTGCGGACAACAGAGGGCTGTCTTAGAGACCTTATTTCCTAAGGTGGTTGCTACTAGTGTCAGTAGGCCCCCTTTATGGTGACGGCCCAGAGCCTGTCCGGCTGAAGAGTGGAAAGAGACGAAGCCATCTATTTAAGCGGCTTCCCTGGCCCAGGTTTCTTGCAAACAAATGACAGTGTAGCCCCTTACTAGCTCAAGCCAGTCATCATTCCGCACTTTATTAGAAAGGCAAGCCACATTCTAGGACACACAGCCAAAGGCCATCAGATCATTTTTGAGAGTCTCCCTATGCCTACTTGTGCAATAACTATTATCAATGTTACCAACAGGAACCAGGGGTGTCTTCTGGGCGATTGTATTCTCAAAACTCACTCACCTTGGTCAAGGATTATTATCTAAAACCACATTGGCATTAGTCCCCGATCTATGCACACTTTCATAACTGAAACACTGGCTATTGTCAGGGTGACCAGTGTGGCCCCTGTCCATCTTTAAGGCTGCAGTATTTCCCATCATTGCTGTCCTTTGTAGGAATGACTCCTGCGACCATTGTGGTGTTTATCACGGGTTTACACACACTTGTATCGTCATCTGTCACCACTGTTCTAGACGCCACTGGTTGTGAGGACATTGATTCCTGTACACGTAGTCAATCAATTTGCTCCAGGGGAGAGAAACGGTTAAAAGTGGGCACAGAAAAAGATTGTATAGCACGGTAGTCCATGGAGTGGGATCTTGGGGGGGAATTGCATGACCGGCTTGTAGAAATAACCTAAAGGAACTGCAGTAATATTCCCCCTCAATGAACTGTGCCAGATGAGTTTTTCCAAAAGGAAGCTAACCAGATGCGTATTTCTAAAATTGATGACGACACAGTCGCCAGTGTCAATCTTTGCCTGTGAACCCACCCATGAGACCCCCTCGACATTATTTATGTTTCCAAATAAAGTGTCATAATTAAGCCAATTTGTTGTTCTTGAGAGCCAATGGATGACCTTATTTTTTAGTTGTTATGTGTCTTCTTCCTTCTCTGGGCGTAGGGGAGGAAAATGTTTCAACACTATGACCAGTGGTGTAGCTTCTTGTGGCAGGTGGAGAACTCTTATTAGTTCTGTTAAATCTCCCCCTTGGTCTTCCAGAGTCGCTGCCTTTCTTGTTTAAGTTGCGTAACCAGAGGAGATAAAAGAGACACCATCCATAGCTGAATGCTGTTCTCTGATATCTTGCGTCACTTCCACCTGCGCTCCGTGACCGGCACATCTCAAAGGAAAGAGAAGACAGCCTGACTCTTATCTTATCTACTCCATAGGTCGACCCGGCTTGTCAAGGCCACAGGTCATTCAGGAAATGTCTTTAGTTCCCTAAAAGCCTTTTTGCCTCTGAGTGCTCACTCGTGTTTTGTGAGTGTGTGCATGTGCGGTTGTATATGTTTGTTAATGTGTGTATGTGCTGCATGAGCAGATGCATCTATAGCGGCACGGAGATACCTCCTGGTGACGCCCGCATTAATTTCCAATGCAAGGACAGCAGGGCCGGACTGGCCGTAGCGGGCACCGGGCGTTTCCCCAGTGGGCCGCCAGGGTGGTGGCCGGTTGTCGGCCTCTGGGGGGCTGTTTTTGTTACCGGGGGCTGGCAATATCGGCCCCCTGTAAGAAAATGGGCTGAAACCGGCCCTAACAAGCAGCTCGGCTGCACCCCCCTGAGGCCCGGCAGAGCAGTTTGCCAGGGCCGGTTTTGGTTCCCAGTCCAGCCCTGAAGGACAGGAGGGCGCTTGACTACTGTCGCAGATTCCAAGAATAAATGAAGCAATATTCTGGGTTGCTGCTTCTACAAACTGAGCCTGTGCGACTGTGTTTTTAATAGGAATGTAACATTTCTCTATAATTTTTGCATCTTGCATTGTATTGTATTGTATTGTATTTAGAATTTATAGAGCGCACTGCGACCCTACGGGTATCCTGGCGCTTGAGCACGAGGGATCAGTTATCTTAGAGTGTGATGACGGTTGCAAAGATAAAAACACTAAACTACACCCTGGGAAAGAGCCAAGTCTTCAGCTTCTTTCTGAATGGCAGCAGGTCATCTATCTGTCTGAGTTCGGCTGGGAGTTTGTTCCACGCCGAAGCTGCTGCGATGCTGAAGGCTCTTCCGCCAGATCTAACTCTTCTAAACTTGGATACTCTTGCCAATTTAGCTGAGGAAGAGCGAAGATTGCGTAGGGGAGCATACCATTCAAATCTGCTCTGTAAAGGCTTGGGCCCAATGCCATGTAGAGCTTTGAAAACTATACACATTGATTTGAATTGTACCCTCTGCACGACTGGGAGCCAATGGAGCTCAGCCAAGGCCTGAGATGATGAGGACTGGCGAGATCTCATAAGTGCCAGCTTGGCTGCCATTGACTGAATTCTCTGGAGTTTCCCCATGTAGAAACATTTGCCTGTCTATCTTTTCTATAATTATTCGGAGACAAACGGCTTACTTATTTAGTAAGGAGTCTGTTTTGGTCGGTCATTTGAGCATTTTTCACATGCTCCTTGTTGCAACATTTGAGTCATCGCCTTCTCAGAACAAATCTGACAAAAACAAATTAATAATGAGATGTAAAGGGAAGCACGTAATACTACCCTCTGGGAGCACGGAGGCTTGAGAGACAAATATGCAGACATCTGTGAGGAAGCCTAGCTCTGACACCCCTGCAGAGCCTCCCAAGTGCTGCTGATCAAGGGGTGTGCTTACAGCACGGGAATAGCAAACACAAAGAGAAGATGGACTGAGCGCTGAAACTTTTCAGACACTCACCACCAGTCACAGATCTGGGTTGAATCCATCATAGTTCTTTAGGTCACTGCCCCACCCCAGTTCAGACCGAGCGATATGCAAATCAGTCTTGACCCTGTGCCTCATGGGAACATCCAGCCCGAACTGCCTGGCACAGGCATGGCACAAGAAAGTACAGACATGCTGTCTAGGCATGAGAACAGTTTGCACCACTGAACTAATCCCCCGGCTACCCTATCTCCAGTTCCTCTGTCTGCACGTGACCTGGTGCTTTCTGCCAGGGGCTGTCATCTGTGGCCTGTCTCTGGGACTCTCACCGCCAGAGCATTAACAATAACTGGCCAGAAATTACTTTTTTCAAAAAACAGAAGTGTGATGATGTGTAAACACTGTTAGCTTATGGTTACACTATGTACAACAACAGCAACAATAATAATACTTAGTCATATTAGTGTAGTTTTTGCTACCACACTTTTATTTGCTATTTTGTAGCTTTTGCAAACAACAGTTGCTGCTATTACGCAACTTACTGGTGCCCATACGAATGTCAGTCTAAGCAGGATTTGAAACTGAGAACTCGATAGAACACGAGTACCTCTCTGCTGCGACAACACATAACACAAGCATGAACTATTGGCGTTGCTAATAATAATGCAATGCCAGTAGCTCAAACATTCAGTAATGCGAGACCTATTGCATTGCAAATGCTTGCTTTTTTGGAGGGGGTCGGAGGGGGTGAAGAGGAAATGAACCACCTGCAGCTGTGGCAGAGGGTCTTCACCCCTGTCTTTAGGCCGCAAACTCGGCTCACACTGGGCTGAAGTAAGTGTCTGTGAGGCACGAAGCTTTCTCTCTCCTCCACTCCTCAAAGTCAGTGACCGTTGGGCGTTACTTCCACATACAAGCTGCACAGAATAGAAATGCAAATGAGGCTCTTTCGCATTTGATAGCAGGTCAATGGTGGGAAATTCTCTGGTTTGACAATGCCCTTTGTCTACGATTTTCTAGTGATTTCAAACACCTGGAATGATTTTAGACAGCTACCACAACCTTGTGAGATACATTTGGATCTGTGTCTATGCAGCATGAAATAATACTGGGGAAATAACTAACGTTGTTAATGTATCTACTGCGGTGATTTCTGTTTAATATGCTGGTTACATATTTGAGAAATACCCCTGATCAGAGGTCTTCTTTTTATGCCAGCACCTTCGGAGTCCAAATAACAAAAAAGTTTGCTCCCTTCTTCACTGCCTTAAAAACAGTGGCGGCCGGGTGGTGGGGCGGGTGCAGGGGAAGGGTTCGCGAGGGGGAGGAAGGTGGCGCGGGGGCAAATATAAACTAAAAATAAAAAACCTAGCTTGACGCCGGGTCCCGCGTCTCTGCTCCTGCTCTCCTCGTGGAGCTCGAGGAACACGAAGCACAGGAGCCCCCACTGACCAATCACAACTCTGCAATGCAGTGTTGTGATTGGTTTTGAGCGTCCTGGTTCAACGCTCAACCAGGGAATGGGGGCCTGGGCATGTTCTCCACGCAGGCTGTAATGCAGCCTGCATGGAGAATGGGGAAAGTGCGCATGACTGGTTTGAGTGGCGCAAGAGGGCTGGCCAAAAAGTCATTGCGCACTTAGGAGTGGGCAAGCCACTCCTCCCCTGCCCTTCTCCGAGAGCAGAGCAGCCCCTCCCGCCCGCCAAGCAGCACGAAGCATAAAATGATAATAGCGCAAAGTTATTATCATTTTATGTTTTTACTATGTAAGCACTGCTTAAAAGCAGTGGGTCGACGCTCCTCTGCCATAGTGGAGGAGCCTCCACTGCTTAAAAACGAAACCTGCTAAAACCTTTAAAGTCAGTGCAGGTTGGTGACTTTTCCAAATGATGGGGCGTATATCGGGGGTGAGTTTTGCTCAGCAAGCAAACAAAACCGACTGACATCCAGACGGAAGATGCAGCCTAAAAATGTTTCTTGTGCTTTGGAGTTTGTGACGGTGCATCAGAACTGAATGAGTACAAAGTGAACGGAAACATCTGAAATACTCCAATTTTCGCAGGTTTTCTCTTACTTTCTGGTGCACAAATGGTCCAAAAGCTCTCTGCCTGTCAAAAGTTATGTATTCAAATAGTCTTGCTGTATATTTCTGTAGTCTTCAATATTTAATAGAATACAGCATTTCAAGTACCATAAATACCAGGAGTGTGTGAGCACTGCCAGGAAAAGTAACTTTCTTCTTAGAGGGGACATCTCCATCGCTTTAATCTGTCATAACTCTATGCCCAGTACGAACATTGTGGTGCACTCTTTATGTGTACTTCAATAATTTATGAAGGTTTTATTTCTTAAAAATACTTTGATGATCAAAAAGCACACTATTTCATATAGAGTGTTGGGCTGAATTAATTTTCGAAGGATATATTCAACTCCTGGTTATGTTGTGCTGACAAAAGTAAATTAATTATCTTTAATATCCTCTCTAAACTCCACATTGGCCACTTCACTATGTCAGGCACACCTTCTCAATGACGAGTTTCATTTTCATTTGGAGACAGTTAGTTTTCTGTTTCTCCGGTTTGCAGTCACTTAGTAGGTGCTCTGTTTGAAGATGTATTTTTTTGTTTCCAGTCACAGTGAGTCATTTGGCGTTTTAGTGCATCCTTTTGCCATTTATGCCTGCGTACAAAAAGTGTTTTTTAGGTCTCGGCTAAGCAGCGCTTGCACAGTCTCTTCGAGACGTGTTGTAATCTGAATAGTTTAGCGTGCACTTTTTTTCTTTAAATGGTATCTCCACTGCAAAAAAGAAAACATTTTGTACAACTCTCTACACATTTTTTCTAGTCAGCGACATTGGATCCTATCTGTCTTTAAACAGAGCATGCTTGTGTTTAGCTCCTCTGTTGCAGCTGTGTAAAATATATACATCATCTGCAAAGGCTGCCTGCAGTTCACCTCTGTTGTACATAAGTGGGCTCTAAGTAGTGTTTACCATGGCTGCGTGTACTTTTCCCAGTTACCCTACGTTAACATGGCCATAGCTTTACTGTACAGTTGCTATACAAGCTTATATTATGATATAGCATGCACTTTTTTCTTCAAATAATCACTCCACTGCAAACAAAATAAATAAATAAAAAGCATTGCCATTTTCTTGGATTATGTAGCAGTCAACGCAAAATATGCCATACATTCTTTGACAGTAGTATTTTAATTCAATTGAGGGAGAAACATTTTGTTGAAATCTACAAATCATTCAGTAAATTATGGGGCAAGTGCAGTAAATCCATAACTGTGCTACAAAAACCACAGTATCACACAGTTATACTGGCCCTATCATTGTCCATTGGTTTGTCAATAATCTATTCATGAAAAGTCAACAGAGCCAGAGGGCCGAATTACAAGGACTGCCAGACTCATGGTGCCGCAGCGGTGGCGGTCCAGCCACCGGCGGTCCAACTGCCCTATTACGAGTTGGGTGGTCAGACCGTAATTGGGCCTCTGGCTCTGCCAGGGAACCGCCATTTCCTGGCGGTGGCGTGGCGGTCAGGGTCATTGTAAGATGCAGGTGGTGCAGCTGCGGCACCGCCATGCATATTACAAGTTTCAGGACCACCAGCGTTTTCATGGAGGTCTGTCAGCCTGGGGATGCATCCAGGGGGCACAACGTGTGCCCTCCTGTGTGCATGTGCCCCGGTTCCTGCACGGCATGGACTTCATAGTGAAAGAGGCACCACTGCGGGACCTGCTATGCTGCCCGCCCGCCAGACCACAAATTACTTGTAATCTGGCAGGCGGGCGGCAGCAACTCTTGGAAGTGCAGGGGCGCGGCATTGGCGGGTCGCCTGTCCCCGCACTGCCATAAGTCGTAATCGGGCCCTAAACGTCTATTTTCAATCTGTGCGCATTATTATCTACACCTTAAACAGCTTCTACAATCTCTCCCATAGTCAAATTACCAGACAGAATGACATTTTCTTTATCACTGCAAAGAGTTTTCCTAAAATTTTACAATCTGAACTATATAATTAAATGTTGTTCTTATAATCCAGGATTTTACTAATTATTTTAATAAACATTTCCATGTTTGCAAAAGAAACCCTTTTCAAGATATCACAAAATTAACATGCAAGATAGAAAATACGTAATTGCTAATGTCATATGGTCCTTTAAATCCATCTCAGAGTCTTGTGACTTTTATTATGTCACTAGCACCCTGTGATAGCAATTCTGCACCATATTACAAAGTGACTGTTATATAGCCTATATGTTTATACATACACACCTAACTGTATAGGAAGTCCGTTTTTGGATTCTCAATACTTTTGACTGTCTCACGAATTTGCACCAAACTGTAACTTGAAGGTGTGTTCTTTATTTGCTGCATGTTTGTCTAATAGTTCAAAAGTAATAAGGGAGGTCCCAAACTAGTTTTTTTTTCTGTCACAAATAAAAAGACCTTTCCGAGGAAAATGTTTCTTTCTGCTTGTTTGCAAAACCGCTGAAATGGAGGTCACCAAATTTTTATGGGACAGGGGTCTTTCAGTCGTTTGGTGCCTTTCCTTGGTTTGGTGAAAATTTGTTCAATGGTTTTGGAGAGAAGACAAAAATAAAGGATCTAGTGTGCATGTCAGCTACTATATATGCTCACAGAAGTTTGTTTTATTTAAGTTATAATAATTTGTGAACAGTGCTGAAATGAAAACTCTACTGAAATTTACTAACTTTATTGTTTTTGCCTGGGAATTACCTTGCCTGGGGAACCTCTGGGCATAAAGGGTGCTGGGAGTCAGTGGTGCTGCCTTCCCACAAGGCCTGAGGCTGCTGCCTGTGCAGGGAGCTGCTGGGGGCACAAACATGGGCCCCAATGGTCACGGGCACAATGGTAATCACATGCCTGGGGTGTTGAAGAGAATCATGAGGACTCCATCACCATTGCTATGCAGTATTGGAGAGGTGGTCCCAGCTACCATATCTAACCCTTCCGCCTTAAGACACCTGGAGCACACAAAACACACACTTGTGACTCTGTATTTACTCAGATGGATAACACACTCCTGACTCCAATCCTGAAACATGCACACACTCCCCAGCCCTTGGACATTTTGAACAATCGCTCCTGCCTCCATGTACATATTTCAGGTGTACACACTTTATAACCCTGACTCTATAGATATTCAGACTGACATACAATCACCCTAATACACATGTATGATACATGAGTGATACACACACTCCACGATGCCCAGTAAGCACACTCCAAGTGATGCATGCACCCAACGCACACACATAGTCCGTCTGATATCACACACTCCCAAATAAATGTCCCTTTTTTAAAAAGTATTAAAATATATATTTTCAAAAAATGTAAGTGTTTGGGTGTTTCAGAAGTTGAGTTAGGAGTGCGTGTTGAGTGTGAGTGCATAGAAACTAATGATAATGTGTTCCCCGTGTCGTGAGTCTCTTATAATCAGACATTTAGAAAGTACAAATGTACACCCTACAGAGGTCTCTTGGCACTAAAACAGAAGGGCACTTTAAAAATACCAACAGCTTCCTTGATTTCATCATCAAACAACCAGGTTTTTCTTACATTTGCTCAGAAGAGGTACAGCCTCCTAAAGGCTTTGCAGCCCTATTCGAGGATTTGAATTTCAGGATAGTAAACAATTTAGTGGAACCAGATCTGAGAGTTTGATTAGAAATTTCACTAGCAAACCAGCTTGCTAAGCAAGCGGGATGGGCAGAGTGTGTCTTTGAAGAGTTTATCTAGTCAGGAGTGAGTGATTAATGTATTGGGCATGTGTCTATATCACATGGAATGTGTATGTATGAGTTTGGTTCTCTGGGTTCTGATAATCCCAGTTTTCTAGTCCTGGTCCTCATAGTTGTCCTCAGCCCACCTAATTCTGGTGGTCTTGGAGAGCATGGTCTGCCTCCTCTTACTTGTCCGGATTCTCCAGGTCATGATCCTCCTGGCCATAGCCCTTCCAGTGGTCCTCGTTATGATCCTCTAGGTTCTGGTAATCCTGTTGCCCCAGTGGTCCTGGTCCATCTCTTCCACTCGGTCATACTCCTCCAACTGCAGCTGGTCCTCCTCCTCACAGGATCCTGGTATTGACCCTGTTTTTCCTTGTCCTCCAAGTCCTGGTCTTCCTGGTGATCTTTAGTCCTTTTGGTTTTAGTTTTCTTGGTCCCCTATTCCTCCTGATCCTCATCCTCCTGGTCCTGATGACCTTGTTCCTCCTGGAATTAAATCTCATGCCCCATCTGGCACCTCTCTTCCTGGTCTTCTTGTTTCTCCTTATGCTCTTTCTCCTCTTCTTGGTCCTTTTCATTCTCCTCCTTTTTACCCTGATCCTCCTCCTCATACTGTTTCTCCAGGTCTTCTATTCAAGATCCTCCTGCTGGTTTTGGTCTTTTTTGTTTCTGGTGTTTCTCGCACACTGGTAGTCCTGGTCCACCTGCTCTTCTGGTACCTGCGCTGCTGGTCTTCTTTGTCCTCCTCTTCCCTATGGTTTATCTGATACTTCTCCTCCTCGTGTCGGTCCTCTAGTCATGGTCTCCATGGTGGTCTTGCTCGTGGTCCTTTCTGGTTCTGGAGTTCTTAGTTCCCTGGTTCTCTGATTCACCTACCCTTCTGTGTCCTCTTCCACCTCCTGGGACTGCTTGTCTTTCTGGCCATCCTCCTCCTAGTTGTCCAGGTTTTCCTCTACCGGGCCTTCCCCTAAGTCCTCCTGACCTACCGCTTTCTCATCTTGGTGCTCCTCTTCATCTTCCTGGTTTTGAGTTTCCCTTTCCTTGGGATGCCACTATGACCATTAATCCTCCTTTCCCTCCTCCTCCTCTCCCCCCCCCCAGTTCCTCCCCAAACTCCTATCAAACCACCTATTACCCTCAAGGAGGGCCAGACCTTGACCCGCCTGCGGAATTTGCTTCTTGAAGCCCAGCACACTTTGTAGGGGGAGTCTGTGAGAGACCAGTCTTTTGTACAAGATGACTGGGTAGGAAGAACTATAGCACAGAAATTCTTCTAGTAAACAAAGGTTTAGGAGCACATTTACACATTTGGAGAAGCTAAAAAGAATTAATGAGAACACTTTGAGTTAAGCTGCTAGAACCAACCAACAAGGAGGCATTCCTAAAGCAGCAGTCGTCCAGCCCACAATGTGGCTTTTCCTAGATTGTGTTAATGGTCAGCCTCCAAGCCTGTCACTTCAGCTCTCATTCTGAGGGAAAGGCCTCAAAAGAAGGGCGGGTCAGGGCCACATCTGAATATCCATTACACACTGGTCCAAGTAAAACCACTGGCTAAGGGATCCACATTGACATGAGCTAATATGCTGAGTGCAAAGGTAGTGCCCCCACGGCTATAGGTTCTATCAAAGCAGGTGAAGTCCCATGGCAGGCCGAACCTGCTTCTCTCCACATAAAGCCTAGCTGTTATGGCGAGTCAGCCCACATAGAACAAACACCCACTGATTTCTTCAGTTTGTCCAACATGATATAGCAATATAGCTG
Organism: Calotriton arnoldi; assembly: GCA_963921515.1. Taxonomy (NCBI): domain Eukaryota; kingdom Metazoa; phylum Chordata; class Amphibia; order Caudata; family Salamandridae; genus Calotriton; species Calotriton arnoldi. The sequence continues at coordinate 1,940,249 of CAWUFW010002634.1, forward strand.
TAATTGTAATTGCATTTCTATAGTGCTTACTATATACTATAAATACTATAATTTAAGAACAGTAATTTCTTGCCAAGTAAATAAATGGAGGGCATTTAACTGAAGTGACAGTATCAAAGAAGGACTTGCTATTAGTGATGCTTTTAATGGGCTATGACACTTGCTGGGCGCTGCACCGATAACTAACTGTTGGAGTAGCAAGTAAGTTGCACCGTTTTTATAATATTCTAAACACACACTGGTAACTCTATGCTGCTGACAATTCAGTAATGTATTGTACTGTAGAGTATATTATTTACATTTACAAAGCACTTCAAAATCCCGGCGAGACCCCAAAAGCCAGATGGTTGGAATATGATACTCTGTAGGAGTCCCTTAGGTGGAAGAGGTGTTTGCTGTCCTGTAGCCTTCAAAGAACTGTTATGCTACACTGCAGCCTTCGCATCCGTCTGTATCATGAGAATTCCCTTATTTTATGGCTTGCTATTGTGTAGGCCTAAAAGGATGGATTGAACTTGAATTATGGAAGCCAATATGATCACATTGTGAAGCATTGTTAAATTTTAATTGATTCTAAATGGTCAAGTGATGCAGTGGAATGTCTGTAAAAGAGTTCAATATAAACTTATGCACCAGTGAAGTTAATGCCAAATGGAATATTGGAAAGATGATGCATAGATTTGTAATGTTTGAAATTCAGAAATGTTCTGTTGAGTGGTACATGAGAACTCGCTTCTTTATGAAACGGTGCGGTAATTGCTGAGAATTGAGTTTTGAAATATCTCTCCTTGTGTCTGGCAGATATTAAGTAACCTGGTGATGGAAGAGCTCCTCCCTTCCCTTCAGACGGATCTGCTGCCCAAGATGAAAGGAAAGAGGAATGATAGGAAGAGAGCCTGGTTTGGGGTAAGATGTTGGTCATCGCTGTTGTTCTAGAACCCGATCAAGTCCTTACTCTTATTTGTTGTACTAAGCCCAGTTCACATTCCATAGTACCCTGCTATGAACCCTCCTTGTCAATAGTGGTTAGGGTAAGCAGCGGCTCGAATAACTCAAATACAGTATAGCTGAATTAATGAAGTATATGATTGCCCTCTAGAAATGTTGGGCAGTTAGTTGTTCAGTAAATCTTAATAAATCCTTGGCAATTTGTAGTATTAGGGATTCCCGGACACAACTTTTTTACAATATTTGATTCTAAATATACTCATTATAAATTAAGATAAATATTAATTCATATACATGCACTATTAAATAGCCTATTGTCTTTCCATTATTAGAACAGAGTAACTGTTTCCCACCAAAAAACAATGCATAGCTAAACAATGGTATGGGGGCACACATTGATGTCTCCAAATTTTCGTTGCTTACTTTTTATTCCTCTGTGGTGTGTGCAGAAGCCACTAATTTGATTGTTTAACTGATGCATTCTTACAAGAAGTTAGGGCCTTTTGGCCCGTCCGCCCTATTTAGACTGCAGAGAGGCCCTACGTGCTCTAAATAGGGTGATCAGGACATCTACCACTTTTTGGAGGATGGCTTACATCCGCCAAGCTCTAAGCAAAGCCATTATTTGTTCACCTTTCCTTCTTTTCAAAACCATCCTCTCTCCAAACAATAATGTTATTAATGGTCAAAGTCTTTGCTCAGCTCCTTTCTGGGAGAAACCTTTAAGGAGCAATAGCACCTGTCATGGCAGCATGCTGTGACCAATAATCAAATGAATTTTACAGAGTATAGCTTCCCTCCGAGCCCACTGCATTGGGTAACTTGCATGTAAGTCTGTTACATGGCGAACAAATACTATTAATTTTTTGAGATTCTATGTTGTTATTTTGGTCAGAGTCTGTGAGTCTAAAATTGATTTTTTGCTGGGAATTGCCTCACTATGTGAGTTAAATCTTCAGAGGTTTTTCTAATAGGCAAATGGATGGCCCAGGCCCCAAAGCTGGGCCTTCTTCCCAGTTAAGCATAAGCAATGTCAGGCCTGCGGTGTTTGCTTACGATGCAAGCAGTGACTTCACTCACACATACCTGTCCTTCCGGGTTGTGCAAGTAGCCGAGGTATAGGCCTGTGCTTCGCGGTTCTGACAGGAAGAGTGGTGGATCTCTTGAATCACTGATCATGTGACCTTTATTTGGGGCATGATTATAAATATGAGTAATACAAAGATGACAATCCTCAACTCTTGGGGAAGGTCATAGTAATATGCTAGCCCTGTGGTTGCTATAGGGCACACTTCGCCGGTGTTATATTATCAGTTATTAAAGATAGCATTGGATAGCTCAATTCCTAGACTCAAACAGCCCCTGTGAATAATACAATTGTGGCAACTTGTAATTACAGCTGTGAGTTGAGTAGTATGGTTACAAGGGAGATGTAATATATGCACTGCGATGAACAAGTCTTTTTTCCAGAAATTGGGGAAGCGCAGGCCTCCAATGAGCCAGTGTAACTCTCCCCATCTTAATGAACCAACTTTAAATCCTAAACCAAGTTTTCGGATTCGATCTGGATCCTGAACCATCCCACAGCAGAAATGCAAATTCCCAGCTCTCTCTCTCTAAATCACCTTTGTCTTTTCTATCTGTAGACTGTTGAGTAACACTTAGTAGGCATTGCTGATTCTTGTCCTCTGTGGGTTTCACTCCTGCCTAAGAACAGTTAGCGATCCATTCCGCTGTAGTTAGGTCTTGGGCAGTTCAAAATCTAAAGTGAATTAAAATCTTGATGGGCCAAGCACACAATACGGACATCCAGTTTTGTTTTTATGTTATTGATAATTGAGCGATAGAGTTTTGGTGTGCGGGTATGGGGTTAATTGTTCTTAGCCAATCGGCAAGTTGTTAATTTGCATGAAAAGTGCTATTGTTGTCCTAGACGGTTCAGGGATCCACTATCTTAAGCCAGCCTCAGCGTTCACACACAGCTGTTCCACAGGTAGAAACACAGATGCCATAGTTTCTCCTTTGTTGATTTCAGACTGTGGAGGAGACCTATAACCTGGTCATGGCCCAGGTCTCCGAAGGATTCCAGTCCCTACAAGAAGAGTGCAAGAATCTTTCCAAGCAACTGGAAGGAACCATCCGCTCAGACATGGATCAGATCGTGACCTCCAAGGAGTTTGTAGCTGGGAAAATCAAAGGTGGGTGGAATGAAATTATTCCATGATTATTGATATTCCTGATCTCAGACTGGAAGTACCAATAATCACCTATGTAAAATAGCACTTCAATTAATGGCTGACACAGAGTAGATTTGTTTCAAAATATGTTGTTTGAAAATGTTATCTGATTGAAGAACAGCTCACAGGGATTCAGAACATTTCTCAAATACTCTGTCTGAAATTAAGTATCGATTACTTTAATATTATTTTTGAAGAACATATTTGCAATTACTATAGACTGTCAGTGCTACATCCTCAATATATTCTTTGACAGAAGTTAGGAATAACGCAGTATCCACTCCTACTTTTCTTTAGGCGGAGGAGTTTGCAATGGATATCATGAAAATGTGTGCACTATTTCTCAAGATTCTTTTCTGATACGCTGTTTTATTTCAACATCTTATTTTGATTGTTTCTTCAAACATTCATAACCCACGATAATCAATATTAACAATATTCAATTTGTGCTATTTTACATATTTTTGAACTCAATAAATATCGTGGTTTAAAACTACTTAACACATTTTTAAAAAACTACTCTGTAAAGACTATGATCAGCATTGGTCTACCCTGAACCTGCTTTCAAGCATTGGTCAACATCAAAAGAGTATCTCCACCACTTCATAAAAATTCATTGACTGTTCGGCCTCATCATTTCCAACCAGCCTCTAACGGACAGACAGACTGAATGGGATACACATAGTGGCTGTCTAATCCAGCCCTAAAGAAGCTACTGAATACTGACATGCTGGCAGGCACCAGATCAGGCAGAGGCCCAGTAGAAGAACAACTCTATATGAGACATAGATAGAGCTCTTTACCCTCTGGTATAGAGCCACTCTCCACCAGGAAGTGTTGGCAGACTAGTAAAGAAAAATCTTTGAAGGTGAAGATGAGGGCCCAACATATCTAGTATTACCACCAGGACCCTGCAGTTTCTGGATGTGAAATAAATATAAGGTGGGTACAACAGAGCAAGTCCTCTACGCCATTTCTGCTGCGGTGTTAGTTCACTGTAGACCCAGCTCATTGTCCCACTGTGAGTCGCCTGATTCGTCCCGGCCTGTCAACTTGCGCACTGCTGTTCCGGTTCTCATTCTGGTTTCCGGCTTCCAGGCTGAGGCTGCGGCTGAGGTTGCAGCCGCGGTGATCCCCGGCGTTCCTGCCTCGGTGGTGGTGGTCCCAGACTCCCGATTCCTGGCGTGTAGCCGCACTGCACTGGTTCCGCCGGCCGCCGCCCCTCCGCTGCTGCTGCCACCTCCATCTCTTTCCTGCCATCAGCACACAGCACGAAGACGCGAGAAACGGCCTGAGTAGCGGCCCGGTAAGCCAGCGCAAGGCGCTCCGGGTTCGCGGGTTGTGGTTGCTGATGCTTGCTGCCTGGGCTGGTGGCTGGCAGTTGCGGTGGTTGGCAGCGGTTGGTCGCTTGGTCGCTTGCGGCGGGAGGGGCAGGAGGGGGTGAAGTGGTCAAATCAGACTGTGGCAGAGACTGGCTTACTCTGCTCATCTTCACTCTGCCCGCCTCGCGCCATGTCGCCCTCTTGGCCTCTCCTGCCTTTACAGCTTTACCTGCATTCCTGCAGCTACTCCTGCAGCTACACCTCTGCCAGCCTGCCAACTGGCCAGTTTGCCAACTGGCCGCCGCGACTGGTCTGGCCAGGCCTGCCCTCTGCACCAGCTCGCTGCTCCTTGCTCCTGGCCGTGGGGCGGACCTGGAACTTCCAGAACAGTACCGCAGGAGAGGGGGGGCAGGTGGAGGGAAGAGACGGTGCACGGGGGCTTGGCGCATTGGATTGTGCACTTGTGCGGAGGGGGCAACCTCCGAGTTCGAGCTCGAACTTCAGCCCCTGCCAAGTTAACGATCACAGCATCTTAAGACGCCGGACACACAGCACGCAGCAAAAATCTTATCCACTCTTCCCTCCCTCCCAACCTCAGCTCTAGCTCCAGCTCTGCTCCTGCCCCAGATCTCCAGCTCCAGACTCACCACTCCACCACTCTAGATCCACTACATCATCTAGACTACTGAGCCACTGACTACTGAGCTCCTCAAAGTGAAGGAGGAAGGAGGAAGGAAAAGGCTAGGAAAAGGCAAGGCCAGGCAATAACCACCGGGTCATCGGGTCAGCGGAATTACGGCCAAGGGTCAAGGACCAAGCCAAGGAAAAAGTGGGGAAGAAATCGGGAAGGGGCGCCCACAACACTTACTCCACCGCCACAATGAGATCAGGGAAGGCAAGACAGCAGCCGGCGCCGAACCCTAGCAGGAAAACGCACAGGACAACAAAGAAGCCTTCGGGCACTAAAAGCCTAGAAAGCACAGAAGATCTGGCGACAAAGGAATAGGAGACCTCCTTGATCTCCCCCCTTCTCAGCAGCCCGCTGGCACAGCCGATTGTTAATGCAAATAATGAAAATAACGCAACCACCGGGGCCATCAAGACTAGAGGATATCAACCGAAAATATACTCCAAATTCTCCTTCCTAAAAGATGCCGGATCGGTCTTATACCTAGCCAGCAACAAAGATAGCAATCTCCCAACCCCTCTTCAGCCCATCAAAATACTTCAAACTACGCGACAGCAGCCAAATGGAGACTACGAGGGGCTCCTCGCAGGCAGGGAAACGTTATGCGTAACAAGACCTCGCGAAGCTAGCGCAGAAGATGAGAAGCCCAATGAGGACAAGGGAACAGGGGGACAAGGCATATGAAGGAACAAACAAGGTCAAACAGGGCCAACAGGGCCAATCGGAGCAGACACCGAAGGGAAACGCCATCAACAAAAATACAACCAACCAAAACATCAACAAAATCAACGGAAGGGAGACAGATGGCCAAGCTGGCCAAGCTCAGACCAACAGCTTCACAGAGGCCACGAAAGAGGAAGCAAACCAAAATATCAACAAACACACCCCTCTCAGCGACAGCAACAACAAGGAAGGAACACCGTCCAATCGGGCACCACACAATCCAGGAAAAGTGGGGCCGAAATTCCTCAAATGCCAAGAATATGGAAACCTCGCTAATAATAATGCCAACAACATCGAAACCAATACTCAAGGGGAAGAATCAGGCACCCCCGAACTCCACCAACAACAAAAGGATAAGGCAACGGAATCGGAATACCGAAGAAAAGCCATTAACAAGGCAGAGCAAATCTCCCCCTCACTCCCGCCAGGGCCAGAGCCCTCGATGGCAACAGCGGGGAAGAGCGACCACAAGCACTCGTCAATCGAAACGGAGGCAGGAGAAATTCAGCCCACCTCCCAGACATCACTGGGAAGGCAGATCCAACCAATTCAGGAACAGCTGCATGGCAACCATAGCCAACTACCTGCAGGCACTGCAGAAGATGAACTAAAAATTAAAACACAATGGCACCACACCTCAACAACGCAGGAAACAGAACCTGAATCATCCTACCTCTCACCGGAGGAATGGGAGGAACTGGTTGCCTCATACTCTCTCGCACCCATGGCAGAACCTCAACGAAGAAACAGCTCACCTAGGACTAACACAACACACTCAAAATTGCAGGAAAAAGAAGACATTTGGACCACTTTGCTACACACAATGCAAATGTCGGTAAACGGCATGCAATATCAGCCCGACAAGATGGACATCCAATTGTCAGTTCTCAACTCTCTCTCGATCTTTGTCGCAAACATTGACGACAAACTTGCAGATCTCAATAATCTGATCAGAAGAGCACAAGCGGAGACACAAATAGTACAGGCTAGCTGCACCTGCGTAACCATAGTAGATAAGCTGGCAACCCTCCCAACGGTAATGGATAACCTTCTAGCTGACATAAGAATCGCGGTGTCACAGAAATTAACACCAAAAGAACTAGCCACAATGGGAACTGCCAAGCAACATCTAACACAACTGAAAATCGAGGACGTGCCCCATGACATCGTGGTCCAGAAACCAGAGATTAGTCTGCCTGAGGATGGCTCAACAAGACCAGAGGAAAAAAACAAACAAACAAGGCAAGGATCACCGACCTCAAGGCGCAATACGCCTCCTAACAGCAGACTCCCTGGAACGAACCTTTCTCCAACCAGCTCGCTTACATCTAAACAGCGAAGAAGGTTGAAAAGAAAGGGGCGAAATCAAAAGTTGATTCAATTAACATCTCCTTGCAGGGCCTCGATCCAGGAACAGGGGAAAGACCGCAAGGGGGAACCCCCCGATACCACAACCCAGTTGGGCGACGGGACAAAGAGCCAACAGGAACTTCCAGAACATTTGCCCCAGGAAGAGGGGATAGATACAAAAGGAAGCAATGCCCCCATAACAATCACAAGCGGTGGAGATGCCCCAAAGGGCGAACCCTGCGAGAACAGAGGACGCATTCACGAGGGCACAACTCACGGCGCGGCAATAATCACATCAAGTGAATCCCCTGAGGCTGCGGACATATCCATAGCCAATCAGGAACTACACGCAGATCAAATGGCGCAATCGGACTCCACAACATTCATGTTCCACCCCGAATATAAGTCAAAGGGACGGATCGGCATATTAAATAGAGGAAACATCCTACGTTTAATAAACTCCATCAACAGCCTGAAGAACATAAGAACTGATGATCTAGAGTCGATAGAATTCGTGGAGTCCTCGGAACATCCGGGAGTGGAAGCGACTAAAACAGTTTGGGCCACACCTGGGATAGCAGACAAAGTTCTAAAAGAATACACTAAGTTTAACACCTGGGGCATTAAGCTACGGCCCTTCGCTAGACCAAGATACCCGGAACCCCTAATTATAACCTCGGAAAATCAAAAAGAGTCTGGGGGGATCCAACGGAGTATGCACCTGTACTCCGTGCTATTTGGAGCCCGCAGTAAAACCCCAGAGGGCAAAGAAACTAGAGACCAGTGGCTCCATAGATCCAAAGCAATAAAAAGCATCCCCCCACAAGAGTGGAGCTGGCTTTCAAGGACCATAAACACAAAAAACTGAAACCTGTGACGCTCCAAGTTCACTGAACATAACATTGAAACCAAAAACTCCCTCAAACTTTGCTCGTGGAACGTCAACGGGGTGGGAGATAAGACCCTGGATCTGGAATTGCAACAATATCTACAAAGCTTCGACATAATTTCATTCCAAGAAACTTGGAGCGAATCACCTCCTGCTTTGAACGGATTCAATCTGCTCTCCCTACCTGCCATAAAGAGTGCCAAATTTGGTCACAGCAAGGGAGGTCTGGCTACATATAGCTCCATAAAGAGCATTTATGCTATAGAGTCAATGACGCACAGCCTAGCATCTCCAAACGCTATGCAAGTGCTTAGACTAACCCTACAGGGGGAGGAAAAAAACATGCAGGTAATTCTCATAAATCTCTACCTACACCCCCGCGATAGAACCAAAGGCACACTGTAGCTGAAAGAGAAGTTAGAGGAAATCTTAACGGAAGAGCAGACCAACAGTCTGATCATCACTGGGGATTTCAACGCAAACATGTTCAGGAGAACACCTGAAGACACCGACACGGAGGAGGACCCTTTTCTGTGGACCTCAGCAACACAAGATAATAACGCAGGCGGGAGACACACGAAAACAGCACAGAGGCTTTTAGCAACCCTGGAGCAGCTAGGCTTCCGATCTCTAAATGGAAGATTTCCAGGAGACCGCCCACAGACCGCAACTTTCCACAACACAGTAGCAAGCACCACAATAGATTTCACATTTGTCTCCCGTTGTATGTTCCCAAAAGTAACGGGCTACCACGTTGGAACCTCTGAACACAGCGATCATTTACCTCAGGAAATCACAATAGGTTCAATCTTCATACCACAAACTCTGCCAGCAAACATTCATGATTCAGAATTTACATCAAATGAAAAGAGAATAAAATGTAAAATGGATGATCCGGAAGGCTTCCTCATCCTTGCAAAACAACTTGTGGAGGAAGCACAATCTGCAGACTCCGATGACCTGAGAAGCTGGGAGTTGTTCAAACGAAATCTAGGAAACAAATATGGTGCAAAAAAGGGATCCCACCTAAACAGGAACTCAGGATCTGCTCGAACCAAACGCCCCTGTCCCCACATTGGAAATAATGTGCAACTGAAAATCTTTAAAATGCTGATAAACCGTGCACTCCGGAGATTGAAGAAAGGCAACGCCGATTCTATGACCTTACAAGAATTGAGGGCACTGAAAGCTAAGCGTAGAAAATTAATCTGGCGCCTCAAAAAAGACACTGAGGAAGCTTTTTGGGCTAAACTTCTGCACGACATTAAAAACAATAACAGTGCCCAATTCTGGTTAAAGGTCAATACTCTTGCCAACCCGTTAAATCAAGGCATCAATTCTCACGTAACAGAAGAGGCTTGGACAACCTATCTACAAACTCACTTCAATAAAGACTATGAACTCGAACCGCATATCGGCACTCTCCCGCTCGACAGCGATGCTCGAACATCTCAATTACCTTCTAACACAATTTTAGAACAGCCTCTTATAATCACGAGCGAACAAATCTGCAAAAGAATTTCAAAGGGGAGGCGCGAAGGAGCTCCAGGACCAAACGGGATCCCGCCCATACTATTCAAACAAGACCCAGAATACTGGGCATCCATATTAAAACCGACCTTTGAATCAATCCTGCGCACATCGACGATACCATCCTCATGGAGGGGTTCCCTCATCTCCCCCATCTATAAAAAAGGCAATAGGGACAATCCAAAAAACTACCGGCTGGTAGCTCTACTTGACAACGAAGCCAAATATTACGCAGGATTGCTCTTACAAGAATTAACATCTTGGGCGACGGGAATCTATGCAATCCCGATAAACCAAACAGGCTTCTGTAAGAACATGGGTACTACCACCAACATCATGACCCTCTCACTAATGATAGATGCCACACTTGCCATAAAACAGCCCTTGTATCTATGTTTCATCGACTACAGCTCAGCGTTCGACCATATAAACAGGAATTTATTGTGGCAAAAACTAAAAAAGCTGAATATTCCACCGCTATTACTAAAACAGTTAGTCCTCTTGCACAGCAACACCTGGGTGCAAGTAAAACTGGGCAAAGGAGACCACCTAACAAAAAAGATCCCAACTACCAACGGACTAAAGCAAGGTTGCGTGCTCGCTCTGCTACTCTTTAATCTTTTCATGGCAGTGCTTTCAATCTCCCTCAATGGCAACAACTCGCACGCACCCAAAATAGGTGGCCTCCAGCTGTCTAACCTTTTCTACGCAGACGACTTGGTCCTCATAAGCCGGACACCAGTGGGTCTACAGCGTCTGCTTGACACTACATCTCGGTATTCGGAGGAGAACAAACTCAGCATTAATAGAGAAAAAACTAAAACTCTCTGCGTGAACTGCCGCAAAAAAAAGATACAACCTCGGTGGCATTTGGCGTCGTGTAAACTGGAAGCCGTACAAAACTACAAGTACCTCAGAATCATCATCGATGATAAAGGAAAGTACACAGCTCAACTTGAGGCCATAAAAAAAAGGGGACTAACGACCGCTGTGGCACTAAGAAACCTTAAGAACAACATCTCTGTCCCAAATCTAATTCCCTTAATCAGAGTGATCCAGGCGAAGCTTATACCATCAATCAGCTACGGAAGTGAAGCTATGAGAGGGAGAGATGCAGAAACTCTGGATCACACAATAATAAGAGCAATTCGATTGATTTTTGGGCTTCCAGGATATACATCTCCCGCACAATTAAGGCTGGAGTTTGGGATACAAAGGCAAGAGCTCGCCCGCAAAGGGGCATTCATCAAAAGTTGGTTCAAAATCAAAAGGGGACCGCCGGACTCACTAAACATGCATCTGTGGAAAGAACTGAACACCAAGGGGGCATGCCCAGCCCTACGCTATCTGGACGATTCACTTAACCAGCTGGGTCTGCAGAACCTTTGGGATAGTAAATAACGTGATCAAAAAGGAATCACTTATACAGGACAAAGCTGCCCTGACAGAGCGTGCTCACGGCTGGTTTACCTTGCAGACTTACAGCAAGGCATCTCCACAAGCCTACCTCCTCACCAGCTTCTCCAGAGCAACAAAAGAGAAATTCCTGAAATCCCGCCTAGGCATACTACCATCTGCATATCACATGCCACCTTGGCTACGTCCCCCGAAGCCAGCAATTTGCCGACTCTGTGGGGAGGGGGAGGAGGATATAGTGCACCTACTGACCATATGCAAGGCCCTAAAACAGGAACAACGGACCCTGCTAAGACCTTTCTTTAACAAAAAATCCATCCGAACCTGCAGACAAGCAGTGCTAGCATCCTTCTCTGGTGAGGATATTAAACTAAGCTGTCGCCTGGTAAAATATTTATCCGCCGCAGAAACGATCATAAAAAGGCAGGCTACCCAGCTTGCAGACTGCACTACAACTGAAAGGTCCATGGTGCCTGCTCTGTTGCCCTAAATGGGAACTTCAGTACCGTTAAGACTGGTACATCATGCACCTTAAGGACTGCGCTGCTGCCGAAAAGGGGAACTTTAATAATGTCAAAGATGTATATCATGCACTTTAAATGTCTTGCACTAGGTCTAATATTTTCTATTAGGGTCATGTGCAGCTCAGCACATTTGTATCATTGAAAGTTTAACATCTCGTATTACTTCCATTATTGACCTAAGGTCAGTGTAAAGAAAAGAAAAATTGCATTTCAGAAGCATTTTTAATTTAATACACATTGCTGTGAAAATCCAGTGCTCCCCTTTGCTTTTAAAATATGACTTTTTATTTTAAGGCCTACACGTTATTTCTACATGTTGATTGCATTACATTTTATTTATTAAAAACGCTCTAGCATAAGCTTGATTATAACAAATGTTGGGTGAACGTGAAAAAGACTGTTTAGAGTCTACTGATTGTGGGTCTGTTTAGTGTGTTTTGAGCTTTGGTTAAGATTCTATCCTCCGAACACACCACAGGCTTTTAGAAGGAGTGGGAGACAGAGAAGAAGGAGGTAGAAGGAAAAACACGGTATAATAGGGAGTGACACTGCTATAGAAACCCATCTGTATCCTGAACACGTCATCATCCGACCTCATCTCCTGTACTTTCCACCAGCCACTTATACTGATTAGATGGCATCTGTGACATAAAGACCCTTTGCCAACAAACCCACACAACCACTACAATCCCTAGATAAGTATAGGTGGTGACACAGAACCACAACTCCCACTGCAATATGACATGGCAGAGCCACCATTTGTGACATAAGAAGTTATGTTATGCCTTCTCTGGGCTAGTCAAATCTTTCAAGAATGGAACAAAGTATGCAACCTTGGACACTTGGATCTTCTTGTCTTTTTCAGATGTAGTGTAGTTCATCCTTTAGGTCTGAGGAATGTACCAGTGTAGTAGTTCCATACCGGTGGATGCTGTCGCAGTAGACCTTCTGTGTGTATGGTCAGTGGCTACATTGAGTCCTATTTCTATTTCCCTCTCCAGGTTTTAATTTTGAAAATCTGGCCACCCGAAGTGCTGTGGGCAGCCCTCCCGTAACCCCAAAATCTTTCCCACCATTCTGACCTACTACACTAATGACCCCCACTGCCATCCCCAGTTCAGTCCCCCCATACACTCTACTTCCCTTCCTGCCAAGTCCCACCTTGTCCCCAGAAGACCCGTTGTAAAATGTAGGGAGAACTGAGCTCTCCACGTTGCTCCTAGCAAGTAAAGCTTGAAACCGCAACCCACACAGGACACCTCCACCTTTGTCCCTCCGATTTCCTCAACTACTTCCTCCTATCAGCAGGTCCTCGCGCCAGACATGCGCCGACCAGCAAACCTAACAGGTGTTACTTGCAATCCCTCTGAATCCCCACCACCAAGTAAATAGTAGAGTGTTTACAGTCCGCTTTCATTGAGCATGTGAAACACCACCGATGAATGCTCTAGCGACTTGATATGAACAATGTCGTCTCTACCTTTGGTGTGTCTACCTACACTAAACATATGATCTAAACAGTGCAGCATTTAGATGCTGTTCATTTGCCAATACTATGCATGTGAAGAAGTAAACTATTAGAGTCTGCCTGCACTAAGTGCGTAATGCAAATAGTGCAGTGTTTAGACTGTGTGCCTACCCTAGCGCATAATAAAAACAGTGAAGTATTAGTCTTCCTACACTACGCATGTGATTCGAACAGTGCAACGTTTGCACTTTATTTGTCCGTCTCTGTAAGCACATGATTGAAATAGTGCATTGTTTACAGTCTGCCTGCACCAAGTATTCGATAAAAACACTACAGTGTGCACCCTCTGTTTGTCTGCTCGCACCAACCACACAAAACAAATAGTGTAGAGTTTACAGTCTTTGTGTCGCCCCACACTAACCACATGATAAAATCAGACTCTAAAAACTTAACCCGAAAGCGAGCCCTCTTGGCTCGGTCAATGCTTGTTCATCAGCGCCTACTCTCTTTTGACCTTGCGTCTTGGTTGAATACTACACGTTGAAGCTCCTCGAAATAAGCGCTTCCTTCCTTTCCTTCGGGCAGAAGGACTGAACGTGTTGCGCTTCAGAAAGTATGTCCTGTGAAGGGAGAAACGTTACTTGGAGAGGGAGGTTGAGGATATTGTGCAAGTGCTGGTCCGGATCAGCAAGCGCGTGTTGCAACACTTGGTCCTAGGCTTTCTGAGGAACGTACTCTGTTTTAGCAATCAGTCTTGTGAACATTATTAATTGCACAAGGCCATGCTGGCAGAAGCCATTTGTCTCATCCCCAGACACCTTAGCTGCTCACTCAGCCACTCCAGTTACACAACTGCACTTTTTGTAATACAACTTAAAAAAAAACAAAAAACATTTAGCCGGACATACACCGAAACAGAAAAGGATAAATACTATTGTCTCCAGGGACCCTCCTGTCCCACCATCTCTACCAAGAAGGACAAAAGGAAATGCAAAAAACATCAGTGGTTATGCTACACATTCAGTACATTGTGTCACCAATACCGTTCTTGCTGAAGTGCCAGCTTGTTGCTTCTTGTGACTGAACTGTAGGCCTCTGGAAGGTCCCATGTGGATGATGGGGTTGGATTGGCTTGCAGTGGCGACCTAACCACTTCGAGGCATTGCCTATATACATTTGTGCGAGTGAAGCTGATAAAGGGTTTGCCCAAGACGTCACTGTGTGTCAGCAGGTGGAGTCATACATACTGTCTTTAAATGTAGTGCCTTGAAACTAGTCTGACATTCCACATTAAGCTGTTGCTGCAGTTTCTATCAGAAAGGAATGAATGAACCAGCTGCCAAGAGACAGATTATTCTGTGGTTGGAGTTGCACTTACTGAGTTACTCACTCACCGGTACATGTTTAGCCTCTGGAATAGGAGCGAGGCGCATTGCGGAGACTTAGTAGAGATGCCTGAATTGATGCTGTGTTTAATGCATAAGCCCTGTGCACACTGAAGGTGCCTGAGTTGTCAGTGCTTTTAGTTTATTGTGATCACACTGCCACTTTCCTCTCACCGGGGCTTGGCCCTATATGCTGCCAGTGCTTAAGATGTTCCTCTCTTCCCCCTTCAGCTACAGTGTTGGAACCAGCAGAGAAGTGCTGCACAGAGAACATCCAGCCCTTCTTGGCTTCCATCTTGGAAGAGATCATGGGACCGGTGAGCTCCGGCTTCAGTGAGGTTCGCCAGCTCTTTGAACGAGAGGTTGATGCCATCAGCCAGAGTTTCCAGACTGACAACGATCCCGTGAAACTGAAAGAGGTAAAGCAGGATGATCGCTCGTGTTTCTTTGAATGTGTGCTTTTGTTCGCGTCAACCGAGTGGTGCAGTCTAGGCTTGTTTTCTATTTGAAATGGCTCCAGATGAATTAATCCATAAAGTTTGTAAAGATGTTTCCTCTGCTATGTGAACTTGATCCTAGCTACTTTGTACTTTGAGAAGCTGTACAGTTTTGAGGAGAGAGCCCTCGCTTAAAGGGGATAGAAGATCTGTTGCCAACAAGAAGGAGAGGCAAGTTAGAAACAGGAAATTGATGTATGGTTGTGAGGCTTATTGCTGTTGTCTCGCTTTTGTCCTAGATTAATATGATTTTGTTTGGTTCCTTCTCCTGGGTTCTGGACTTTGGTTAGCTGCGGTAAAGGTTTGGGTCCAAACTCTGCATATATGCATATTGAAGGAGTGCCATGGTAGGAATTTCAGTAGGGACTCATGAGAACAGCAGAAAGTTATGAAAAAGAAGGAAAGAGACCGATACTTTTTCTTTTTCTGATGGAAAGATTAATGGGCAGGAGGATGAGCAGTGCCCAAAGAGGGGAGAATTCTACATTATGGAAGTGAGAAGGTCGATGGAGCAAAAACGAGAGGCTGCAGACGGCAGCAAGAGGACAAAAAGCAGAATTTGTGAGGAAGAGTAGGGCAGAGCCTACATCTGGGTACAGGGGAGTCCGGATGCAGTAAGGCTGTGAATAGATTTGAAGGTGATGCAAAGGAAAACTGAAGCGAATTCTACACGAGACAAGAAGGTCGTCTTTTTGGTTGAGAAGGTAAGAAAAATGGTTCCAGCAAGGGTAATTTAGGATTCGTGATGCACAGAGTTTAGGATAATTTGGAGCCTGGAAAGAGGATATCCACGGAGTCGAAGAAGGCGGGAGATGTAATACCTGAGGCATGAGAGAGTGAAAGCTTGAGGAAGCAGAGGCTAAAGTCAATGGGAAGAAGAGAGCAGTCGCTGCATAGTTTCCAAATTGGAATGTACATGAAGGTGGGAAGCCGGATTTGAGGTCCGAGAAGGTGCAACGAGCACCAACAATGATACTCAAATTGTGGGGAAGGGGAAAGAGAAAGAAGCAGGAGGAGAAAAATATGCAGGAGAGATCTAAAAGTGTGCTTGGAGAAGGAGAATTTCAGTTTGGAAGGGTTTGATGGCCTGCTGCATTGCATCTAGGGTTGGGGGGTGAGAGGCAGATGCAGAGGGAGTCAAATTATGTGATGACAGGGAGAGTAGATTTGAGAGTTGCAAGCAAAGTGATAGTAGTGGAAGCTATAAGAAGAGGTACATGCTCTCAGAAGGGTGTATATAGAGAGGAGGGGACCAAGCACGATCTCCAGGAAATGCCAACAGATAATAATTCCAGATTTGTAAAGCGCGACTTATCACCCCTAAGGGTATCCAGGCGCCGGGGGCCGTCCGGGAGTTTAAGTGAGCTATTGCCCAGAGTTGCATGATGCTGAGCTGAGCTGTGGCCGGGGATCAAACTGAGAGCCCCGCACTCCAAAGTCAGCCGCTCTGGCTGCTGAGCCTCACCTCTCCCACATAAGCGATGTGGTAAGTGTTAGTAAAGCAAGATAAGGCCCATGTTCCTGTCTCTGCCACTAGAGGGGAGTGTGGGTGCCACAATTTGTGAAACACAGACTTCCCTTTTACCATTTAACATATTCTTTTTTAGGTCCTGCCTGGCGTTAGCAGCGCGCATGCGCTGCTTTCGCCATGCGAGGGCTTCTTGGAATCAATACGGTTCCAGAAGTCGTGTCTCAGCTCCGCCTGAAATTTTCATTCGTGCGCGTCATTTGTCGTCATGGATTATGCTAAACATAGTGTAATGATTGCACCGGAGGCATTTTAATCCCTCCTGGTTGCCACCCTGTCCTCTTTTGGCCCCGCCCACCGGGATTGGATCTTTTACTTTCGGCGGGAGACAGTGTCTCTTAATTAGCCGATAAGCACTTTTTTTTGGTATTACCGCGTTTATCTTCAACAATGGCTGACGCGCCTTTCATTTCTCTGGCGCGGCTTGTTTTTCTTTGGCATTCAGCTCCAAGCGCAAGCGAAATGCTTTCACTTCGCGCTTACTGAAGCTTCCCAGCCGTCCACTGGTGAAACACTCCTCCGGACACCGTGCTTCATCTTTTTTCACGGCTCGTGTTTTGTTTGCTTCATTTCATCGGTAGGCACTATGTTTTTTTAATTATTTTTTTTAGAATGCAGCGTGTTTTGTGTGCTTTCGGAGTCGTGGCTGACCCGCTTTTGCTGAATGTAGCGTCTTTTGTGTGCTTTGAGACGCATTTGCTGCTGCCAGTTTAAAGTCAGTTTAAAGTCAATGCTGACGCGCCTTTCATTTCTCTGGCGCGGCTTGTTTTTCTTTGGCATTCAGCTCCAAGCGCGAGCGAAATGCTTTCACTTTCGCGCTTACTGAAGCTTCCCCAGCCGTCCACTGGTGAAACACTCCTCCGGACAACGTGCTTCATCTTTTTTCACGGCTCGTGTTTTGTTTGCTTCATTTCATCGGTAGGCACTATGTTTTTAATTTTTTTTTTTTTTAGAATGCAGCGTGTTTTGTGTGTTTTCGGAGTCGTGGCTGACCCGCTTTTGCTGAATGCAGCGTGTTTTGTGTGCTTTGAGACGCATTTGCTGCTGCCAGTTTAAAGTCAGTTTAAAGTCAATAGCTGACGCGCCTTTCATTTCTCTGGCGCAGCTTGTTTTTCTTTGGCATTCAGCTCCAAGCGCGAGCGAAATGCTTTCACTTTCGCGCTTACTGAAGCTTCCCCAGCCGTCCACTGGTGAAACACTCCTCCGGACACCGTGCTTCATCTTTTTTCACGGCTCGTGTTTTGTTTGCTTTATTTCATCGGTAGGCACTATGTTTTTTAAATTATTTTTTTAGAATGCAGCGTGTTTCGTGTGCTTTCGGAGTCGTGGCTGACCCGCTTTTGCTGAATGCAGCGTGCTTTGTGTGCTTTGAGACGCATTTGCTGCTGCCAGTTTAAAGTCAGTTTAAAGTTCTATTAAAGCTGCTTCCTCCTGGTCGTGTCTCCATTTTGAGACTCGCTGACGTGCGCTCTCTGCGAGATGCCTCCCATTTACCGCGCTTACTAAAGCTTCCCCAGCCGTCCACTGGTGAAACACTCCTCCCGCCCACAGCCCGCCGCCTCCCGGCACAAACACACACAACGCTTTTAGTGCTGCCACTGGGGATTGTTATCCGAGCGGCGCCAGCAAGAAGCCGTGTTCTCTGTGACAAATAACATGCCGCTGTGATAATACCAGGAAAAACAACAAGGGGTCTTGGCTCGAATCAGTAAGGCTGAGCCCGTAGAACAAAACCAAACAACCATGCCAATACTGATGGACAATTCAAAAATTCTTTTCTAGAAAACTCATAGACTTCAATCTATGACAGCCGAAAATCTTCGTTTTAATTCTTCAATTTATTTTCAATATTTTTCTCTTTTTTTCTCAATAAAGTTTTCAACAATTCAAAAAGTTTTATAAATACACTATACAAAAGCTATCTACAGACCCCATCCTCTCACTTCATCTTCTTTTTCACACATACAAAAAAAGTTCATTCACAACCTTTTATAACCCACACTGCAATCCATCCAAACACAACAAATCCTTCCTGGTTCAACAGACTTATTTGAAATTTTACAACCAGAGGAGGCCACCAAACAACGAACAATTCATAAACGCCACACTTTCAAATGCACTATGAAACGAACTTCAAAATAAATTTGCAAAAATGGCAGAATGTTTTAAAGTGCATCACAACAAAATAATTACAAAAACGTTTGTCTGGTACAATAACGCAAGGTCGACGCGTTTCGAACCCACTTCTTTTGAGGGGTTCTCTTCAGGACCATAACATCTGAAATGCAAACAGAGACACCATCTCTTACTTACTATTCAAAACAACCAAAAAGGCTTCTAAAAAAGCTTCAAAGTTTGGCTACCCCGTGGAGCTCTGCTTACCTTAATTTATCGTATGGGACCCTACTGCTCTCTATGTCTTATGGGCAAATGGTCTGTAAAACATGAGAAAAAATAATATAAAATACTGTCCGGGAAACTCAAAAGAAATTAATACTGTCCTCAGTCATTAACCGCATTGACTTACAATGAGGGAGGTGTCCAAGTTCTTCAATATCCTTATAAGTTCTAACACATCTGTGGAACTTATTCAAACGACGGCTGACTGCACCATGAATTAACTGCTGTTGGCGGTAAAGAAACAAATGAGTCCTACATCAAAATATCTCAATAGAAATATCATCTCTTTTAGACGTGAGCATACCTTTCAATTAGTAGAACTGAGCCACAGGAATTACTTCGTGGGCGGTTGGCTCTTCTTTAAATATGCATATCTGTTTAAACAGAAAATAATGTTACAGTCTAAAAAGGCTCCGGACTTGCTGATTCTAACCGATGCCAAAAGAGAAGAGATTACTAATGAGGTTTACCTTTTGGTTTGAAGTGCTTGTTTAATTTCAGCTACTTTTCACCACCGGCTTCGCCGCGTCTGTTGGAAAATCAAGAGCAACGTCTCCATGAGAACGCTGGACCTTAATCTTTCGTAGAATGAGCTAAACAATAATTTTTGGGCAGTGTAGTGCCAGCGAAATAGCATCTTAATTGACTTTCAAGAGCAGCGGTTGTGTTCTAGACATACCTCGCGGTTTTTTCTCTCCTGACGGCGGTACACACTCCGGTTGTAGTGCGTCTGTTACCACGGTGGAAAGAGTGCACGTCAGCACACGTTTAAAGCTTCCTGTGGTTGGTATAACGAGGATTCTGGGAAAAAGTCGCAAGGATCATGGGGCTTGTAGTTGTTTATTTAGACCTCAAGTCTGTAAATGAAAGTCTAGAATGGACTATCCTATAATGTGAGCCACTCTATTGAATCACTTCGTGATAAGATGACTAATGCACCTCAATATAAGCTGGCGGGGAACTGCATTCACCAAAGCGGCATTGCCGCCTTGGCCAAGGACACAAAATCAGTTACTTGCAGATTATAATTTATACAATTCTGAAAGTTCGTTTAATCCGTTCACCGCAGTATTGAATTTAACGATGAGCATAGCTTCTCGTTGAATTAATTTCTGATCTAAATTTCCACCTCTTGAGTCAGTTTCGACTTTGGAAATGACTGTCCATTTGAGATCTCTCTCTGTATGTCCCTTCGCCTTCCAATGATTTACTAAGGGAGCTGTTTCTACATTTTTCTTGATTCTAGATTTATGTTGCGTGATTCGCTGACGAATTTCTTGATTAGTCTTACCGATATAAAGCTTAGGACGGGGACATAATATTCCATAAACAACGAACTTGGATTTACAGTTGGTAAATGTTTCATGCTTCCAGTGAATGCCATCATGTGTGAACAAAGATCCTTCAATTGTTTGCTCAGAACAAGAACACGAACCACACTTATGGTGTCCGCTTACTGGTGCTAACCCCATGTACTCTCTAAGGGTTGGTTTTTGAGGTTTTGGTAGCTCTGCGCGGACCACATGATTGGCAATAGTTTTATCCTTTTTGAAACATTTACCAACTGCAAATCCAAGTTCGTTGTTTATGGAATATTATGTCCCTGTCCTAAGCTTTATATCGGTAAGACTAATCAAGAAATTCGTCAGCGAATCACGCAACATAAATCTAGAATCAAGAAAAATGTAGAAACAGCTCCCTTAGTAAATGGTGGCAGCACTCAGCAAAAAGTTGAGTGAAAGATTTTATGCTGTGCTTATTGATCAAAAAAGCAGCAAAGCACAGTTTCCTTTTTGGGTTTTTCCCCGCATTCTGTTATGTTTTTCTATATTCTGCCAGAATCCTCCCTAAATCTCTCCAGCCCCCTTATCCTTTTCTAAATGCTCAGCCTCGTTCCAAATCCTTACAACTTCTCAAATGGTAAATCTCTATAGTACTATTTTTAACCTTATGGGCAAAAAAGCAACATATTTAAGTTGATATGTTTTCTTCTGCATTTATCCCTTTCCCAAAGAATTGGTAAAGAATGAAATTGATTCTGCAGTACCTTGAATGCCAATTTTCTTTTGATTACATCACTCCCATTTTATTTTATCCGCACTTCCTTTCTTTGCGCTTTGGTGTTAATTCAAAGTGGCAGCATTACTTTCTAGGCTGTACACCGGGAAGTCCTGCAAACCTTGCTAGTAAATTCCAGATCAGCTTGGAATCCAGTTCAACATATAGCAAATCACAAATGCAACTGGGAATTCCTGGACACTCAAGTGCCAAATAATCTAACCAGGATTTCTTTAGTACTAACACTAATCTTTGGAACTCCTATGAAGTCCCCTTTCTATGTCCAGTGATCCCCACCTTCTCTGTTTTTCTCGGTTGATATCTGTTTTCACCAGATTTTCTTTCTGTTGTTACAAACTGTTGTGGTCTGGTCCTGCTCTGCCAAGAGTGAGCATGAGGGAGCAGGGCTACTGCTGTGTTCTTCTCAAAGATGCTCTCCATTCTAGATTCCTGCCCAAGAACGACCACATGTCTCACTCATTGAGACTCACACATTTGGAACTGTCACCCACAGCAGGATCAGTATAACATTTTGTGGGATAGGCTAAATTCTGAACTCTAAACATAAATCTTTTTGGAGCCTTCCTGCATGTGCGGCAACTCCTGGAAGCTGTAGATGCCCAAGGAAGTGGCCCCACCGCAGGAGGAGCCTTCCTATAGAACCCTTGTTTTGAAGGGAAGAGTTACTTTTTTAAGTCATAAGTAGACATCTTGTGATGTCATAAGACATGCTAATTACTTCTCATGCTGAAGAATTTTCCACACCTGATAGCTCTGCTCTGGAGCGCGGAAATTTGCATTTTGTTATCACGTCACTGATGCTTGCATCATGCTTCTAAGTGCTGGAGCGAGAATACAGCCTTTGTGATGGTCCTTTCGTCGAATGCTTTACTTAGCTACCTCATTGTTGGGATGACTTAATTTTATTCTAGCTTTTTACCTTTAAAACTTTATACAGTATCATACATGTTGAGATATTACCAATGCGAAGACAACTCCCAGGCACCAAGAATACCAACTTCTGCACGTGCTTTAAAGTGTATATTCTTTCTAAACTTATTATGAACTAATACCAACATTTAGAAATGCTGCTTTTTTCATCCGTCATTCCGTCTGCACCTCTGTTTCATTATTTTTGGATTGTAGTTTTACTACGTTTATCTTTCAATTCATACTGTAAGGATTTGGTATTATATTTCTGTTTTTGGCATGTAAAGCTACCCACCAATCCCTCGAGGCGAGGGAGCTTTTTTTTCTTCTCATACAATGTGAATAGATTAAAACAATTGTAAATATTTGATACCGACGTTAAAATGGATTTTGTGGCCCGAGGATGTCCAGCTAAAAACCGTAAGGTTTGGGGCAAATTGCTGGGGCAGATGGATTAAATGTATCTCCTTCTGAAACTGTGTGGGATCTGGGGGACTATGTACTACAAACTAATTTCCCCGTGTATGTAAAATGGCGATGTCAGACGAATGCTGTGGTATACTGTATTTGACTACTGCTGGTAGTTTCTGTTTAAAAACCAATAAAATTGTTTAGCCAAAACAAAAAAATGGATTTTGTAATTCAGAGTATCTTCAATTTTCTCTAATTCACACTGCCATCTAGTGGTCATAGCCATTATGACAGTCTTGCCTGCCACATAGAGCTCCACGGGGGCACGATAATTATGGTTTTTTCACTGTCTGATCCTTTAGACTTTCGCCCTTTTAGTGGGAAAATGTCGTCACCGACAGATTATATTTTCAACCATTCAGCTCGCCCAGTCAGGGATGGTGTAGGCTACCATGACTTTCAGAAGAACTTCCTACTTAACAGCTTTGTTTTATTTTTAATGGTCCAATGTAAATGCGTGTTGTCCTTCCATTTTGTTGCCGGCGATGCTTCATTGTGGGGCAAGTCCTTCAGCATCTTCTTAGTGGTATCTCCACTGCTGGATATTTTTAAGAAAAAAAAAATAGGCGAATGGGCCCAAAGTCGTCCTTAAGAGCCCACCACCGGTACTTCCTGTAGTGAGTGAGCCACCCGGCCCTCACCAGATGATGTTGCACATTGTGTCACTCCTCCGGGTGGGCTTGCCCAGTGGACATAAATAAAGGGGCGGACGACCGCACAGGATCTTCGCCCACACCCGCAAATACTGTGTGTGTCTCCTTTCATAGGGAACCGGGTAGGCCTCACCACGCACGCGGCCAGGCATCACCCTCCAGACCTGGTGCGCTACATTGGCGACGAGGTGGTACTCACCCGTGCCTCCCAGGGTTCCAGCCACCGACCAGGTCCAGCTTGCGTGTCGATCTGCCCCGTCAGGAGGCCGCTCCACTTATCCTGGCAGCATCGCTGTAGAGCCGTGCAACGCGCTCCAGTTCGGCGCCCTGCACACAGCTCCTCCACGCCCCGGCATCATCAAAGCGGGCGCTCCGCCGTCAAGCTTGGCCATCGCCATCTGCCCAGGTGGGTGTGCTATAATCGGCTCCTCCAAACGGCGGCCAAAAGAGCCCGCCGCCCCATTGAGCAAGAGCCCAAAGCCAGGGCCTCAACCGCTCCATCTAGCAGCATCTCCCTGCAACGTCACAAGGACGCCCCTGCCCCCGGTGAGTGTGGCCGCGCGCTACTCTGCTCGGCGTGTGCCTCCCCCGGGGCGCGAACACAGACGAGGGCCTATGCGGGACGTGCATACGCACCACCAGCGGCACCAGGTGCTGCCGTACCAAACATAAGCTCACTAATGTGAGCAAAAGGCAGAATTTGAGAGTTTTCTTTGTTGCAAGGCCAGCGAGGAGAAAGAAAAAAAAAGAAACCTCAACAGTACTCTCAAATCCAAAAAAACCAAAACAAAGGACACTAGGAGAAGAGGAGGTACCCCCTCAACAGGACATAGTCGAGGCCCAGTACCTTCCAACACACACTGGGAGTAACAAGAGCAGCAAACAGCATTGGGGGCAGAACTGCACACATCCCCTCAGGCTCAGACGACTCAAGCACGCACAAACAGCTACAACAGGCACCAATTTAAACAATGAGCACGCCAGCCCAAGCCGGCGCTGCCGGACCGCCTCCTCCACCACTACCACCGCAAGACCATGGCCACGCAGCCGCGGCGCCCCTCTTGCCATTCAATGAGCTCGCTGACCCCGCGACGGTGGCCCCCCACTGGAAATCATGGATTGGATTTCTTGACCACTATTTCAGAGGCTCGAGCGAAACAGATGGAACAGTCAAGAGGATGCTGCTCATGTGTTACGGCGGAGGGGAGCTATATGATCTGTTTGAAACCCTCCTAAACACTGGGGATGATGACTATGATGCAGCGGTGGCGGTGCTGAATCGACACTTCGACCCTCAAATCAACCCGGATTTCGAGCGTTTCAAGCTACGCCAGGCCAAACACGCGGAAACAGAGTCTGTAGACGTCTTCAATGTCCGCGTCTTCAATGCCCACCTAAGAAAGCTCGTGAGCACATGCACGTTTCATGATCAGAGGGAAGAAATTTGTGCCCAGCTTATCCAGGGGTGCCGATCCGTGCTGCTGCTCCGGCTGATCCTCCAACAGCCGGGGATGTCGCTCGACGACATACTCATACTTGGGAGGTCACATGAACTATCGAACGCATGAGCCGACGAGATGGAAGTGGCCCTCAACAGACATCCGACTATGGCCGGGGTCCCTCTACCCACCCAAATCAAAGAGGAGAGGGTAGATGCAATCCAGAAGCGACCGACTCCAGGCCGCGCCGCCCCAAGATGCCAGTGGGGGGACCTTGTGGAAACTGTGGCACCGAGCACTCACCAACCTGCCTCTGCTGTGCAAAAGGAAAAACATGCTCACGGTGCGGCAAACAGAACCATTTCGCAAAAGTCTGCAGGAGTGGTAGATCTTGAGCCACTTTCAACAGGCCACGTGGATGGACGGCCAACACCAAGCAGCTGTCACTTGATGACCCATTGGGGCAGGAGGACGTCACCCCACCAGGCCTGGGGTTTGACATGGAAGGGGAGGATGACGATGTGTTCGTGGTGTCTTTCGCCAGCTGCACAGATCGGCGTCGGCGACCACCTCCCATGTGTTCTATCCGAGTGGAAGGCTCCACAGTGAGGGCGCTCATCGACACCGGAGCATCCGTGAACTTCATGGACTCCGAACAGTACGAGTGTCTCAGGCCTCGCCCCCCCCCCCCTCCCTCACAAAGGCAAAGATCTACACCTTCAGCGGGACAGAGCCACTCCCTCTATGAGGAGTGATTGAGGTAGAAGTGGCTAGTGAGAAACACGCTACTCAAGCAAAGTTCCACGTGACCAACGGGAAGAAAGGCACCCTCCTCAGCTGCCACATGGCAGAAGGCCTGGAGCTAGTCTTCTTTGCCAACCAGATCCATGACTCCCATGCAGACGCCATCCTGCGTGAATTTCCGACGCTGTTCGAGGGTCTGGGGAAGCTCAAAGACAGACCAGTCAAGTTGCACATCGACTCCTCGATCCGACCGACAGCACTGAGGCACAGACGGGTGCCCTTCCACTTGCGCCCACAAGTGAAGGAGAAGCTAAGGAAACTGGAGGAGTTGGGTATCATCGAGAAGTCACGGGCCCAACCCCGTGGGTGTCACCCCTAGTCATCGCCCCAAAGCCAAAGCAGCCGGGAGCCACCAGGCTGTGCGTTGACATGCGCCTCCCCAATCAGGCGGTGAAAAGGGAGCGCCATCTGACACCCACCATGGACGACATCGTGGCGTACCTCAATGGGGCAAAGTGGTTTTCCAAACTGGACCTAAATGCATGGAACCATCAGCTCGAACCTGCACCCGAGAACAGGTACATCACCACTTTCTCTACACAGGTTGGATTGAGAAGATACAAGCGGCTGAGATTCGGGGTGTCGTCGGCCGCAGAAGTCTTTCGGAACGCCTTGTCAGGCCTACAAGGAGTCATAAATCTCAGCGACGACATTCTGATATTCTCAAGCAGCCTAGAGGAACACCATGCACACCTACGGGACACGCTCCAGCGTCTGGGAAACAGTGGCCTCACCGTCAATAAAGCTAAATGCTCGTTCTACTGAAAGTCGGTCGACTTCTTCGGATACATCTTCTCACGCGATGGACTTCAGGTGGACCCAAAGCACACTGGCAATCACCAGTTCCTTCTCAGACTCACTCCAGAGTAGCAGCGTCTCTTGATGGACCCAAGCCGAAGGAGAAATCCTCAGCAGCAAGCTCTTTCCTCCTCTCAGGTCCTTACAGGAAGCCCACATAGCCCAACCAAGCCTTAAGTGGAAGTCATGCTTTAGCCTTTTACTTTGTGGCATCCTCAGACATTCCTTGTGAAATGGATGGAGTGTTCAAAGCTAAAAGAATCTCTTGTTTCAATTTGAATGAACCTATAAACCATGAAATTGTGTTCCTTTCCTTGTTGAAGACAGAACGCTTAACAAACTGCAGGATGACCTTTGTGCTCTACAAAAGTCTTGCCATCTCCAATCAAACTAGGTTTTTGATTTTGGACACACTTGTGTCAAATTGAAGCAGATCATGGGTTCCAAAATCTATTGTTGACATAAGATGGGAGAAGCCATTTTAGGATAAACAATGAGCAACTCTACAAGATCAGAGAAGATCACATTTGATTTATCTGACAAATTTCTTTTTTTTTTAAATTTTCAAATACCTTTATTAACAAAGTTGCATAGACAAATTACATTCTAGCACTGAATCAGAGCGCCATTCACATGAGCACGATTGAAAGTCGTAGGGAGGACCAGTAGCACAAAACATCATAACACGACAGCATAGCAAATGTTAAACAGGCACGTTTGGACAATAAGCAGTCATTGGAATAAGGCTCACAGGACTCGGGGAGGGGGGGGGGGAGGAGGACGGACCCCGCTGAGAAGGAGAAGGGATAGGGAGGGGAGGCCGATAACTATCCAACACCGGCGGCTGCCGCGGGCGGAGTGCCGGCGCGGGAGAGGGAGCCGGGCGCTGGGGGGAGCGAGCAAGGAGGTATGACACAAGGGGTCCCCAAATGTCAAGTGGGCGAGATCTAGCTGGCATAGGGTCCCAGAACTCAGACAATAGGGTCTGGCAGCGCGATGCATCCTCGAGCCATAGAGCGAATTTGGGTGCAGGTTTGCGGCCCCAGCACATGGCAACCCTGCGCCACACAAAGACGAGCAGCATGGCAATAAGGCGGCGGGAAGCGTCCGGGCAGAATTTAACAAAGCTGAGGAGGCAAAGCGGGGAGTCAGGTTGAACCGACGAGGAAGTGATCTCCGATATAGCGGAACAGACCTCGCGCCAGTAAGCGGAGACCTTGGGGCATAACCAGGCAAGATGAGAGAAGCGGTCATCGAGGAAGGAGGCAAAGGGAGCGTGGAATGTAGTTCCCTGCAGATTGCCCGTAGCTGATAAAAGAGCAGAGAATCCATGGGGCCGGAGTCCTCAGCAGGAGAGTAGAATGTGTTTCCCGGCTAAAGATCCGCTACAGTAGTCAGCTTCAAGCGGGCGGCATGCTTAACCATACCGGAGGGTTGGAGAGGAGGGAAAGCTGGGTGGCGAACTATCGGCATTGAATTTGCAGAGAGTAAGGGGAACCTGAGAAGCGGCGAAGTCCCTCCCAGGCCCATCGCAAGGTCTTGACCGTGTCTATTTCAGTACGTGGGAGTTTGGCCGGGGCAAACAGAGCAGTAGTGAGCGGCCACGGGGCAGCAAGATCCGCCTCAACCGCCACGTGCGGCTGGAATGGAGTGGGGTGAAGCCAAAAGTGCAAAAAGCTGGCCTGAGCACACATCGCATAAAGTTTGAAGTCAGGAGCACCGAGACCGCCACTTATCATCGGAAGAGTGAGAATGTCGTACGCGATCCTGGGTTGCTTACCAGCCCAGATGAGAGAGATGATCAACGAGCGTATCCTGCGAAAAAAATGAGCAGTGAGGGGAACAGGAGTGTTCAGGAATAAATATAAGAATTTTGGGAGGACCACCATCTTGGCGATCGCGATTCGACCAGCTAAAGATAGGGGCAACCGGCTCCAGAGCGGCACCTTCGATTCGAGCCAGTCCACTGTACGCCCAAAGTTGGCTCTCCAGAGTTCGTCCACATCCCTACTCAACCAGATTCCTAAATAGCGTGTGGGACCCGACGCCCACACGAAAGGGTAGTCTGAGGTTAAGGGAATGGTGGCGTCCGTGAGAGGAAAGAGGATTGACTTGTTCCAGTTGACCTGTATGCCTGAAAAGCCACCAAACCATATGATCTTGCGTACCAAGGGACTGAGATTCTCCTGAGGGTGGCGGACATATAAAGTGATGTCGTCCGCATACATGGAGACCAAGAGGGCGCGTACCGCGAACCCGATGCCCTTCTGGGTGTGGTGTTGCCAGAGTCTAGCCGCAAGTGGTTCCATCGCGATAGCGAATAACATAGGCGAAAGCGGGCACCCCTGGCGGGTACCATGACCGATAGGAATGGGATCAGATATCAGGCCATTGATCCGGAGGCGGGCGGTAGGGAGAGTGTACAGGAGTAAAATTTTCCGTATAAAAACTGGGCTAAAGCCAAGACGCGGGAGGAGAGAGAATAGGAAGGGCCACTCCAAAGTATCAAAGGCCTTGGTGGCGTCCAGTAGGGCGGCCACAGCAGGGAGTGCTGAATTGATTTGGTGGAGGACGGAGAAGATGGTCCGAAGGTTGTGAGAGGTCGCGCGGCCCGGAATGAAGCCGGACTGATCTGGGAGAGCGATGTGCGGCATGAGAGGGAGAAGACGCGATGCAAGCAGTTTGGCGAATATTTTGTTATCAGTGTTAATGAGGGATCGAGGGTGATAGGAATCACGTGACTCGGGTGGTTTGTCTGGTTTTAGGAGCAGAGTCAGCATAGCCTCTCAGAGTGAGGGTGGGAATTGGCCGCTCTCGAAAGATTCGTTATACATGGCGGCCAGATGTGGTACCAGAAGAGGAGCGAAAGTTTTGTAAAAAGCGACGGGCAAACCATCTAAACCAGGGGCCTTGTCGCCGGGCATGCTATTGATGGCAGCCAATATTTCCTCTTTAGAGAAGGGCTCGTCTAGGTATTCACGATGATAATTTTCGAGCCATAAAAGCCCGAGGGTATTGAAGTACTGGTCAAAGACCTCAAGCGGGGGGTCCGATCCTGCAGTGTAAAGTTGCGTATAGAAGTCCATGAAACGCGCCTTAATTTCTTCAGGGGAGGTGGTGCGACCTGGGCCACCGTCCTGGAGCGCTGTAATAAAGGACGCAGCGCGGGGTGGACGGAGGAGGTTGGCCAAGGTTTGCCCGGGACGATCGCCCTTGCCGTAGCGGCGCACCCGGGCCTCTCTGCCGAGGATCGAGAGTTCACGATTGGCCTCCTCAGTGAATTTGGTGTGTTTTTCACGAAGACGGGCGAGTGTGACGGGGTTGGGGTCAAGAGCATAAGAGGAGTCCAAAGTTTTAATCTCAGATTCCAGTTTATTGAGAGCGTTGCGAACGGAGCGCAAGACCCCGGACTGTTTAGAGATACACTCGCCGCGAATGACGACTTTGAAACCTTCCCAGAGAGTGGAGGGAGAGGCCACAGAGCCCACATTGAGCTCAAAGTAGTTAGTGATCGTGTTCTGGATCTCGTCACAGAAGACGGTGTTGCGCAGTGCGTTGGAAGGGAGCCGCCAGGAGAAGGCGCGCCGAGGGGACTGAGGCAGACGGAGACAGAGTTGAACCGCCGCGTGATCTGAGAGAGTGCGGGCCTTATGATCGACGGAGGAGAGCCAGGAGAGAATATCTGGGGAGGAGATCCACAGATCTAGCCGGGACCAGCAGCCACGAGTGCCAGTGACGCAGGTACCCTCACGAGCATCAGGACGCATGTGACGCCAAACATCGTACAGGGAGTTCTCAGCGAGGATGGATGATAACAGGGAAGCAGCGTGCGGGTGTGATGCTTGGGGGCCGGAGCGGTCAAGGACAGTGGATAATGTAACATTAAAGTCACCCCCCCAGAGGAGCGCAGCGGGGCCAAAGGAGGAGATGTGTTGCCAAACCTGCGTAAAAAAGTCTGGGTCGTCATTGTTAGGGCCATAGATTGCAGCAATCGTCAAGGGTTGGGCTTGGAGAGAGCCGTGGAGATTAACAAAACGCCCTGCGGGGTCAGTGATTGCGCGGGAGGTTTGCCAAGGGAGTCCCCTACGTATAAGGATAGAGACCCCACGAGAATAGTTGGAATAAAAAGAGGAGTGAGATTCTCCCCAGTGCCGGGAGTGGAGTCTAGCAGCAGAGGCAGGGAGCAAGTGGGTTTCTTGTAGCAGACAGATGTCCACCTTGTGCCGGAGGAGCTGCGCATGAACTAGTCGAGCCTTGCGTTGGTCGTTTAGACCACAGATGTTCCATGTCCAGAAAATAGTGTCTGTCATATCGTCATAGTGTGAGCGGTAGTCATGCGGAGTGTGGTAAGTCTGGCCAGGGCCCTCGTGCAGGTGCGTAAGACTGTGGTATCCAACCGTGAGGACGAAAAGCAGTGCAACATCAAAGGGGAAGGGAAAGGACGACCCCAAACTGGGCGCGACAGATAACAGGGCTGCAAGGGGGAGCCACAAGCATAAAGCCCAGAAAATATGATGCTGATGAGTGTCGTGCCTAGGAACCAAATCTTGAGGAAGGGCGCATAGTAGTGTGGCACGGCATAACAGAGCAAGTGCAGCTTGATGTAATAATGCAAACTGAAGAAAAAAGCAATACATACTGACAAAAACAAACACGCCTCGGAAGGAGGCAGCAAATCCCAAAAACCACCACCCACCCCCACCCACACCAACCCCCCAAACAGGTTGAGAAACCGCCCGCAGCCACCCCAGGGACCCACAACTAGGAAGGGAAAAGTCAATGTCCAAAATGGGAATCATCCCGTGGAGGCATGGCGTCGCCCAGCGTACACCCCTGCCGTAAAGACAGGGTGGCCAAGCTTGTAGCAATAGCAGACACCTAGGGAAAGATTACATATAAACAGTAGCAGTAGGCCCAGAACACAAATTTGACATTGATGGGCCCAGGGGGGCTGCAGAAGCTCGAGGGGCTAACTAGGAGCCGGAACAGTGGCCACATGGTATACAATAGCAAACATATAAGAGAGGACAGCAATTCAGTCATTGTCACTGAGGTTATCGGCCGCGGCGGCCTGGGAACCGGCGGGTGAAGAACGATGCGATCGATCCAACTTCTTGGCAAAGGCTAGAGCCTCCTTTGGGTCAGGAAAGATGTGTAGTTTGGAGGCCTGCCGGACCCGCAGTTTGGCAGGATACGCCAGAGAGTAGGGGACCTCATGTTTTTGAAGGATCCGCTTCGCCGGAAGGAACTCACGGCGAGCCGCCTGGACCGCGGCGGTGTAGTCAGGGTAGAATGACCGGGAGTTTCCCTGGTGTCGGATTTCGCCCCTCTCCCTGGCAGCTCGGAGTATGGCGTCGCGATCCCTGAAGTTCAGGATTTTAGCAATGATCGGGCGAGCCGGTAGACCCGGGCCTGGACGGGGGCCGAGGGAGCGGTGTGCCCGCTCGACAATAAGGACAGAAGAAAGGATGTCGCCGAAAAGGTCCCTGATGAGCTGCTCGACAAAGTCCTCCATTCGAGCAATATTGGTGGATTCAGGTACTCCAGTAATGAGGAGGTTGCTCCTCCGGGAGCGTGCCTCCAAATCCTCATTTTTATTTCGGATGAGATCAAGCACCTTATCCAACTGGAGCAGTTTTTGGCGGTCTTGAGTGGCAGCGTCCTCGGCATCAGAAACCCTGAATTCAACGTGGAGAAGACGGGCGTCATGAGAATCAACTCTGGCCTTAACTGTATCCAGTCGGGCTGATAGCTGGTCCAATTGTGCCGCTATGCCCGTGACCGTGGATTTGACGTCCAACATAATTGCCTTGAGGTCATCCTCGCGTGTTGGGGCCGGCTCCTGTAAGGTAGCGGGGTCCCCCGCATCAGAGATTACACCCTCCTGGCGCGTGGGGCGGCGCTGGTCGAAGGCAATCTTCGGCTGTTTCGGGTCGGTTCTCCCCATGGCTAGCAGCAGCGGGGGGATGGCTCAGTCGAGCAACAGAAGGGAGGCAGCAGCGCTGGTGGAAGACAACCGCCACCCCAGGGGGATCCGAGGCGGGCTGCAGCAGGAGAGATCAAAGGTGGAGGCCAGTGACCAAAGGAGATGTCCCGTATGGAGAGCAAGCAGGAGGGGGCAAGGTTAGGCTCCAGTCAGGTGAGGCAACACCGGCGGCGCCCCCAGGAAAGACGGTCGAGGCAGGTGAACGCCGGGCCCAGGAGACCAACGGGGGGGGTGGCAAAATGAGAAATGAGGGAAGGCCTTCAGCCTGGCGGCGTGGCAGAAACGTGGAGGCAGGCGCCGCAGTTGCTGCAAATGGACTCCAAGGCCGCAGCGCCCACGGGGCCAAAGCGGGTGCCCAACAAGCCCAGAGGATCCAACTGAGGATGTTAAGGCAGGGGGTGTGATGAGGAAAGTAAGGCACACCGGGGAAGCGTGGAGGCACCAGGGGAAGGGCCGCCCAGCGCGACCAAGTCCCAGAAGATGGTCGTCCAAAGAGCAGGCAGTGTGGGGGTAGGCACAACCGAGGGGGGCTGGAGCGGCGGGGAGACGCCACTAACTCATTGTCAGTGAAATTGCTCTCCCACCCTCGCAGCTCCACCATTAAGTGAGGCCCTCCCCTGCCCCTCCACTCTCGAGTGTTGGTGATCGAGGCCCTCCTCCACCCGCAGGTTTCCCTGCGCCTCATCCCTGGTGGTCCAGTGGACCTCTGTCTCCTTCCTCTAACTCTGCTCTTTCACTCGTTTTTCTACCCTTTTTTTATCTTTCACCTTTCTGCACTTTTCTGCATCTCTGCTCTTTTGTGCCTTATTTCTGCTCATTTTCCCTTCCTCTCGCTCTGCCCTTTCACTTGTTTTCACTCGTTTTTCTACCCTCTTGTATCTTTCACCTTTCTGCACTTTTCTGCATCTCTGCTCTTTTGTGCCTTATTTCTGCTCATTTTCCCTTCCTCTCGCTCTGCCCTTTCACTAGTTTTCACTCGTTTTTCTACCCTCTTTTAACTTTCACCTTTCTGCATCTCTGCTCTTTTGTGGCTTATTTCTGCCTATTTTCCCTTTTTCTTTATCCCTTATTTCCTCCCTTTACCTTTCCCCGCCGCTGCTGCCCCCGCGGCCCCTCCCCCCAGCGCAACCGGCCCAATCCAGCTCCCCTCCCCGCTCCCGCCTCCCAGCTGTCCAGCCCTCCCCGACCCCTACTTAATGGCGGCCACTGCGGGGACAGGCGAGCAAGACCACTGACTCATTGTCAGTGAAATTGCTCTCCCACCCTCGCAGCTCCACCATTAATGAGGCCTGCCCCTGCACTCTCGAGTGTTGGTGTTCGAGGCCCTCCTCCACCCGCAGGTTTCCCTGCGCCTCATCCCTGGTGGTCCAGTGGACCTCTGTCTCCTTCCTCTAACTCTGCTCTTTCACTCGTTTTTCTACCCTTTTTTATCTTTCACCTTTCTGCACTTTTCTGCATCTCTGCTCTTTTGTGCCTTATTTCTGCTCATTTTCCCTTCCTCTCGCTCTGCCCTTTCACTAGTTTTCACTCGTTTTTCTACCCTCTTTTATCTTTCACCTTTCTGCATCTCTGCTCTTTTGTGCCTTATTTCTGCCTATTTTCCCTTTTTTAGGTCTCGCCTAGCGACGCAGCGCGAAGCGCTGCTCGCTATGCGAGATCTATTGTCGTCGACTTGGTTGCCGAAGGGGGACAGGAGATGTGCACGCGTGGACAGCAGATGTGCACGTGTACGGCTTGCAGCGTTAGCACAATGCGCGCATGGCGCGCTCGCTTCGCCCCTCCCTGTCTCCATCAGGATGTGCACGCGTGGACAGCAGATATGCACGCGTACGCTTTCGCTTTCCCTCTTGCTCGCTCCCTCCCTGTCTCCATCAGGATGTGCACGCGTGGACAGCAGATGTGCACGCGTACGCTTTCCCTCTTGCTTGCTCCCTCCCTGCCTCCATCAGGTCCCTTCTGTTGGGGGCGCTCCCATTCCTCCCCCCACAGCACCCGCAATTCCCGTGGACCTCGGAGCTGGCCTGTGTCCCTCCCTCCCCCGGGCTTGCTGCCCCCATGCCGCGCGCCTCATGCTGACTCACCCCGGGAAATGGGTATCCTCGGCATCACTGACCAGGTAGGACACGCTCGGCGCCCGCGGGAGAACTACCCAAGGTCGGTGATGCAGCGCGGCCTACTGCGTCTGTGGGAAGCAGACCCAGGGAAGAGAGGGGGCAGATGGGGCCTTGTGCTGAACGGGAGGCCGGAGTACACTGTGGAGCAGCATCTGGAGGGGGAGGGGGTAGACTGAACATTATTCTCTTTTACTCGGCCACGCTTGTTTATTAATTATTTTCGCTGTTTCGGGGGCCCCACTTCATCTGGTCCGATAGCTCTGGCGCTTGCTGCTAAGAATTTAACTTGTTATTTGAGTGCCTGTTGTGTGATGGGGAGTCAGCAGGCTGGACAACTGCCCCCGGACTGGGTGTTCAAGCTCGAGAAAGTGTTTGCAGCTAGTTCCCGGGCACAGTGTAAGTCCGAACACCCCAGCAGAAAGTGTACAGCAATATTTTCCAAATGCCTCCTTAAAAGCCAAAGGTTTTACAGGTTGTTCTGAAGATGAACCCATGAAATGTTGTGACTTTTTTTTTTTAATTTAGCGCTGTTCGTTGATGTGCACTGAAGAAAATTCTTATGCATGCCCGTCACTCCATCTGGGTGCGGATGTCTCACGGATGCACAGCTGTTTGCCTACACAAGGGTTCTCTTGAGACCGCTTGGATCACTCAAGGCGAGAACAAAATCAATTTTGGGGGCTGATTTACGAACAGTGCTTCCTTGAGTGGAACAGGAGCTGTAACCTTTCTAGCCAATGATGTGAAACACTTTGTGGTTACTGTCAGTACTATTCAGAAGGACACCGAACATTCCTAGATGAGACCCCCAGCTGGTCTGAGGGACCAAAAGTGGGACGCACACACGAGAAAAACTACAAGAAGTATTAACAAGCATTTGCAATGCAATAGGTCTCGCATTGACGCGAGTTTGAGCTATTGACATTGCAAATAACAATGCCTTTTATTTTTGTTTTCTTTTTAAAAACATAAATAAAAGGCATTGTTATTTACAATGCCAATAGCTTACACTCTCGTAACTGCGAGACCTATTGCATTGCAAATGCTTGTTCTTTATTTCTTATTTCCTCCCTTTACCTTTCCCCGCCGCTGCTGCCCCCGCAGCCCTTCCCCCCCCCAGCGCGACCGGCCCAATCCAGCTCCCCTCCCCTCTCCCACCTCCCAGCTGTCCAGCCCTCCCCGACCCCTAGTTAATGGCGGCCACTACGCGGGCGCGCCGAAGGCGCGTCAAAGGCAAGCCCGTCTGCGCCCGTCCGCGACCCGACCGCGACCAGCGCCAGGAACCCTGGACCTCCGCCCGCCAACGCTACGACCCAGCAGCACTCCACGCACTCAACCCAGGCCGCAACAACAACTGCAAGCAAGCATCACCAGCCGACTCCCACGGACCCTTCAGCTGTCACCGCTGCCGGCACACCTGCAGCACCGCCAAGAACACGGATCCAGCACAACCCGCCCACAAGAACACAACCGAACCGAAGACCCTGCAATGCATCCTCCTCAACGTCCGATCCCTCCACAAACACGCCACAGAAATCTGGGACCTCCTCGACAGCACCACCCCGGACGTAGCGTTCTTCACCGAAACCTGGACCAACACCACCTCGGGACCGGACATCGCCATCGCCATCCCCCAAGGATACAAGATCTCCAGGAAGGACCGCCCCACCCGCCCAGGAGGAGGAATCGCCATCGTCCACAAATCCAGCCTCCGCCTGAGCACACTCCCTGACGAGCCCACAGAACTGATGGAACACCCTCACTTCAAGATACTGGCCAGCCCCACCGCCACCCTCCGAGGAACCCTCATCTA
Source organism: Calotriton arnoldi (assembly GCA_963921515.1). Classification (NCBI taxonomy): domain Eukaryota; kingdom Metazoa; phylum Chordata; class Amphibia; order Caudata; family Salamandridae; genus Calotriton; species Calotriton arnoldi. The sequence continues at coordinate 1,976,220 of CAWUFW010002634.1, forward strand.
CCGACCCCCTGGACCCCGCGGACCCTTCGCCAACTCCATCACGGACATTATCTCCCCGCAGGCCATCGCATCCACCAACTACACCCTGCTGGGAGACCTCAACTTCCACCTCGACAACCAACTGGACCCCAACACCACATCCCTCCTGGACAACCTCCACAACATTGGACTGCGCCAGATCGTGACCGAGCCCACGCACTCAGCAGGACACACCCTCGACCCCCTCTTCACTACAGGAAACTCCATCACCTTCAGCCACACCACCGAACTCCCATGGACCGACCATCGTTACGTCCACTTCACCTTCAGAACACCCACCATCCACAGACACCAGCACCTGCTTCCACGAAGAAACTGGACCAAAATCACTGTCGACCAGCTCACCTTCTCACTCAACAACTCCACCCCAACCATCGCGGAAAACGACGACCCCAACACCGCAGCCCGAACCCTGCATAGATGGATCTCGGACAGCACCAACACCATAGCCCCCCTCAAGAAAAACAACAATACCCGCGCCAAGAAAGCCAGATGGTTTACCACCGAACTTCGAGAGTCCAGAAGCACATGCCGCCACCTCGAAAAGGCCTGGAGGAACACCAAATCCACAGAAGCCCACGACAACTTCAGAGCCGCCATCAACGCCCACCATCAACTCATCAGACAAACGAGGAAAAAAGCGATTGAAGACAGAATCTCCACCCACGCGCACAACAGCAAGGAACTCTTCAGCATCATCAAGGAGTTCGCCCAACCCACTAGCGAGTCTACCGACATCCCTCCCTCACAAGACCTCTGCGACAAACTCAGCACCTTTTTCCACCACAAAATAAAGAGCATCTACGACAACTTCGACGAAGACAACCAACACACTGAACCCTCACCAACCACCCCCGACACCCGGAAACCAGCGATTGACGACTGGACAGCCCTCACCACCGAAGACACACTGAAGACAATGAAGTCAATCCACTCAGGGGCCCCCACGGACCCCTGCCCCCACCACATCTTCAACAGAGCCGCCGACACCATCGCACCCATGCTCCGCCACACCATCAACCGCTCCCTGGCGACCGCCTCGTTCCCCGACGACTGGAAACACGCCGAGGTCAACCCCCTCCTAAAGAAACCCTCAGCGGACCCCACCGACCTCAAAAACTACAGACCCATCTCCCTGCTCCCGTTCCCAGCGAAAGTCATCGAGAAAGCCATCAACAGCCAACTCGCCACATTCATTGAAGAACACAACATCCTCGACTCCTCCCAATCCGGCTTCAGAAAAAACCACAGTACGGAAACCGCCCTCCTCGCCGCAACAGACGACATCCGCACCCTACTGGACAAAGGAGAAACAGTAGCCCTCATCCTCCTCGACCTATCAGCGGCGTTCGACACAGTCTCCCACCGCACCCTAATACGCAGACTCTACGACGCAGGAATCCAGGACAAGGCCCTCGACTGGATCCGCTCCTTCCTCTCCGGCAGGACGCAGCGGGTCAGACTCCCCCTTTCCTCTCGGACCCCACACCTACCACCTGCGGAGTCCCCCAGGGCTCCTCCCTCAGCCCGACGCTCTTCAACGTCTACATGGCTCCACTCGCCCCCATCGTCAGAACCTACGGACTCAACATCGTGTCATACGCAGACGACACCCAGCTCATCCTCTCCCTATCCAACGAGCCCAACACCGCCAGACGCAACTTTCGAGAAGGCATGGAAGCCGTCGCCAAATGGATGAAAAACAGCTGCCTACAACTAAACACCAACAAAACAGAAGTACTCATCATGGGCCCAAACCCCGATGCCTGGAGCGACACCTGGTGGCCCCCCGCCCTCGGAAACCCGCCAACCCCCACGGACCACGCACGCAACCTGGGAATCATCCTGGACTCCGAGCTCAAAATGGACCGCCAGATCAACTCTGTCTCGTCTTCCTGCTTCCACACCCTCCGCCTCCTTCGTAAGACCTTCAAATGGATCCCCCTCGAACACCGAAAGACCGTCACTCACGCCCTGGTCACCAGCAGACTCGACTACGGCAACGCATTCTACGCCGGAATAAACAAAAACCTCACCCGCAAGCTCCAGAACATCCAGAACGCCGCCGCAAGACTGGTCCTCAACCTGCCAAAACACTGCCACATCTCCCAGCACCTGCACACACTCCACTGGCTCCCTGTCGAGGCGAGAATCACCTTCAAGATGCTCACCCACGCACACAAGGCCCTCCACGGCACCGGACCAGCATACCTGAACAGCCGACTCAAATTCCACACACCCCAAAGGACCCTACGATCAGCCCAGCTCTCCTACGCCGTGGTCCCCCGCACCAGAAAGACCAGATCGGGAGGCCGCTCCTTCTCCTTCCTCGCGGCCAAAGCATGGAACGCCCTTCCGCTCCACCTCAGACAGACAACATCGCTCCCCATCTTCGCAAGAAACCTCAAAACCTGGCTCTTTGACAGACCCCCTCCTTGATGGATGGAACCTGCACCCCCCCCACCCCTAGCGCCTTGAGACCCTTACGGGTGAGTAGTCGCGCTTTAACAAACCCCTGACTGATTGATTGAGACGCGGGGGGGCGGGCAGCCTCTGGCGCAGGGCCAACGTGGTGGGCAAACTGGCTAGGGAGAGGCCAGGAAGACCACGCAGCAGCGATGGGCAGAGAGGCCCCGCGACAAGGCCCGCACACCCCCAACTCCGCCACGTGACCCCCGCAGGGTGGCCCGCACCCCGGGCGCTGAGTTGTAGCTTGCAGGCGGGTACAGCAGGCAGCCGGGAGAACGTGAGGAGCAGGGCGGCGTGTGTTCCAGCGCAGAGGGGCCCAAGGCTGGAGGCCCACAGGGCACGGCCCCCTTTGAGCCCAGCGAGACGGGAGTCGCAGCGAGGGAGGATCCAGGGACGTGCGGCACGACAAGGTTGAGGCCGCGCAGGTCGGGGCCGGTCCAGGGAGGCAAAGCAGGCTGCAGGACTCGGATGGCCGAGGAGCGGCTGAGAGCGTCAGGCAGCCGCAGGCTGGGTGCAGGGATGGAGCCGGGGGTCCCGCCAGCAGAAGGCCTCACACAGCGGGGAGTCGCGGGGGGCGCGCCGCCCCCGTCGCCAGGCCCAGGGACCAAGGGAACCCGGCAGGGAGCCCAAAGAATGAGGGAATGGCGCTCGCGCCGCAGATAGGCCTGGGCCGGACAGTGCGACTCGCGCGCCCCCAGTCCCACCGCAGAAGGCCCCAACGGCAGAGACACTCACCGGCCACAGCAGGTACGGAGTCCACAGGCCGGCCGCCCAGGCAAGGAAGTCCGCAGCAGTTGAGGAGCCAGTGGGCCGGGCCTCTTCAGTGGCATGGCGCGGGCCCGATGCGGACAATCAGGCGGCACAGCACGGCTCCGTCGCGGCCCAGGAGGTCAATAATGGCAGCATCTGGTGCCCTGGGACGAGGTGAGTGCGGGCAGCGGGAAGCTGGGTCCATACGTCGCGGGTGTCTGCAGGATTATTTCAGATGATAGGCTTGGCCGGCAGAGCCCACTTAAAGTGCGGCCATCTTGCAGCCGGCTAAGCCACGCCCCCCATCTGACAAATTTCTTTGACCGTGATCAAAAAGGCTACCATATGGCCACTAATGTGCGTATTCCGAAGATGATACTGCGTGGATCTCGAGGTCTAGGCTGATACCAGCCCCACAAAACCTTCTCCTCCAAGAACATTGAAATGTGCATGCTCTCCGGCTGTCATGCAACAAGGGTGCATTCAAAGCAAGTAAATTTGCAAACTATGCGGTGAAACAGTTGAACACATAGTATAGCATTTACTGTGATGCTTCTTCCCCAACAGTATGTTCATGTCATCCGACCTCCCTACTGTACGTTACCTTACCGCTTTGGAAGCTCTTGGTTGTGCCATCGTAGATGTGGTTCAGAATAAGGACAGATTTTAAGTTGACTGTTGGAAAGTGGCACTGAGGCTCACGGTGGATTGTGGGTAGGGCTGTGGTGAAACGTTGGAACAATGAAATGAAAGTTTAAATTTGAGCCTTATAAGTATGACTACCTTCTTAGATAAATGTATTTTTGATGATCCCATCATAATGGCAACTTCTATATCGAAAGACCGCAAAGATAGATCCTTTCCATTGCAGCAGCTTACTATTCTCGCGACCTTCTTGTTGTGTTAGATGCCATGGCAAGGGCTGCTTTTGAGCTGGCAGTGCATTGCAGCCTTCTCCCTCTTTGGTGTGCATTTCTACTTTGTCAGTTCCCTTTCTATTTCCTGTTTCCAAATAACAAGAGGACTTTCATTGCTGAGCCCTATACCGCATTCACGAGCACTGGCACCCACTTGGGATATCAGTTCTTTCTATGATCCAACTTGGGGTTGTGATTGATATGTTATGTTGGCACCATACATGTCAGTTTTGTTCTATTGGTGCCTGCCTGCTCTATTCAAGTTTTTTCATCATTAATGTGCTTGCTCGTAATGGATGTGATGCACTGTATTTCATCAGCTTAATATCATTATATCAACATAATTCTGTTATACTTCATTGTTACTTTAGTTTTTCTCATCTTTACTCTAGAGACGGCAGCCCGGTCTCATATCTAAAGTGCTTCCATCTGAAGACACCTTTTATTCATTCATTCCTCGTTTTCCTTTCGGCTACATGTGCTCCTACACTTATCATGGGAAATCCAAACTACAAATACCAGAATGCAAAGAGAAGACCAAGAGAGCAAAATAAAAACACTGCTCACACCTAACATGATCTCCTCATTTAGGAATTCTAAAAGTGGGAACAGGTTCAAAGGCCCAGAGACCTAGGCTGAGTAACTTGCTAGAATCACAACACTGTTGAGATCACACATGACGCTAGCGACAGCTTCTTATTTCTCCTTATTCAAGGTTTATTGAGGTTCATCAGAGGTTCAGCCAGTGTTCTATGTGGTGAGGTTTCTCCCCAACACACATCAAGCCTTCCAAAGCTGCCCACACACATTCTGGTCTCCATCATATTGACAACCTTCTACAGATGCCCGTCCACAGGCTGGTCTCCACCAGACAGCCAGCGTTTCAAAGCTGCCCCGTCCACTGGCCGGTCTCCACCACACCGCCAGTCTTTCAAAGCTGCTCACGTACAGGCTTGTCCCCATCCATCATGTGCCAGTGTTACACAGCTGCCCCCTCACAGGCTGTTCCCAACAAACAGACAGTACCCCGATGCTAACTTAGACTGGTCTCCATCAAACAGACAAGAATCCACAGCTGCCCGCCCACAGCAGTCCCCGCCACAGAGCCAGGGTTTCCATCCACCTGCCCATAGGCTAGTACCTGTTGTTCGCTCACTTGAAGCAAAGCAGCCCGTGGATGTAAACGGGCATGTAGCGCGCTATCGTGAATAATTACAGGACGTGGTGCTTGTGTTTCACTGCCTTGGGTCATGACCCCCAAGGCTATTTATTTGCTTTGGTCCCTACGTCACGGTCTCAACTATTCTGACCGGACGGGAAGGGACCAATTCAAAACACCCCTCTATAGGTTAAAATGGTGGTTGAACCCACCAACATCCTCAACATAACAGTCCCCACCACACAGCCAGTGTTCATCCGCTTCTGCAGTGGCGGCTGGTGACATTTTAAAGTGGTGAGGCGTAAGAGTGCCTATACGAGTGTAATAGACAAGACAGAGAGAGTATGGACTATGGAGATAGAAGTGCATGCATGGAATATACTAGCAGAGTACAGTGAAAAGGGTCTACAAGATGCGCTGCACTGACCCACTCCAACCCCCGAGCGCGCTCACTCACCCACATCGCTCCTCTCTCCAACTTTTGATACGAAACTTATGACCGCTGAAGGTCGAGGAAGAGACAACAGAAACCGTAAACGGTGCATTTATCTATATTGGCAATGCGGCCTTTGAAATAGAGCCAGCAAAATAGTTTAGAGGCTTGGCAACCGGCAACGGAGATCTGTGCGTAAATTTGCATGTGGCAAAATCAAATCCTAAAAAAGCAGCCTTAGCCATTAAAAAATTCCAAATTAATTAAATAAGCACTGTACTGATATTAATATGGATGGATGGATGATAATACCAGACATGTTATTTAAGGGCTTTGAGAAATTCCGGTGTTGGGTTGGCGGCACGAGCCGACTCTCAGACTTAAAACGCTGACAGAGATTATCTTAGCCGGACAGGTACTGCTCTCTTCGGCTCTGTGCAGGTGCCTCGCAGCAGCAGCAGCCCCGCCAAAAACACAAAGAGAGAAGGCACGACACACATCCTCGCAGCTGGTCCAGCTCGCAGTCTGTTCCTTTTTCTCCTCCTTGACGCACACTCTCCTTTCTTCTCCTCTGACGTCTTGGTTTAATCTTTATGCCCCAGCGCTGCCTGCTGCCTTAATGCATGCTGCGGTCCCGGCCCAGAGTGTACTAGTGTCGCCCGCCGGCGGCAACTATACACCAATCCTGATGCTGCTGGCGCGAGTGTGGCAACCCCTCTCAGACGCTGCTCCAGCAGCGCCAGGATTGGCTTAGCAGGGATACTCGCCGCCCATTAGGAGACCGAGGGCTGCGGCATTGATCAACCCTCGCTCTCCTAATGCGCAGCCGCCAGCCACAGCAAACACTAGTGCGCATGACTGGGCTGGTCGGAAAAATTTTCCAACCCAAACTCAACATGCGCACTGCTGCCTGCTGTGCGCTCCGCGCCACCCCCTGGCCTGCTGAGTCTGACAATGACATGTCAGTCAGCATGACGCCGGGAGTCAACCTGCTGGCTGCCCCGCCCACCCCCTTCAGACAGAGCCGCTGAGGGAGCTCAGCTGAGCCTCTGCTAAATGACTGCCTCGCCTCGGGAGTCGGCGGGGCGGGCGCAGCTTGTGGGTCAACGCCCCAGTGCCCTAATGGACGCACCGCCACTGCGCTTCTGATTCAGAGTCTGGAACCCATCACACATCCTGAGTCCCATAGCTGCCAGCCCATAGGGTGGCACCCAGCACGCAGCATTCCACTGCTCCCTGTTCATTGTTTGGGTCCAAGCTGCAGTGTTCTCATTGGAGCCAGGTGGGTACACTTATTCTTAAAAAACAAACAAACAAAAAAACACATATAACCATATGTACACCATCTGAGAAACGACAGTCTAAGTTGGGGCTGCATTTAATTTTTGTGTGTATTCACGTTTATTTAAGAAAAAACTGTCAGTAATGTCATTAAATTACTTTGTTTTGTAAATAAATTGTAGTTCCAACCGAGAAAAAAGAAATGTGGCAGTTAAAGTCATGAGTCCTGCACTTTCCACATGTGTAATCCATTAAAATGGCACCACGTCTTGTATATGGTTTTGGAAGTATTCTCTCATGTTCCAGCAGCTGCCCGGTCCTAGCTTCTCCTTCTGAGACACGATGACACGACATGTCCTGGCACAGTTGACACGACACTGTTTAGGTTCCAGAACTGTGTTTGACTCTCGGCTCAGAGTGTGGGTGGGGAGATGACTGAGCAATGGTACACTTATAGAAGTGTTTCCATGACTTCACTTCTACCCCATTAGACCAATAAGTGAGATCCTGACAAATCATTTAATTATACGATGTTTCAGTTCCTTAATTTGTCAAATTGTAAGCGCTCGGAATCAGACTGAACCACAGATTGAACACTATAACAATAAAATCTGACATTTATATATAGCCAATGTATAGTTGTGATGTGTGGGACAGTCTTTTAACTGCCAGTCCCAGCTTTCCATCAGCACTGAAAGGCAGAAGAGTGTAATAAATAACAAGTAACACAACACAACTTAGGCTTTCATCTATGCTTGTCCTTTTTTGTGGGTCTCCTGTTTTATTAGGCAAGTTAGTTGTGCTTTATTATTAGCAGCATGCTATTGGTAAAGCTCATTTACTCAGTTGCCTTGTCCCCTCTCTTTCCAGCTCCTATTTTGGCTCCTTCCAATCTCTTCTCTTCTTATTTACTCCCCTTTAAGACATCCTCTGCCACCATAAGCCATCATGCCTTCATTGCCCTCCACCACACATTTCCTCCTTGTGTCTTCTCACCAGAAATAAACATGGCACTCTGGTTTATCCACAGAGTTTGGCACAGCTGGAAATCCTTCCCTCAAGTTCAGTGAAGATGGAGCCATGTTACTTGAAGTTGAATCTGCTGCGCGAACAGCTGCAGGAGCTCAAGAGGCGCTTCAAGTTCTACCACATTGACCTGGTAGAGCAGAAGGCCCAGAATGATATGCAGGAGGTAAGTGCCAGGGGTATTCAGGAGTTGAATTCAGAGAGTCACACCTGTCCATGTTTTATGGCAATGAATTGTCTCTTCTACAAGGTCTGAATAAGGAGTGATGCTCTACAAATCAACCTAGAAAGATACCTCTGTTTATTCCATGTTGCACATTTCTGCCTCACTGTCACCAAGGGTGACTTAACCTTCCCGATTCAGACACAAGGCCAACACAGCGCAAAAAGAATAAGGAAATGCATAGCTCCTCACATGGACAATATTCAAGATGCTGCAAATAAGACACAGACACTTTCCTCCTTGCACACCACACATATACGTCATGGCTAAAATAATGAAATCGGGGTAAGGGTAGCGCATACCACCTCAGCACAAGAACTTAATGCCTGCCACAATCAGTGCATCATTTGTGGATGGCCCATTCAAACACAAAATAAACACAGTCAGTGTGACAGGTTTGAAGTAGATCAGTAATCATTGAGTAACCTGATCTGGAAATCTGCTATGCACCAGATTATCTACTCACGAAGGACAACCTCTGTGCTCTTTTTATTCTATCACTATACTCCTTTGCTCTGCTGGTCAAAAAATCATTTTTGCTCCACGCTCTTCAACATCAACTCACAATTATCCTGTTCAAAACAATCATACAGGACAACAACTGCAGTCTGTCTTGTGCCCTTGCCATAGGTCAAAAGGTGCGATGAAAGTTGAATTAGCCTGCAGTTATGTACGGTACATTGCACTTCATGTTTGTCTTTACCAACAGTTATAGCCAATTAGCCAGCCATTACCTAAGTGCCGTAACATAAGCCCTCACAGCCCCTGCGGTGCGGGGGGCCTCCTCAGCAAAAGTGGTAGGTGGTGGGCCAAGGAGAGGGGTCCCCATCCATGTACTTTGCAGGAGGGCCCTCTCAAGTTTTGTTACGCCATTGCATTACCTCCCCATGGGATGGAGATGGAACACTTGAAACACACCATCATCCCATTTGTCTCTGGATGATATGAAAGTGTTGTTTTGCATTTCATTCCACATCCAGTAAGATGATTCTCCATTTTGGCTGAGACCAGTTGTATAGTATTGTTTGTCAACATATCACTGGGAATACCCACACCTCTGAAATTTATAATTCATGAAGATGATGGCCAATCTCATGATGGCTATGGACACAAAAAACATACCCGATCACCTGGGATCAATACCTATATGGACCATGGTAACCTCTGCCATGCCCTGACAGAGTAAAAAAGTCCAAAATGTTAAATATAACTCACTTCCACAGGAATTCCAACAGTGCCAAAAGTGTCATGGTTCACTTCCGTGTTTTAAGCTACTTGTCACTCTCCACACATTCCAAAACCCCTTCTAGCCACCTTGTCCACAATCTACTCTCTCCTGTGCACCTATAACACATATATAAAAATAATAAATTGTATTTATGTATGGCTCTCTCGATTTTAAACAATGTAATTATCAGGTGTTACTGTTACCCATGTTAATAGTACTCTGTTCACCTGCCAAAAGAGGATTGAAGGCTGATGTGGTTTTGTTTATATTTAAGACATACATATCACAGTACTGGAAGCAGCGAATGCTTCATTCACTTAGCTTTTTTTCCTGACACTAATCACCATGCCGTATGTTCTTGCTATGAGTAAGTTCCAAATGCCCTTCTTGGATGATAGTGACCATTTACTAACAAATTCACATTGAAGGCGCCACTCTATTACCTAAAACAGATTGCTATCACCTACTTCAAGTCTTTGTGAAGTGACCAAAAATCAACTGGCCTCTCCCACAAATGTTACTCCAGGCACATAATTCACTATTTCTGAATAGCTGGAAATGGCCTTGGATGCTTTTTTCCACTGCTCTAACTCAAAAATATGTGTTCGAGGCATGTGAGCTGTAGATCACATGCTTTGCATAGCCTGCCATCTAATGTTGGGTCCGGATGTTTGCAGTTTGTTTTTCTTCAAAGAAGTCTTTTCCAGTCACGAGGTAGGTGACTCCTCCTTTCGGTGATAGTGCGCATGGGCATCAACTCCATTGTTAGATTGTTTTTTTCCGCCATCGGGTTCGGATGTGAATTGCTGCGCTCCGGTTCGGCACCGTTTCTCGGGTTCCCTTCAACGCGCAATCCACTACCCTCGACGGTATTGTTTCTCCATCGCGTTTCCCATTCTCCGCGTATCGTTTCGACTCAAAGACCCTTGATCGGAAAACTCGTGGAGGGCCGTTGGGCCTACCCGCGCCGGGCTCACTAGCAGTCGATGGAACGGACTCCATTCAAGCTCTGTCCCGGGTGTCGTGCTAAGTTTCCGCGCACCGACTTGCACAAAGTGTGCAACTTCTGCATATCCCCGGAACACGACGAAAAAGAATGCGACGCGTGCCGATCGTTTCGATCGAAGAAGACGCTCTGTGACCGTCGGGCTCGACATCACGAAATGCAACATCAAGGCGGCTCTGCACCGGACATCTTCGGCGAAGATTCAGACAGAGAAGAACTACACGCTCAAGGAGCCGAAGAAGAACATATCTCCATGTCTGAGGCCGACTCCGACATGGAAGAAGAGGAGCAAGTTACACCGGGTCAGCATACCGTGAGTACAGAAACCCCCGTGCCCCAGCAACACAAGACCAAAAAGTTTTGGGCGCCCCGCACTCGGGCCCGGCGCCGAAGCACAAGGAAAAGCCTTCCGGCTCGAGTCGGCCCCTGTCGTGTAGTTCCTATAGTACCCCTGCAGGACCTGCGCGTTTGGATAACATAAACTGTGGGCTTGGTGGCAGCCTGATTCTGTGCACCCCCACCGCGTATGTTAGCCGGATTTGCATTAGCTAGCTCACAGTGCCACTAGAATCTCCTCTTATCGGGGAGAGATTAGTTTCTGGCCACCTTAGATCATGACAACCCTGATCCCTCAGAATCGTGGAAACAATATACTACTTTTCGCTCAGTCACTCGTGCTTACTTATTCGGTTTGTCTCAGAGAGTTATACAGAATAAACAGTCTGGGCGTTTCAATAAGTATTTATTGAACAGTTGTTATTCTAGTGTAAAATATATGTACTACAGCAACCAGCAGACAATAGCAGAGATATATTATCAGCAGTTCGATAAAAGTGAAGGGATAGAACAGTTCTACCATATTGCAATAATCATGAATACATACATGAATATAAAAAGCATTATGAAAAGTGCGCGTACTCCTACAATGCCTAACTAGATGTACCTGAGTGTACCTAGCATATGTGTGTAGGTCTAAAACCCTAAGAGCCAAGAATCCTTCTAGGATTTAGTCGAACCCCCATACCTGAATAGAGAGAGTGTGGGACCCCGTCCTGGTCTCGAGTTGGACACCCCGCAAGGGCTGTGTTAGACCGCTGTCAGCTGGAGCGACGGCATGCAGGAGCCTCAGCGTCTCTGGTCCGTGTGTCAGCATGGACGTCTCGGTTCCCTCTGTCTTACCGTGGCAAGATGTGGTGTATTTATACCCTAAAGTATCTCGTCCCTCAGTATGGTTTATATTGGTCTTTGTTAGACATGAGGAAGACGTCAGGGGTGAACTTTGTACATACATATTATGCGGGAGATGTAGCTGGTGAATGCTCATGCATAATTTATGAGTACATTGTAGGCCTGTGTTTCGGGAAAAACCCTGCAGTGTTCTAACCACAGACTAGATAACGTTGTGTACTGTAGGGAACTAATGTAGGTGAAAGATCATGCCTATATTAGGGCATAGGAGATCATGACTATAATAGGGCATAGACGATTATGACCAAAATAGGGCATATACGATTATGACCATAATGGGGCATATGCGAATATGACCATATACAGCATATATGAACGCGTCTATATTAGGGCCTCTATATAAAACATAACACCCCATGCCTGTGCCGAGCCGAAATCTTCGGCATCGAAACCGAAGCATGTCGTGGTAACCATTCCACCGTTATCGAAGAGTAAATCTTCGGAGCCGAAGGTTTTGGAGCCAAAACTTTCGACGCTGAAAACGGCGACCAAAAACAAAACGACTTCGCCAAAAGAGCCTCGGTCCAACGTTCCACCTTCGGATCCAAAACCGAAAGAACTGATAATAAATCCAGACACTGGACATATCCATGCTAAATTGCCTGAAAAAAGGAAAATGGGCCTGCAGGAGGATTACCACATTACTCTGAAGAAGAAAAATGTGGGTACTAACCCTTCTCCACCTTACATTCCACCTCCTTCGCCCACTGATCCAAACTTACTCATCACACCCACAAATTCACCACCAACACTATCACCTGACCCACAGGAGGAAGGGGATGAGGATGAGGATAGGTCACAGGATACTGACCCATGGGAAGATTATGACACTGACCCATACACGGATAATGACCCTGATTTATATCCGCCCAGACGCTCACCACCCGACGACAATATAGGATATATTGAGCTACTTAACAGGGCTGCTCATTATCATGGGGTGGAGCTGCATAAGGAGGCTTTAGAAGAGGATTTCTTATTCGAAACCCTAAGTTCCTCTCAGGAAGCTACTCATACACTACCAATGCTTAAAGGGATGCTTAAGCATACAGATGAGATCTTTAAAGATCCTGTGAGGGCAAGAATCATTACACCCAGGGTGGAGAAAAAATATAAACCTGCACCTACTGACCACGTCTACATTAAGGGTCAGCTGCCTTTAGACTCTCTTGTGGTTTCCAACGCTTGCAAGAGAGCTAACTCACAGTCCACAGATGAAGCCCCTCCTCCTGATAAGGAGTCGAAATTAATTGATGCCTCTGGCAAAAGGGTAGCGTCGCAAGCAGCCAATCATTGGCGCATTGCTAATGCTCTAGCTTTGTTAGCTCGATATGATAGGGCTCATTATGATGAGTTAGAGAAGCTCATGCAATTTCTACCTAATGAGCATAAATCAAAGGCTAATGACCTTATTCAGGAGGGCAAACTAATCACAAATACCTCCATCAGGTGTGTCTTAGACACAGCAGCCCGAGCAGTAAACACCAGCATACTGCTACGCAGGCATGCTTGGTTGAGAATTTCAGGATTCAAACCTGAAGTGCAAGCCTCTGTTCTCAACCAACTATTTGACAAGGAACGCCTCTTTGGTCCAGGAGTTGACACTTCGCTGGAAAAAATGAAAAAAGATACTGAGGTCGCCAAGTCGGCTTTGCAGTTACCTTCAAATAGGGGATCCTTTCGTTGCTCCTTTTACAGGGGTGGCTCCAAGAATATTTCCACAGAGAATCCCTCCTCCTCTTACAAGGGCAACAACCAATTGCCCTCATCAAGAGGCTATTTTAGAGGTGGGTTTAGAGGAAACAACGGTAAGGGAAGAGGCAGAGGCAACTCAACATGCACTTCCCCCGCAAATAACGAGCAGTGACTTCCTTCCGCTACCCCCGATCATTCAACTCCTGTCAGGGGACGTCTCTCTCAATTTCTACCTGTCTGGAATACAATCACCTCAGACAAATGGGTGCTACAAATTATCCAATATGGTTACTGCCTGGAACTTACAGACACTCCCCCAAACAGTCTTCCAAGATCACACGCAATGTCACAAGAACATCTCACCCTTCTCAAGCAAGAAGTTCTCCTTCTGTTAGAGAAACAAGCTATTGAACCAGTTCCGTTACAATATCAAGGGGCCGGTGTATACTCCCTGTACTTCCTAATTCCCAAGAAGGACGGCTCTTTCAGGCCTATACTAGACCTCGGAGAACCAAATCTATACATTCAGTCGGACCACTTTCATATGGTAACACTCCACCAAGTGCTCCCGCTCCTTCAGCAAGGCGACTTTCTGTCCAGTTTGGACTTAAAGGACGCCTATTTCCATATCCCAATACACCGTGCTCACCGCAAATACCTCAGGTTCGTGGTAGCAGGCCAGCATTATCAATTCAAGGTGCTCCCATTTGGAGTAACTACCGAGCCCAGGGTTTTCACCAAATGCCTGGCAGTAGTTGCAGCTCATCTACGAAGACAACACATTCATGTCTTCCCATACTTAGATGACTGGCTCATAAAAGCCAGCTCGCAACAAAGCTGTCTACATCACACTCACAAAACAGTGCGGTTGCTCCACGATCTTGAATTCACAGTAAATCTGTCCAAATCCCATCTCCAACCATCCAACACGCAAGCATATTTGGAAGCCACTATAAATACAAAAAAAGGCTCTGGCCTACCCCAATCCGGCCAGAGTCCGCAATATGCAGACTCTACTCTCTCAGTTTCAGCCTCAACACTCATTACCAGCTCGAGTGTTCATGCAATTACTTGGAATTATGGCGTCTTGCATCCTAATAGAACCTTACGCAAGACTTCAAATGGGTCCCCTGCAGGAATGCTTAGCACGTCAGTGGAACCAGGCTCAGGGTCTGTTATCAGATCTAGTGTTGGTGGACGGCCGCACCCATAGCTCTCTGCAGTGGTGGAATACACAAAACCTTTCAAAAGGGCGGCCCTTCATCGACCCGGTTCCACAGATAGTGCTAACAGCAGACGCATCGCTCACAGGTTGGGGAGCTCATCTCCAAATGCACACAATTCAGGGCATGTGGAGCTTGCAGCAAAAACAGCTTCACATAAATCATCTAGAGCTGCTAGCGATTTTTCTAGTGCTAAAAGCGTTTCAAGTTCATCTAGTAGGCAAAGCTGTCCTGATTCGTACAGACAACGTGACAGCAATTTACTACATACAAAAACAGGGGGGTACACACTCTCTCCAGCGGTCACAACTAGCACAGACCATCTGGAAATGGGCCATACGTCACAAAATGTATCTCCTCGCAGAACACCTTCCAAGAGTAAACAATCAGATTGCAGATCTTCTCAGTCGTCAAACATAACAAATCCACGAATGGGAACCACACCGTCAAGTTCTCCTCCCATTCTTTCAGATGTGGGGCTTTCCAGACATAGATCTGTTTGCCACAAACCTAATCGCAAAATGCCCAAGCTTCGCATCCAGGTATCCACACCCATTGTCCATAGGCAATGCACTATGGATGAATTGGTGAGGGATATTTGCCTCCGCTTTTCCGCTCTCCCACTCATTCCATTAGTGGTTCGGAAACTCAAACGGGCATCCCTGACACTAATCCTAGTTGCTCCCACATGGGCCCGTCAACCCTGGTTCACAACCCTGTTGGAGCTCTCGGTAGTTCCTCACCAAAAACTACATCTCACACCCAATCTCCTCACGCAGAGCCGTGGAAAGATAAGACCTCCAGATCTCAGTCATCTCAACTTTGCGATCTGGCACCTGAAATCTTAGAGTATGGCTACCTCATTCGCCCGCCAGACTACATGAACATCATCAAAGAGGCTAGACGTCCTACCACAAGAGCCTGCTGTGCAGCAAAGTGGAAGCGGTTTGTGATATAATGTAATAACAATCAAATCAACCCGCTTAATGATTCAGTTCAAAACATTATATGCTATTTATTACATCTGCAGTGTTCAAATTTAGCGTACACATCCATACGCTTACATCATGCGGCAATAGCTGCATACCTCCAGAACAGAAAACATCTGTCTCTCTTCAGAGTGCCTGTCAATAAAGCATTTATGGAGGGACCTAAAAGAATCATTCCCCCAAGACTTCCACCTGCTCCAGTATGAAATCTCAGCATTGTCCTCACCAGACTGATGGGTCCACCTTTTGAGCCATTGCACTTGGAAGGTAGCTTTTCTCATAGCTATCACATCACTGAGGAGAGTGGGTGAGCTTCAGGCACTAACCATAGAAGTACACCAAAACAAAGTGGTTCTTCGGACCAGCCCTAAATTCCTACCCAAGGTCATTTCTGCCTTTGATATCAACCAATCTGTTGAGTTGCCTGTTTTCTTCCCTCAACCAGATTCTGTGGCAGAACGTGCTTTACACACATTAGATGTGAAAAGAGCATTACTCTACTACATAGAAAGGACAAAACCTTTCCGTAAGACAAAACAACTATTTGTAGCTTTTGCTCCACCACATAAAGGCAATCCCATATCAAAATCAGGTATTGCACGGTGGATAGTCAAGTGCATTCAAACATGCTATGCAAAAGCAAAACGAACATTGACAATTTCCTCTAGAGTGCACTCCACACGCAAACTAGGGGCTTCTATGGCATTCTTAGAAAATATACCCATAGATGACATCTGTAAAGCTGCAACATGGTCTACACCTCACACATTCACAAAACACTATTGTGTAGATGTGTTAGCAAGACAGCAAGCTAGTGTGGGCCAAGCAGTTTTACGTACACTATTTCAGACGACTGCAACAGCTACAGGTTAGCCAACGCTTTGGGAGATAACTGCTATATAGTCAATGCAAAGCATGTGATCTACAGCTCACATGCCTCGAACGTAAAATGCTACTTACCCAGTATGCATCTATTCTTTGGCATGTAGAGCTGTAGATTCACATGCGCCCACCCACCTCCCCGGGTACCTATACCTGTTGCAGCGACATCTTACTTAGATACATATATACATGGACATCTCTTTCTACTACTCTCACTAACTTCATTATCACCCTCTGTGGGAAAACAATCTAACAATGGAGTCGATGCCCATGCGCACTATCACCGAAAGGAGGAGTCACCTACCTCGTGACTGGAAAAGACTTCTTCGAAGAAAAACAAAGTGCAAACATCCGGACCCAACACTAGATGGCAGGCTATGCAAAGCATGTGACTCTACAGCTCCACATGCCAAGAACAGATGCATACTGGGTAAGTAGCATTTTCCTTATATGCCATTGTAAAACAGAACCGGCAGTCCTGACGGAAAATGCTGCTTATTTGTGCATCCCTGGTAAATTCACCTGCACAAATGTTTGGACTCTGTATCTGATTTATTACTGATAGAAAACGAACTCAAATGTTTGTTGTCCAGTTTTACTATGTGATGTGATCATCAAAAGAAAGATCCAATACGTATTTTTCTGCCTAATAAACAGTCAAATATTTTTTGTCTAAGACCAAACATCTGATCTGAGAATCCTCGAGCATCTTCGAGGCACAACATTTTCCTTCCTTTTCGACCCCTTGGACTAGCGTGGCTATTAAATCATGCTTACTGGGATCCATATAATAATAAGAACATCACTCACCACACATTGATGACGAATGAGTGCTCCAACAATACTTTCCTTTACATTATCAAATTCCTTTACGGCTCTTCAGACCATTTTAACACAGTTCCTGTTTCTTGGCAACACTTGCATCTCCAAAGATTTCCTTTAACAACCATCTAAAACCTGTGAGTAACATTTTGACATGCCCATCAAAGATAACAGTTTCATATATTCGGAATCTGGAGTTTGGGCATTCCATATATCCTCGACTGAATCTTCATTCAGTTTTGTTCCATCAGATGAAATTTTATGACACAGATATTCTGTTAAACTGCCCTTTTCTGACTGCCAACTCCCTTTAGGATCAAGTACTTTGTCAACTTTCAATTATCTTCCCCTCTAATTTCTCCATAAATAAGAAAGTCATTTTGAAGAAGCATTCTCCCATTCTTACTTTTGCATGCAACAGCCAGGGCCCGCTGGAACACTGCTGACCAGCTCAAACAGACCTGCTGATAAGAGATCCAGAGTTGAGAACACTATGACTCCAACCAGAGTACATATTTTACCTATGTGCATTATGGAAAAAAATCACACTTTCATTACTGTTCCGGGCACATAGGTCAACACAGAGACAACTCTGGAATGACGTTTTCTGGGCTACAACAATTAGAGCAATCAATTCTATTGCCTCCAATGGCTTGTTGACTTTATCACTTCTTTTTCTCACCTTCTGGGGCCCCGCCTGCCCTCAGAAGGATTGGACTGTTCCTTACCTAATCAACAATATCTGTGTTGGTGACAATAGCCTTTAAGGCATCTTCGTTCTTCATGAGATACCTCCCACAGAACCTGCCCACCACCCCCCTTTTAGAGCAAGATCTGCCTTATTGGCTCCACCCCAAAGGGTATTTCCTTTTGTGCATTTAAAAAATCTTACTTTCCTGGCCATGTTTAGTATCAAAGAGAGCAGACAATCCGTGTGCTGGCTTCACATCAACCTCCCAGTGTAATTTCACTGGGAAAAAGATCTACATCACCTAATCCGGACATTTATTGCACAGTCCTTTAAGACATAATACTTTATGATTCACTTGCATTTTTATCTTCTGAATCTATGCTCAGGTATCAGAGTGAACAGGTAACTTATTATGTTCAAATACCGCCAATACTATATTGGCACCATATTGAGTTCTGTCACCAATACCTTCCTTTCCACCAGGAGCAATTTTCACACCATTTATTTTTCTTCTGCATACAACATTCACCAAGTACTGTGCTTTTGCGTTCATGCAAATGAGACCAAATCTTCACACGGTTAAAATCCCTTATATACACAAAATGTTGTCTATCCCATATTGGGAGCACACCTTTATCCAGGGAGCTCAAGAGTTTATGTGCATTCTTTCTGACTTCACCACAACGCCTTGAGCACCTGCCCATCAGTATGCTTTTGCCCCTTCTCTAGTAATTAATAAACAATATACAATGCTAAATTAATTTGCCAGATTGCCATTTGTCATATGACTAAATAAAGCAACACATTTTAAATGAGAATTTCTCTTTGATAGGTAGCCAATAGAGAGATTATTTGGTGGGGACGATGTGACCTTTGCACTTGAAATGACAGATGTGTAGTTTTGTTGCAATTTGTCAGTCAAGTTCATAGGGAAGCCTGTAAAGATGCTGCTGTGGTAATCCAGGTAGGATAACAACACTGAAAAGACTAGCAAACACATTGGAGGAACTGGAGAAAAGGAAAGATACATTGAAGCAGAGGTTAATTGTGAAATATGCATTTATTGACCGAGTCACACAAGGGATTATCACTTGCACTGGACTTGGTTCAGGCAGTTAGTGACCTGATCGTGATCTCCCAGACCATCGGGGCTGGACATGTCTTTTATTCCACCAGGCATTTCCCCGGTGGGCTGGAGCCATTTAAGGCTGGTTTGGAAAGCTGAGGGCTGCTCATGGGGCCACTGTTTTTTTCTAGCTCCCCGAGGATAACTGCAGTAGCCAGAGGGAGGCTTCTAGAGACAGAGCAAGCGAGGGAGGAGGAAGATAGAGAGGGAGGAGAGAGAGGATGGGTGGAAAGAGAGAGATTGTTCAAGGAGACGAAGGGAGCAGGGCTGGTATGAGCATTTTTTAAGGACTGCTTGTAGTCCCCCAGTCAGGCTCTCCAAACTATCCTCCAATTTCAAGAGAACCTGTATACTCATCCGCAAATATATGATAACAAACATTGTGGGCATCCAGAATGTTTTCTAGAGGAACTATGTACACGCTGAAGAGGCAGGGAGACAAAGGGAAGAACTTGGGGATGAGATGAATCTCGGAGAGAAATGGGCCCAGTTTGGTGTGAATGATTTAAAAGAGACAAAGAGAACCAGGAAAATGATGAGTTTCTCATTCCTGCTGAGGTAGAAAGCAGGTCAAGAAGAGGCTAAGGGTGATGGTGTTCAGTGACAGAGGTGACGGGGTTAGCCCATCTCAACCTTTGCTGGTGATATTGTCTAATGGTGGTAAAGAGCAGAGTTTCTGTTCTCTTTGCGGGCAGAAGACAGACTTGAAGTTTCCCAACATGCAGCCAGTTCCAAGATGTGAAAAGAGTTGAGAGGTGGCCCCAGAGTCATGAGTTTCTACTATGCAGGAAATACCAGAGATAGGTCTGTTCTTATGGCTTAGGGAAGTGTCCCCCTGGGGGCTGAAGGAGGGCTGAATATGGGAACTGTGACCTGCAAATGGCAGAGGTAACACCGGACCTCTTATCTACCTGCCCATGGGGCAATCCCTTGACCCCAGATCAGTGTGATCAGCAGATCTCTGGCTGGTGATGCAACAAGGTGGTAACCCGGGGGCTGAGTAAAATGCCACGTGGGCCTGGCGGCTTGGGGGATTCAACAGAACTATATGAAGAAATACTTGGAACAGTACTGCATTCTTCATTGTGGACTGGACACCTCTGGGGAGCAGGGGCCCTATGAAGCAGGACTCCAGATACTGGCTGGTATCGATTAATAGAGATAGTAATAGTGGAAATTGTCTTGTCAGCTAAAGCATCTCTCTCAATATTCTATATCGGTGCATGCACCCCCCACCCCCTTTAACGTCTTTCCTCTGGGACAGACACTTTTGTCGACCTTGAGGTGGGATAGCAGCATGCCTGGTAACCCAAAGCAGTCAGATTTTCAGCTTGTGAAGGGGGTGCAGCTATAGAATCTACAAAGAACTGGAGGGGAGAGCTTCTGCCCTCCTATCGGTATTGCTGAGACCACCTAAACGGATATTGCTGAGGTGGAGGTGCTGTTATCTGCAAAAGGCAACAAAACAGTGAAAGACAAAGTGTACAAAAAAATGCAGAGCAAAAGTTCATACACCACTCGGCTGGCCAGTAGGCACTAATTGAATCAACAGTGCTGCTTGGAGAAGTGAGGGATGCGCCCCACAAACCTACACCCCCTGATGAGGGCCGATCTTTGCAAAGTTGCAGACAGGACCAAAACAGCAGAAGAGGTGGTGGAGACCATTACCTATCTGACATGTGTGCTACAATCATTAACCTTCAGGAGACCACGAGATGGCCGGAAACCAGGCTAGCGGATTCATCGAAAAGCTCTTGCTGCAACAGCCTCAGATCTCTTGGATTTCTTGAAAAGTTTTAGGGCACATTGGTGGAGCTGTTTCCAGAAAAATGTACACTAGACCTGCTGTGCCAGAGAGGCCAGTCAAAACTCTTCTCCATAGATTGTGCACACACAGCCCTAGCACCACCACCAAAAATTGGAATTCCGATATCTACATCTCTGAAATGGGGACACGGACCAGGACTGGCCGAGACTCGCAGTTCAAGGGCATAGTGATCCAAATCTTTCCAGGCTACACTAGCACATTGCAGCAGCAGAGGAAATCTTTTGAAGGCGTAATGTTGAAGACTACGGAAGCAGGTTTAAAATAAAGGCTTCTCTTTCCAGCGAAGTTGAAGATCATCAAGGATGGAAAATCACTCTTCTGATCCAGCCTCTGACTGGGTAGATGGATGGCAAGAACCTAGATGCACAAAGGCATCCACCGCAAGGGGCAGCACTGCGAAAACCAGTATGACTCTGCACATAAACCTCTAAATTTGTTATACGACAGATGCCCTTCTTGCAGTTGCCACCAAAGTGGTGTATAAAGAATCATCTTGTGGCTGGCTAGTTGGAGGGGAGCCATTCCTTGATGGGAGACATATATGATGAGGACATTCTGTGTACATTCGATAAAGCAAGTTTGGAAGTGCATGCTGGTCACTTCCTGTTATTTGCCAGATTGTCGTAGGGAGCAGGAGACACGTGACAAAATAGTGTTGAGGTGGTGGTGGTAGACCTCCGGCCGTAATATACAAAGCGCTGTTGAGAGATAAACCCACCCTCACCTTGGGAGCTAAAAGTTGGGGAGAATTGGTCATGCCCAATTTACTGACAAAGAGAAGAAAAGGTTATTGGCATATATGACAAAGGCAAGCAGTAACCCTAGATTTTACCTTAGACAATTTACATCCTTACAAAGAATCTACCTCACCCCAAAACCCTTATTACGAAATGTGCCACACACACGGGGAGTTGTCCTAGATGTAGAGAGGATTTGGCAGACCTAATCCATATCATCTGGCCATGCAGGGTCACACCTGTAATGGGTGGTGGGGCTGAGTGTCAAAGTGGACTAGTGCCAACATATACTGGACTTCCACCCTATCCTAACAAAAAAACAAAAATAACTTATATAAAATACTGCATGATGGGCCTGGGCTGCATTCTTGCTAAACACAGATTATAGCTCACTCACTGTAGGAATGTTGACCTGTTTTTGATTTATGGTGCACAGACCTAAGTGAGTGGATCTCAGCAGAAGAAATCCTCATGACCATTGTTAGAACAGGTAATAAATTGGCAGATGACCTAGTTGATTGGAAGCCACTGTCTGACACATTAATCAGCCATGAAATTAATGGAGATGAGGTTCCCCGCTGTCCTCCAGGGCCCCATGTCTGGATAGGAAGCCATTCTATCTATAGAGTACTCTGTATGTTGATATCCACGAGAAATGAAAGTCTGCCATAGGAGGGCGATACACTGCAAACTGGGGATGTGAAGATGGATACCTTGCTCTTTCCTTTCTGCACTCCCTCCTAATCTGACTCCTTTCTGCTTCTTCTCATCTTTACTTCATGTATAAATACATTTCACTTTTGTGTTTCTTGTCCTATTTACAATGTGTAATTAAAAATAAAAAGGTATAAGAAAAGCTGTATGTTATTCAACCCAGTGAGTGATGTGACACTCTTGGGTATTCCAGGTAAATAGACCCACCTTTTGGCGGATTCAGTATTTTATTGGCAAGTATAAGAATCATGCTGTTGTAGGGTTCTACAGCTTTTGGGCCTTATCGTGGTTGCATACCAGTTCTTGATGCCAACAGTTAATCATTGACTATTGCCAGTCTGACAGAACCCTATAATCTGTTTCATCTGGATTAGCATGTATTGGGGAGCATATTTTTGTTATTGTTTATTCTTTAAGTGGTCCTGAATCATACATGCATGTTTTGTATACAGCATTTCTACTGCCAGCTAGGTTCACACTATATATGTGTACCTACAGTAAAGACATACAACCAACAAAAACAGCTGCATCATCACAAAACACATTTCTTGTCAAGGTATGAAAATTGCCTAGACCTTGGATTGCTGTGATGGTGTCCAGATTCATTCCCACTAGGTTTATTTAAATGGACCTGTTTTATAGTACTGTGCTGTGTTTGTTTGATGCCTGTTCCTCGCCTTTTCCTCATGTGTCTGCCGCTGTAAAAGGGTAAGGTGTGTGATGCCTTGCCTTTCCCTCATGTGTGCAAGGCCATCAATTACGAGTCACCAAGGGTAACCCTGCTACCCCTAGCTTGCGCTTTTGTATCTCTGTGTGAGGAAATGGATTCTGACTGATAGAAAATATTTTTTTTCTCTTTTAGACCTCCTGGTTCTTAGATCTCTGCTGTGAGTCACTCTCCTTAATGGAGCCCCTCCCACTGTAGTTATCTATTTAAAATTGACTTGAGCTGTACCGGCCAGTGACTACCTTTTAACAGAAGGTCAGCTGCTGTGTGCAGCTGAGGTAAGGAGCACTGAGCAGTTACACAGGACATGGGTTCACATGCATGTGAACATGTGCAGAGGCTGAGTGAGGCACAGCGTGTCTAACTCAGCCTGGTATCTGTGCACAGGTAGAGCTGTCGCAGATAGGACCCAGATTAAATTGGTTAGGGCTGCTAAGACCTTGTAATTGAATTAGGCATCCATGAAGAAATGCCCGCTTTCTTCTTTCCTGAATTGTAGAATCTGTAGCAGTTAATCTCTTTTTAGACTTTGGGTAAATAGTGCCTAGGATGTAACTTTTGATTGACATGAGATAAGAATTCCTATATTTTCCTGGGTCCTAAATTGCATATTAAGAGTCAGTCTTGTCCGTTTATTTATGAGCTGGCACTTCAAAGTCTTGACATGGACAATAGGTCAATTTGATAGGATTTTCTTTCCTCTGGGAGAGGAATAGGGGAAAAATATCCATAGGATGATTAGCTTCCTCTCGCTGACTTGCACTGGTAGGATGTTGTTTTATTGGACATAGACAGGGCAGGCACACTTCTGGCTCTAGTCACCCCAGGGGTTTCCTTTGAGGTCGTGGTGGCAAGAAACTAGATCTGACAGAGGAGTCTTTTAAACAATCTTGTTTTCAACAGCCATTTTGAAAGTTCCCAGAATGCTCTGCAGGGGGATTGAATAGTGGAAGAGCTGCTCCCTGGAAGTGTACGAAGGGGGTGGAGGGGTGATGGCGTGTCCGGATTGAATAGGGCCACATTCTCGAACTGTCCATCTCAAAACTTTGCACCAGTAAGAATCCTTTTAGAAGCTGATGAGCCAGAGAAGAGAAAAGGATGAACTCACTGTGAGGAAGAATCGCTATTTGGAGTGTGGGGGACACACTCTGGACTTGTAGCCTTGGGCTATATTTGACTCTTGACTCCAGCTCCCGGCCTCCCTCTTGGGGACATTAGAGGGTAGGCTTGCTGGGGACCCTGAAGGCAGGGTTGCCTTTTGACATCTGTGGACTAATTCTGTTAATGCCCAGGAGTGGGCATCCCATATTCTTGCTGTTCACAAAGGCACCAACTGGGTGGCCAGTAACCCTGAGTAATTGGGCAATACAGGCAGGGTGTGTTGTTCTGCCTTGAGGGATGTGGGCAATGCTGCTGGAATACCCAGGCCAGGCATCTACCAGGAGCTAAATAGGAGGGCAAGTCCAGTGTTGCTGAATACAAGGAAGCAGAAGTTTTCAGGGGCTGTGAAATGCATCTTTAGACCATCTAGAAAAATGCCATTGGAAACTTGAAAGCCAAAAGGCCCCAAGCTCTCTCTCCCCTGGTGGTTGGAGCATAGAACCAGAAGAAACAAATCCTATAAAAAATTGGCCTATCGGGGACGGAGATATTTTAATTTTAGCAAGCCACTCATTGGTGTTGTTTCTATCAACTTTGTTTCCATCAACTTTAGCTGTGCCCCAAGGAAACACCATGGGCCAGAAGCTGCACCCCATAAGCCCCTGCGTGTGGCATCATATCTGCATAGTGGTGATGGTAGTGCCCCAAAAGGGCTTGCGCACTGCCATAAGTGTTGTTGCTTTGTGGGGAGTTTCCTAAAGCTGTGCAAGGCCCCAGAAAGCCCCCATGTTTGCTTGAAAAATTGTGGCACTCTAAGTCTCCCAAGCCCCGCATCAATTACCCTGGGAGATGTTTTATTTAGTTTCATGTACTGCAGGGGCTGAGTTGTGGAGTGCCCAAGCTTTATTTATTTATTTGTTGTTTTAAATGTACATGAATTCATTGATAAAGACAATGCAAATATACATAACATTATAAAAACGTGAAACAAGATTTAAGATCTTGAGAAAGGATGTAAAAGCAGTGCATAAAATTATTTATCAAAAGTTGTACTATAAAAAGCAAATAACCAGTACTAACTACGAGAAAGCTATGCATTGGTTAAACATATGATTCAGAATCTCTAATTATTTAAAGCAATAAGTAGCATAAATAGTCCTTCTTAGTCATTCTCTAAGTTAAAACAGTATGTTGTAACTAGTCCTAGGCTCAAGTTTTAATTGTTCAAACATATACTTCTTATGAACAAGACTGCTTTGAGGAAGCTGGACACAGGGAGCACTATCATTGGACTGGTGTCAGCTCTACACATTTTTAGAGCCCCCTGGTGGTGTCTGGTCCCCATGTTTAAGCAGAGTGGTTTAATCCATTTAGCTCGCGGGATTTTATATGCAAGGCAGAAGAAAAGGACGTGTTGGGCATTTTCACGACCAGCATTGCACCCAGGACATGTGTTTTTACTAGTCAAGGGGCTGGACCAAGTGCTCGTGAAACAAGCTAAAGGAAGGCTATCCATCTTTCTTGAGAGTGAGAGTGGAGTTTGCAAAAAATCAAGGAATTCTTCAAAGTTATAATCCATTTTAATATTCAGAAAATAATTAGTTAAGGTCCCAGGAAAAGGTACACCACAGCTTGTAATATGCACAGTTTGCCAGAAGGATTTGTTTACTGGCAAAACTACGCTGCAGGTGATTGTACTGTGGTAAGACCAGAACTTGTCCACACCTAGTTTGATTAGTGCTCCCCATATATATTGTAGCCGAGGGATGTTTAACACATGCAGTCTGCTGGTTATATCGCTTAAGGCTGCTCTATCGTGAGCCAGTTCTTCAGTTGACCAGTCTAAGCCAATGCAAGATAGCGTTCACCCTGGCACTGTTGCTTATCTTATGCAGGGTTAGGTCCAAGCACAAGGGGAGCAAAGGGGAGCTCTGCGGTCGCTTTAGCAAAGATCTTATGCAAGAGTTCACGAAGGGAAGTAAATCTTCAACTTGGCTATGGCCCCACAGTTCAGCGCCGTATAGCGCTGCACTACAGCCTGTGCTCTATAAACCTGCAGGGCAGGGGAAACTGGAAAAAGTTAAAAAACCCAGAAGAACTTGATGATGGCACTAGATCTGTGTTTTAAACAGATCTTGCTATTGGCTACTTGATCTCCCCATCTGTAATTCCCTGCCAGTTTAATACCCAGATAGTCAAACTCCTTGACCCTTTCAAGGGGTTTAGAGTCCACAATGATTCTACACCTATTTGGCCTCTTTACGTTAAAGGCCATAAATTTGGTCTTAGAGGAGTGCCCTGACTGTATGATGTGCTCTTGGTGTGCAAGGACCTGTGATGTCATCAAGGGGTTAGACAGTGCGTGATGTCACTTCTGCCCCTGATATTTTGGTGAATCGACCTCCAAGCATTTGTGTGTAGCTGCAAAGGAGTAAGGTGTGTGGTGTCTTTACATTCCCTTGTGTGTCTTCTTACTGCTGTAAGTTATAAAGGTCTGTGGTGCCTTGCATTTCCCCCGGGTGTCTGACTACTGCTACTCTAAAGAATGAAGGTTTGTGATATTTTTCTTTTTCCTCCTGAGTCTGCTGCAGTAAAGGAGGAAGGTGAGCGGTGTCTTGCTTTTTCTTCACATATTGGCTGCTGTATGGGAGGGAAGGGTTGTGATATCTTGCTTTTTGTCATGTGCATTCTGCTGTAAAACCAGTAAGGTCTGTGGTCAGTGAGGGTGCAGGCAACAACTCTTCGACAAGTATATACTGTCAGATGTGGAGGTCTGCTCCCCCCCACAGGCCTCCATCTCAGCATTCACTGCTGTGCCCAAAGAGGGACAAAGACCGTAGACGCTGCATTAATATGAATGAGGCGTGCAGCTTGCGTCTCACTGCACGCCGCCTCTAGCAGACCAATAGATCAGTGAATCTTTCACAGTGCAGAGGACCATCATCTGTTCCTACATGCTGTCATGACAGATCCTGCCACTTTGGAACTACTTTTTTTTAAAGCCCTGTTTTGATCTCATGGTAGATTTAAGTGCTATATAAGTGAGAAAAAGATGTTATAAAATGCTGATCTTGTCTGAACAAAACAGTCAGTATTCTTGTTTATATCAACTGGTTCCCCCATAGGAGTTGTATGAGCACAGCATCCTTCCTGAAAACAATAGGTTTGTGTGCACTTTAAGACGTTATACAAGATTTTACCTCTGGGAAGAGTTTAATACTTGGTGGGAGTATGATATGCATGTTTTAACCACTAACTTTTCTGTCATAAGCACACCCTGTCTTGTGATGCCATAGGATATCATAGTTTCTGTATGTCTTCTAACCTCTTCAGCTCATGGAAAATGCAGTGTACACATTCAATCAACTCCTCTCTCACGCCAGCCAAGGAGACCCGCAAAAAATGTCAACTGCCATTGAGAAAGTGAAGCTGCGTGTTCTGAAGGTAACTTGGAAATGTACTGCACATGAAAATATCTGTGTTTTTGGACATTTTTACTAGTCATGTTTTAGGTGCTGCTTTAAAATGTTGGTTTGAATTAGTATAAAGGAAGGGCGTTCTTGTGGCAATCAAAATACATATATTTCAGCAACATTGCGACTCTAGAACAAGGGGCCATGCGAGAAGAAGTGTTGTGGGAGGCTAGCCTAGAGTCAAATATAGTGTGTTGAAATTAGAGGACCTTCTGCTTAGACCTCAGGGTGGATAAGGGCTGAGAGAAATTGACCTCTGAAAGTAGCAGAGTTTCAGTGTGGACGAGGTGGCGTTCCTTTCCAGCACTCCTGCCAAGAGGACTCATGGAGTTTTCCAGCTAGAGTGGGGAATAATCAATTTTTGTGGGTGCATCATCTTTCGCTGTCACATTATGCTGTGGCAGTACGGGCAGTCACTTGTACCTCTTTTACAGCTGAGAGACCTCTGCTCCAATGTTGATGGGGAGGCTGTAGGGGCTGAGATGATGTCCAACTCCGGCCGAACCAGAGCATTGAGTACGTGCAATAGATTTATATTCCATATAGAATCAAAGCCTAGGAAGAAGATTAATGTCCTTTCCCCTATACATCAGGACCTTATCCCAGAGCTCATTCCTGCGAGATCAAGAAACTCTGAGTGATGTTTACTAACTCTGTAGTTTCAAGCAATGTTTACCAACTATATTTACTGTATAAAAGCATGAGCATGTTCCCATAAGTGAAGAACTTAAAAACTCAAAATACTAGGTGAAGATATCAATACAAAAGCTTCCCCCCAGTTCCACTTTAAAACAGGCAGCACATCATCTGGTGGGTCTGCAGAGGGGGGATGATGAGGAGTGGGCCAACAAGAGGGTAGTTTTTACCTGCTTTGAGATCATCTCACCAATTGACTTCATCAACTTCGAGGTTTTTAGGAGTCCATGGTCAATATACCTCACTCACTGGAGCCCTACAAGATTCCAGTGCTCCTGACAGTCCCAAAACTGGGAGCGCCGTACTTGGATTTCTGTTCATTACAGT
Organism: Calotriton arnoldi; assembly: GCA_963921515.1. NCBI lineage: Eukaryota > Metazoa > Chordata > Amphibia > Caudata > Salamandridae > Calotriton > Calotriton arnoldi. The sequence goes on from CAWUFW010002634.1 coordinate 2,005,030, forward strand.
AAGGGCTATATATCCTCCAGGGCATTTTTTGCCCAGCGCAAAACAAACACAGAAACTTGTTCTAATTTCATACTTAATAATTAAAGACATATTATGGATAGGTAACAGATTTTAGGTGTTTTTTTAGCCTTCATATTCAGTTACTTTTTTTTCTATTTGTATTTTTAGGCACTTTTCTCTATGTTCTGTGTGTTAGTTTGAGCATTGTGATGTTCCTGTCAGGGGCCATCCATTGAAACCTGTTCTAAAATGTTGGTTCTGATGCTAGTTTTATCGGTTGGATGAATTTTGTGCATGGCAAATACATACGCATTAATTGTAGATGTATTAAAATACAACACCACAGCCTACAGTTCATTGGTATTCATATTGTGTGTTGATGTAACTTTGCCTCTAACATTACTTTCTTTCCCAAATCTGACTTACCTGAATGTTTGTGTTGACAGCAATATGACTATGACAGCAGTACCATCAGGAAGAAAATCTTTCAGGAAGCGCTGGTTCTGATCACGATGCCCACCATGCAGAGGACGCTGGCTTCAACGTGCAAACCGGTAGGTGGTTGCAATGACCGATTGAAAAAAGTAATGCTTATCTATTAGGCGCCTCATATAGCATCAACGAGGTGCCTTCTGGCAAGCTAAGGGTGCTTTGGGCCACTCTACCCTTCCAGAAGTATAATGACCATCTGTGGAATTCTGAGACAACAGTCTTAGCAAACAGTGTGTGGGGTCGTGTATGGGAGTTATTGAGAATGGTAGGATACAGTGATTGGCAAAGGCTTGTTTAAATGCAACCGCACAAGATTGCCACCAGATCCTTCTATTCCACCCAATATTTCAGACTGCCTTGACCTGTGGCTCTTTCCTGGTTAACAAAAGTTTGTTAGTGAGTGTCCTTTCTCAGTCACGAGCGTTCATGCATTGAGGGCAGCTCTATGAGCCAGTGGTAGACGCTGGGTGCCACTCAGCTGGACGAATACCCCTGGGGCAAAGGACTGGCAAGAAGGAAAAATTAACCTTTCTCCCCTTACAAAACGATGCAATGACTTATCTATAAAATCATAACGTAGGCCCTGTCTCCCATGTTAGGAAATCCATCCACTGGCTTAGCGTGAAAGCCAGGGTTACTGTCAAGATAATGAAACTGGTTTATAAATTTCTTCAATATATAATTCGGGCAAAAAATCTGAAACTGTCTGTCGTCAATTTCCTTGTTGTCCAATCAACTGTTAGTAATAATCCCCCACAGAAAATACAAATCACAGCAGATTGCAGGATTTCTCTACTTGGATCAAGACTCTGAAACCAACTCCCTCCTTGTATATGAAAGGAACATTTTGTTATCTTCCTTTCTAGAAGCATTAAGCTTTAAAGGATAAAAGGATGAAAAGTATAAAAGGATGAAAAGGATAAAAGGATGCTCCTTTAATTCAGCATGTTTAAATTTTAATTTCATGTCTGGTCACACAACTGTTAAAATACATTATTTCTCAAGTGTCTCTGAAAAGCAGTAGCGTTTGCTGTAGGTACCTGCCAAAAAGCACTTTAAAAAAGAATACTGAAAATCAATATAATGTTTGAAAGTTTACATAGTTTAATGTTAGAAAATAAATGATAACAATGAACATCGAGTTTTGTGAAATTGCTCCCTCCCTTAAAATCTATTTACATTACATATACTGAGCTTGCAGCATGTTAAAAGCAACTCGGAATATAGTTTTAGAACTTTTCTTTCACGTTACCCCACACTCCGACTTCATTGCGTGGGAACTCGCATGAAATTACACAAATATGCATGGCACTACTTTTAAAAATAGCCTGAAGCAGCACACAATGTAACAGCTTGCTCCCAATATTTAACATTTTACATAATCATGGTGAGAAAATATTATTTTGTTTTAGGAAGCCCTGACCAAATTTCTTTATGAGGGGGAAGCTGAGGAGACAGGGATGCTCTATGGTGATCCATGGAGAGGCAGATGTTGAGGAGAGACAGATACCCATGTAATAGTGATCAATACCGTATGACACGGAATGATATTTGGGATGGAATGGGCAAAGGTAATGGCACTGAAGGATGTCCCTAGTCGTTACAATACTGGCTATATCTGCTATGGGACGCTCTAGCAGCTGCGGTCCGTGCAGGTAAGAACGGTGGGGCCATATTTCGACAGACGACGACAAGGGAAAATTAATTATTTAATTTTCCCTCGTGGTCGTCTGTTGAATGCTCCCAGGGCCGGACTGGGAACCAAAACCGGCCCTGGCAAAGTGCTCGGCTGGCCCCCCCCGGGGTTGGGGGTGCGGACGAGCACTTTGCCAGGGCTGGTTTCGGCCGATTTTGTTACAGGGGCCGATATTGCAGCTATGCTGCAAAAACGGCCCTGTAACAAAAACGGCCCGCCAGGGGCCCAAAACCGGCCCCCACCCTGGCGGCCCACCGGGGAAACGCCCGGTGCCCGCTACGGCCAGTCCGGCCCTGAATGCTCCCCCAACCCGGCCCCACCGCTCTTACCTGCACGGGCCGCTCCTGCGCTCTAGGCCTGTATACAGCCACAGAGTGACCACAGGTATTACTGTAGTTCTTAGGTGTGTACAAGCTATTGCTGTCTGAGCATTTATAGTGTCGGGGAAAGAGGCTCGGTGAGTGGGTGTGACTTTTCCCTGAGAGCCCATGAAGATGGCAACGGGAGAATGTGGAAGAGGAGAAAAGCAGAGCAGGATATTGGCACTTCCGGTGTGCCTCTTGACTTTTTAAGGGTTTGCCTGCCACCTAATTCTCCATGTTCCAACCTAGAGCTTCTTGCTGGCGCCACAGTGCGTGAAAAGATAATTGCGCGGACCTTATTGCTTATGAGACCCTAGCGCTTGTGAAAGTTCTAATTTGAAAAGACAGTAGAAAGGTTATGTGGTGTTCACAGCAGCTCTCAGTGCTAGCACCTGTCAGGTAAAACAATATCGTCCGAAATATAGGCAGGCTCCTGGGCTCTAGGCGCACTTCGTGATGCTTACTTAGAACATCACATGAATTCAGGGCAAGTTATGTATGATAGGTTCCTCTGAGGCATCACATCAGTGCTTTCTAAATAGATGCCGACAGAACCTAGACAGTAGCAGTCCTAATGGAGTGAAATTTTTCATTTTAGTGAATCAGCTGCCTAGATCTAGTTGCAGAGTGATTCAGGCGGCTGGGATACAGACACTCCTTAGGGAAGTGATAGGATTTGACTGTGGTGTTTTGCTACGGCAGCTGGATCGGAGTCCTATAGAGCAAGCTGAACATCCTGCAAGGCCTTCTCTTCTCGCCTTCATTTGTTGGTCCATAATTTTTCAATACTATGTTAATACCAGTTAATTACTTATCAATCAAGCTGTGTTTTATTTTAGATTATAAAGTCCATAAAAAAATCCATTCAAAAAATGGTTTGATGTGGGATTTTCTTTATCACTGCGGCAGATGATGGCTGTCAATTCAACAAAATACTTGGGGTTGATAAAGCGACATTGTGCACCCTTTGATCATCAATGACCCATTGCCTTGGGCCTGCATAGTCTCCTTTTCTCTTCTCATCTGGATGGCAGTAGCGCAGGGAGGGAAACATGTAAATATGGTTCTTAGATCCTTTTTGCTTTCTTTTCCTGCTATCACATTGATGATCCCTGAAACAAGGGGTTGCAAGAGTAGGGCCAGAAGTATCAAAGCGGCATTACTGGAGTGACCACTGCTGACCATCTAAATGACGTCCATGAGACACGCATGCAGTCCAAATACTGGTTCAGGAGAAAAGAACAGCAAAGTATTGGCAATGGCATTGCCGGGGAGGGTCTTGTGCCCCAGCGACACTATTTTATCCCACCCCACCCGTCGCTATCACCATGACTGTTAGTAAATCTATTCTCTGCTATTGCGTATACTATAACTTTTGAGTCTAGCGGTTTTCACATTATTTCAGAGAGAAGCTGGTACAGTGACTAGTCTACCATTAACATTTTGATGCTGTACTCAAACCCTAATGAGGTGAGAATCTAGCTACGGTCAGTCTATCTCCAGAGGCATTTTATGTTTTGGAGCTTAAGAAAAAAATTGCTAGCTGTAGATGTAAACTTGACACATAAGAGCAGGTAGAGATAATGATTAAATCTTTTATAATGTCAATTGTTCCTGTATATTGCTTAAAGACAAAGTTGATAAGCACACATACAATCACACACTCTTCACCAGGCCTGCATTCTCAGGGAGTATCATCATCAGAGAGGTATTAACTTTGGGTTTCAGGATACTCTTCTGTCACTATATCCAGGCCACACACTGTTACTAGGCAAGAACCCACCTATAAACTTAAACCGAATAATTTGAGAGATCATTGCCTCCAGGAGATGGTCAGGAATGCAGATAAATTGGTCAGAATCTGGTATGGCCCCTCTTGCAAACTCAACCGCACAACCTACGATGGACTTCTCGTTATAGTGGCAGACAGATCCTACTAGGTTCCTGGGGATTCGGTACTATACCAACATTCCAACTATCTTACGCAAGAACTATGGGAAATGTCTGACAAATGTCAGCACAGTGATTGACATGTGGATTAGACTGCCACGGTCACTAGCAGGCAGGGTGGCGTTAATGAAAATGGCCACATTACTGAAGCTACTCTCTCTGTTTCAAAATATACCCATTCCTTTGAATAAGGCTTTTTTCAACCAATTGAAAATGCATACGATACGACTGGCATGGGTGGGCGGAAGCCTAGGATAAGTTGGAATAGAGTACAGTTTCCTTATGACAGGGGTGGGTTTGCTGCACCAAATTTGGAAGTTTACTATCTGGTAGCACTTGCTTAGTTTATTTACTATTGGAAACACAACACCAGAAATGCTCCACACTGCACACTTGAGAAGGGGTTGATTCACCCACTCCAAATAGAGGCAGCCCCATATCTCCAGACCACTAGACCCACACAAGTGATCCACACTGTGAAATGTACCATATGGGTCCTCTCGCAATTACCTCTGTGTGCCACCCCAGTGTATACTCATCTCACATTCCCATTAAGCATTGTTAGTCATTGCGGATTGATCAAACCTCCACCACAATATCACAGCACCACAGGAAACAAATTCGCACATTAGGAGATCTAATCATAGAACCTAAATTTAAGAATTTTCAGGTATATTCGGGGGACTCACCCGCTACGCTGCTGGATACTCTAACGTATGGCAAGATACGCCATGCAACCCATAAGCCATTCCCAACATTCCCAAATGAGCTGGCGAAGTGGTCACTATTGTCTACTGACAACTCCTCAACCAGTTAAGTTAATAACCAGAATGTATAATGCAGTTAGGAGTGAGGTAGTGGAGGAGGATTCCCGAGCAACGGCACTGTGGGCTATGGCTTTGAGGTTTGACATTATGGATGCGGAATGGTCCTCCTGCTGTCAGCAGACCAAAGATGCGTCCCCTAATGGAAAATACAGACTAATCCATTATAAATTCTTACATAGGATGTATTTCACTCCAGTAACCATGGCCTGATATGGACATACGCAAAACACCATTTGCAAAAATTGCGGGGGTCTGAAGGTGGACTTTATGCACTTAGCATAGCGCTGCCCTCGGGTGGCTGCATTCTGGGGACAACTAATAGACATGATGGAGGCCATGACAGGTCATGCTTATAAGATTACCCCGTGCGTTGCTTTGCTTAGGTATTTGAAAAATATTCCTAATGCATATAGAAAACTGAACACTAGAGCTATGCTTTTTGGTAAATGCAGAGTGGTCATGGCATGGGCTAGACGATCAGCCCCTTCCTTCAAAGTCTGAATTAAAGATATGACTTTATGTGAAGAACTGTCAGAAACATACGCTGCTACCCTTCCAAGAACCTAAAGACTTCTGGTCGCCGCTGCAGACTTATTTATTCAAATGTATAGTATGCATCCACTTGGAAATTTACTACATGTTATGGGTATGGAATATTAGATTTATGCCTGAATGCTGTGAATTACTTATGCATCTGCTTGCTTGGCTGCCATATACTGATGGTTATATTTGTAGGTACCGCTCAATCGTACTAGTAAAAAACTTTTTTTTTGGAACCCGGGTTCGGAATTGTTGCTATGTAATGACATGTATGCCTTGGAGCTGTATCTGTGATAACTGCTTAAACGTAAAAAAAAAAAAAAGTAATTACACTCTTCACCAGTGATATTCAAGTGTCCACACCAGTACACAAGTTTTCAGTGGCGCCTTTTGACCTCTCACGCCACCGCCTGCAAAATACTTTCTAGAGACATCATTGATTGCCTGAGACACCACGTGAATTTTCAGTATCATTTCAGCTTTTAAAATTAGTTTTGTCCTTCTATGTTTAACAGGAGCTCCAGACCTTTGAGCAGTACATCTTTGCCGATTACACTAATGTGATACAAGTCGAAAATCTCTATGAAGAGATATTATTTGGAAAACTACTGGATGATACTAATAAAGGTTTGACAATATTCTTACAGTGCTGCTCTGTTCTAATGTCTTACCTACAATGAAATTACCTAGTACTGGTTCCCATCATTGCACCCTGAGGATGACCATTGCATGGGGGATTAATTGTTTGTGCACTTCCTCCGCTCTACTATGAAGTGACTGTGGTATGTGCTATATAGAAGAGCTTCTGCATGAACGATCCATACACGACTACATACCCTTGCCCATTTCCACCTATCCTTATTGGTAAATACCTCAAGTTATGCTAGGGTTCCGGACCCTGTATCATGGAGCATAGTCTTGCTCTCAACCAGTTTCAAAGGCCCTCTCACCAGGTTATCATATTTCATTTTAAATCATTAACTTCTCTTCCAAAACCCTCAAGTATAATTTCTGTGGGCTCTTGCCCTCTTTCTACCAGAACCAATTCAGTCCACCCATGTCTCAATCCTGTAGTTGATCAGCCCGATTTCGGTTGATTCTGTAGCTTATGGTTCTCATTCTGGAAGCGCAGTACATTGACACCCCTCCTTCCTCTCCACTAAGAACAATCAGAATGGTGTAAGTTCATGATTGAGTCAAACACCTCCGCCTATGTGCCTTTTGAGCCACTTTAGGGTAGAGAGGCTGTTTAGGCATTGGTCTTGATTCAAAATGTGGTGACTTTGCTCTCCTCATCAGCCTACATGCAAATCTATATTGTCATTATTTCTGGCCAGATTTACAATGATATCCTCTTCTTTTCTTGCAGTGATCCAAGAAGCAGCCAGCCTGAAGAAGCACAACCTATTTGAGGATAGTGCACGCCTAGCTTCTGAAAGCGTATCCAGTTTGACGGACTTGAAGACCCCCTCAGGTTCTGCCCCAGCCAGCCCTGAGAGGAAGCAGGAACAAGTGGTTCACAAAATTGTGGACACTGTGGGTGAAACTAATGAAGTGTTTATTGAATCAAAAAGCACCCTTTCAGAAGAAGTTAAGACTGGAATGTCACCTTCACACGTTGAAGAGCCAGTTGAGAGGAAATCGCCAGAGAAGGTATTGCAAGCAGAGCCACCTAGCAAAGAAGTACCTCTCCACAAAGTTGAAAACATTATCATTACCAATATCACTGACAAACCGGAGTCCCCTGTGTTAACTGTCAAGCAGGAAGACCTATTGCATGTGGAGCAAACAGATGGGAAAACTCAAGAGGAAAGTCCTCGCCAAGAAGAAGGGTCTGATGACGTGGCCGGCGGCAACGTTAATGATATCAGAAGCTTGCTGACGGTGACAATTGAAGTACCGCCTGACACATCTCACCAGGACATACAGAAAGTCATTAGTGAAGGCCGGATTGTGCAAATTGGGGAAAGTGAAGTTCAAGCAGATAAAAAGGAGAATATTGAGGAAATTAACAATACTGAAGCAGCAACTGGAATGTCACCTTCACACGTTGAAGAGCCAGTTGAGAAGAAATCGCCAGAGAAGGTATTGCAAGCAAAGCCACCTGGCAAAGAAGAACCTCTCCCCAAAGTTGAAAACATTATTAATTCTAATATCACTGACAAACCGGAGTCCCCTGTGTTAACTGCCAAGCAGGAAGACCTATTGCATGTGGAGCAAACAGAAGAGAAAACTCAAGAGGAAAGTCCTCACCAAGAAGAAGGGTCTGATGACGTGGCCGGGGGCCACGTAAATGATATCAGAAGCTTGCCGACGGTGGCAATTGAAATACCGCCTGACACATCTCACCAGGACATACAGCAAGTCATTAGTGAAGACCCGATTGTACAAATTGGGAAAAGTGAAGTGCAAGCAGATAAAAAGGAGAATATTGATGAAATTAACAATACTGAAGCAGCGACTGAACAAATGAAGAAGCTTGAGCTGGACGAGAAGCAATGTGAAGCCCATTTAGAGGCAGATAGTTCCTTGACCGTTGCACCAGTAGACAGCAGATTAGGTGATCTAGTGGAGACAGTGGTTACCAGAGAAATAGATATGCATGACAAAAATGAGAAAGATGTAAAGCAGTGTGGAACCAGTTTAGATGTGCAAAATGAAAATTCAGCCATTATTACAGAGAAAGAAAGAGATATCACTCAATTGGATAAAGTCATGGATACTGGTGAGATGGATAAGCAAGAAGAAAATACAAAAGAGGTAGTGGTTGGGCAAACTAAAGAATCTGTGGAATTGGACAGTTGTGCTAGTTCCAGTACACCTGATCGTCACAAAGAGGAATCTGTTCACCATGTTGAATCTACATCTAAAAATGAAGAGATAGAAACAGTCCCTGTACAGCCAGCTGCTAATGATGATAGCCCAAATAAAGCTGCGGAAGGTACTAACACCGGAGATGAAGCCTTTAACACTGATGCAGTGGGAGCTCCTGATGAGGGCCCCCCTGGTGTCCCCACTGATGCAGTTGGAGCTCCTGATGAGGGCCCCCCTGGTGTCCAGGCCATGCTTCAAGAAGAGCAGCCCCCTGTACAGGCCACATGCCATGACACACCCAAACCCTTAGCTGAAGCACCAAGTGACCATTCAAGACAGTCAGGCGAGAATACTTCTGTGAGCTTAGAATGTTCTAACTCTGCAGCAAGCGCCCCACAAGAGAGCACCACGAGCACCTGCACAGAGCACGTGGCAGAGCCCAGCGTCACGGAGTGAGCGCTCTCTGACTTAGGCCAAGCCCTCATCCCTGCTAGCCTGTTATTGTGCCTCCATGATGGGTCATGTCTAGAATGTGGGATATAAGTTAATTAGGAAGTCAGATGCATTCTTTGCACTTTCAATGTGTAGCCATAGTAAAATAGGTTTTCTGTTGAGAAATTGCATTTGGAATTTGAAGTATGGTGAGAAGATACAGAATAAAACTCATTTAGATCAGGAATGCCACCAGCCCATTTCCAAACACTATTCTGGTGGATTTCGGTGATTATCACTTGTGAGGAGAAAAATGCAATTTATATAAAAGTTTTGTTTTTCTTAGTATATCTTTAAAATGCTATGATTCGGTTGGATGCCATTGCTGCCGACATGTTCCAAAGTTTTGTAAGCACGTGCCTCTTCATCAGCGCCTTTCTACTGTGCATTTTTATCTATTATGATTACTTTGTAAGTTCTTTAACACAGTAACTCAATGTCCTCAATTGCGGTTTACACCAGAAATATATTTGTGGTTTGTAAGTTGTTTTGCAAACGTGATAATCGTGTTTACTGGTTTTGCCTTGAAAGGTTTGATCAGATGGCTTTCTGTAACTTTTTGCAGACTTTTGTGAAGGAGCACTTTTTCTGTTTTTCTTCTATATTCCAACCTCCAGCCCTCACCTTAACATTGTGCTTTCAACTAGTCTGATGCCAAAATACCAAAGTTTGTTCTTTACGGTGGGACGTGCACCATCATACTAGAGTTTTGTTGAGATTTCTGCTCTTCGAAAACTCCCACACGAAGTTCAACCATATATTTCACATGATAAGTTAGGAAGGTCTTGCAACTTTGGATAAGGTTTAACATGAGCAATTGCTTGAACATGAAGCCTGGACAACACTTATGGATAGTGGGCTACTATGGTGGCCACGGGCGTTTCGTAATATAACATTGGTTATTTTAGTCTCTTCTATTTCTTGATCTGTTTTTCTGCCCTTCTGCTGTAACACCTCAACACCTCCTCTTCATCTCTGATGCTGCAAAGCACTATGAACTTTAATCCTCTAATAAATGTTCTGACTTGTCAATCCCTCAGACCATTACTAGAAGTAAGTAGAAGCTATTTACCACTTTTTATAACTTATCAAGCAATAAATGTAGACATACCAGGCTTGAACACTATGTAAAGGCTTCAAAGTGTACATCCAGTTTGTATATGTGCAAAATCTAAAATGGGTCCTCTGGCAAATCTATGTATATGTCCCCTATTTTTGCAGGTGCTATTTCAATTGTGCAGGAGGTATGTTTTGTCACTGCAGGTAGAGTAATTTTCATTTGTAGTAACTGTGTGACCATTTTTATCGAATTCCATCTGTTTATAATGTGCCTTATTTAATTTGGTCTCTCCTTTCAGAATACTGTGTTTGTCTTGACCATATCCTTTCTAAATTGTAAAGGGCAAAAATGAGCCTTCACCGTCTCAGTATAGGAACAATTTCAATCATGGTCTATGGAGAGACGCCACAGTCACCAATCGGCCATGTTCACAAATGACTCAATCTTATAAACATTGACAATTTTAGACTTGATTGAGTGCCCAGTGGACCCTGATGAACATGATGAATAAAAATATTTGTAATCTGTTCATAATAAAGCACAGTTAACTCAGTTGTCAATAAGGTATTTGATTTATGTATTTCGGCCATAAGTCAATGCATGGATGGAATAACATTTACATCGTGCCACATGTCAGTTTGTCTTGGTGTTCTCGATTGGTGGAGATTGGTTGAATCAGAACGCGAGTTCAGGAAGATCCTGAAGACCTGGCTCTTTAGCCAAGGCTAGCCTCCTTGTTGGCCCTGATCCCTCTTCTGTTTCATCCGCTCAGTGCCCGGACACCTCTGTTTGAGGTGGCTGTCGCGCTTTATAAATGACACTATTATTTCACATGTGTAAAGTAAATTGACACATCTGGATGAGAAACCGAATTCTGCTATACATGAAAAAGCCAGAATCACTGCATAACCTAGACAACTCCTTATGCACAAAGCACAACTAACAATTTACAAATATATATCAACAAATAATCGAACATGCGCACACCAAGCAAGAATAGGTGCACCATGGACACAGTTTTTCTTCCTGCACATCTTAAAAAAATGCAACACCTCCTGCTAACATTCTAAACGAAACAACTATCATCAGAACTCCCCCTAATGCACACACAATCCAAGCAACAACTCACTTGCTGCAGTTATCATGCACTCAGCAAATGATCATCATTCGTATCCCTATATCACACGTATTTCAGTCAAAAAGTTCAACACATTTACCCACACAGCTCCAAATAGGAAAACAATGAGGAAATATCATTGTGTATGGAAAATATTACGCAGTAGGGCCATCGTCTGCCCACCTTCCATCCACACGTAAACGTTCCTTGTACCAACCCGCGCACACAGACTGAGTGGAGTTCAAACTCTCCATGCACACATTGTTGAGTGGCAAGGGTCAGTCATGACCATACCCAGTAAATTTCCCTTGGTGTGAGGCAAGTGCACGCATACCAACTTGCCAAAGTGAGTGGGAAAATGGAAAGATGGTGTCCCACAAGTCTATAGTGAACCTACCCAGAGAGAGTCTGTGCTTGTAAAGTAAGAATAATACAGTATTTTCTAACGGAGACTCAGGGTTTTAGGTGGGTTGCATTTTTCCTTTCCTCAAAGCAGCAAGCACAAGAAATATGAAGCATTATTTTGAACGGCTTTATTTGAAGCCAATCAAGTGTATAACAAATGTAAAACTATCATAGCAAATATCAAAATTAATTTAGCAATTATAAATGAGCAAAGAGAAAATGTTAAAAATACAGATAGCATAATATATTAAATGAAATCCCTTTATAGCCAGTAGCTCAGAAAATATTTGCTACGGTCAGGGTGTTGAATATGAATTAACTCCATACCTGAATTCTGAGGGCAGCAGCTCAGAGCTGCCCCCAAGGACAGGTTATATTTTTGAGAAACCAGGATGTCCTCAAGCTGCAGCCTTGATAGAAAGACAGGAAGTTCCCAGTCGCGGCCCGTGCAGGTAAGAGCGGTGGGGCTGGGTGGGGGGATTTCGACAGACGATGACGAGGGAAAATTAATAATTTAATTTCCCCCCGTCATCCTCCGTCGAAATCCCCCCCCCCAACCCGGCCCCACCGCTCTTACCTGGACGGGCCGCAGCTGGAAGTTCCCCAGGATTCGATATGTTCTTCTTAACTCGAAAGGATCTTAAACCCTACTTATAAATTGATTTCCAAATCCATTGTAAAACATGATGTAACATGTAAGAAACTCGGGAGCATTATTTCCCCTTTTCACTTAGTCTTTCTATACTAACATTGCAACAATTTTCAAAATACGAGAATATTAATGTGTAAATTAAAAGCACACTATCAAAACTCATAATGGATATCACACGTTTCATGCAATAATAATAATATGGCAAATAAGCAACATTTTAGGTATTAAAGGACTGACTGGCAGGTGCACAATATGTTGGCCACCCGTACAAAAAATGTGAAATAACCTCATGCTGGTTCCTGACAACCAAAGCAAGGCGAACCCTACCCAAGGAAGTGCTCACCCTCCATGCACATGTAACAACACCAGGGAGCATTCTTTCCAGTGGAATTGCAGTTTCCTTCCTCAACCCCTTCTCCATCCTTTCTTAGCGAGTATTAAAAACACTCGAAAAAAACTATAAATCAACAGTTATATCTGAAAGAGACACGTTAGTGACAGATTCCTTACCTTAGAATATCCCCAGGCGTCAGGCTGGATCCGGAAAGTTTTTGCGTAGCAGTACCCTTGCGCGTCGGTAGGCGGCGTCGTGCGGCTACGCGTCCGTCGTCGGCGTCGTGATCGCCAGGATGACGTCGCGGGCAGTACTTAGACGCCGCCCCTGCGCGCTGACGTCAGTTCTTCTTTTTCCGCGCCAGCAAGCGCAGATCCGGGAAGAGCAGTGCCCTAGTCATTTTTTGACTAGCTTTTTTGGTGAATTTTTTTTTCCACTGTTTTTCGAATCGACTTCAAGGTGTCGTAGGGATGCCCGGCTTTAAACGTTGCGGCGCCTGTGCTCGGATGATGTCCATCACAGACCCGCATTGGGAGTGTCTCTTCTGCCTCGGCCGAGGCCACGACACGGAGTCGTGTTCCGACTGCCGGGCCCTCAACCCGAAAGCTTTGCGAGAGCGGTCTCGAAAGCTCCTCGAGGCCCGGCATTCGGCTCCGCGCAAGCCCCGGTCGCGTGAGAGGTCAAGGGGTCGGTCGCGGAGTCCTCACCGGTCATCGGCGTCAAAGTCTTCTTCGTCCGGTAAGTCAAAACACAAAAAGTCCAAAAAGCATCGTCGCTCTAGGACTTCGCCTCGCCGGTCTCGCGACTCGGCTGAGGCCCCTCCCGGCACCGTCCCCGCGGCCCCGGACATGCCTGTGGAGTCGCCCCCGCAATACCCGTCCTTCCCGGGTTCGGGGGCGGATCCGGCCCAAATACAGGTATTCCTGTCGGCCATGGCCCGCCTCTTCGGGCCTCAGAGTCCCTCCGGTGCGCCTTCGGGCCCCGCGGGCCCTGATGGGGTTGCTCCGGCGTCGCCGACGGCTCCGGCCCCGGTGTCGCCCTTGCCTCCAGCCTCGATTCCAGCTCCGGCCTCGATCCCGGCTCCGCAACCCCCATCGACGCCGGTCGACCTAACGACACCTCCACCGGCGCCGATGTCTCCGGTGCCGTTCACGACGCCGCCTGGGGCTCCGGGCGGCGTCGTCCCCCAGTTCCTTCCGGCTCCGGACATGGAACCGGGCCGACGTCGCTCGACGCCGGTTCCGGCGCCGATGGGACCTTGGATCCCAAATGTCCCTCCTCCTCCTTATTTTGAACCAGAGGAGGACCAGGAGGACTGGGAGGGGTCTGATGACCCTCTGGCACAACAGTGTCAGTTTGATGAGGACTGGACAGAGGGTCTAGAGGACGCCAGTGGTCTAGATACTTCCCCTGACACTGGCATGCTGTCTCCTCCCGTGGCTACGGAGGAGGGAGCCAATTTTGCAATGGTGTTGCGTAGGGCGGCTGGAGCCTTACATCTCCAACTCCCTACTGTGGTGGTCAAGACTAATCTCTTGACAGAGGTGCTTCAGCCGGCAGCCTCCTCTACGGAGACTGTGCTGCCGTTTAACGATGCCCTCACTGACGTTCTTTTGGGCGCCTGGTCCAAGCCCAACACAGGGGCTCCTGTGGATAGGAACGAGTCCCGACGCCATCGCCCAGCTCCGGGCGACCCCTATTTCTCTCTGTCCACCCCACTCCTGAGAGCTTGGTTGTCCAAGCCTCCGCTTCCCAAACCGCCTTCCCTACCGCCCCTCCGGATAGGGAATCCAAACGCCTGGATCAATTTGGGAAGAAGGGGTTTTCTTCCTCCAGTGCAGGCTTGCGGTCCATCAACACCGCTTGCCTTTTGGGCCGATATACCCACTCCTTGTGGGATTCGGTGGCGAATGTCTTGCCCCAGTGTTCTGAGGAGGTCCAGACACTGCTTTCCCGCGCCATTGCGGAAGGAAGGGATGCGGCCAAATACACAATTCGATGTGGCCTTGATACCGCCGACTCGCTGGGCAGGTCTATTGCAACGACGGTGGCGCTGCGTCACCACGCCTGGCTGAGAACCACTGGTTTTTCAGGGGATGTCCAGAATTCTCTCATGGACATGCCCTTTGATGGAGTCGGTCTTTTTGGGTCTAAAGCAGACCATGCGTTGGAGCGCTTTAAGGACTCACGGGCTACTGCCAAGTCCCTGGGCCTTTCTGCTACACGCCCTCCGCTAACTTCTGCTTTTCGCCCCTATCGTGGCCACGGAAGGGGCGCCCAGTCACGTCAGCAGCCCAGCCACCGGCCCGCGCAGCAGGCGTCTTCGCGTGGCCGAGGACGTGGATACCGCCGTGGCGGTTCGGGCAACCAGCATGCGGGTCAGGCCACCACCTCCAACCCGTCCGCGGCCTCCAAGCCCTCCTAGTCCCTCCTTTCAGGTGCACAGCACGCCAGTCGGGGGCAGGGTCCGCCATCACCTTCACCACTGGCGTCCCATCACCTCGGACAGGTGGGTCTTGGACATTGTCCGAAGGGGCTACTCCCTCCCCTTCGAGACCACCCCCAGCCATGCCACCTCAATTCCACCGCATGTCAGGGGATCACTTGGTGCTTCTACAGAAGGAAGTCACGGCCCTCTTGGCCAAGAGGGCCATCGAGCATGTTCCGACCCCAGAAGTAGGGCGTGGTTGCTACTCCCACTACTTTCTGGTGCCCAAAGACAAGGAGGACATGCGTCCTATCTTGGACCTCCGGAACGTCAATCGCTTCCTCCGGAAGGAGAAGTTCAAGATGCTCACCCTAGCTCAGGTCTTGACTGCCCTCGACCCCGGAGACTGGTTGGTAGCGTTGGACTTGCAGGACGCCTATTTCCACATCCCCGTCCTGCCGGCCCACCGGCGTTACCTTCGGTTCACGGTAGGCCTCGAGCATTTTCAGTTCACCGTGCTCCCCTTTGGCCTTACCAGTGCCCCTCGGGTGTTCACGAAAGTGATGGCGGTGGTCGCAGCTCATCTGCGCCGGGCAGGGGTTTCAGTCTTCCCCTACCTCGACGACTGGCTGCTGAAGGCGGGCTCGTCCCAGGCAGTCGTCTCCCACCTCCAGACTACGGCCGCACTCCTGCACTCGCTGGGGTTCTCCATCAATGTGCCGAAGTCGCATCTGATTCCTTCTCCACAGCTCCTTTTCATCGGAGCAGTTCTGGACACGACGCAGTTTCGGGCCTATCCTCCCGAACGGCGAGTCCGGGATATTCAGGCTATGATTCCGATCTTTCAGCCTTTATCCTGGGTTTCGGTACGGATGACCCTGAGGCTGCTGGGCCTCATGGCCTCCTGCATCCTGCTGGTCAATCATGCCAGATGGCATATGCGGGCTCTGCAGTGGGACCTGAAGTTCCATTGGGCGCAGCACCAGGGCAACCTGTCCGATCACGTCCAGATCTCGGAGGGGACTGCAAAACAGTTGCAGTGGTGGCTCTCGAACCGGCAATGGGTCATGGGCAGATCCCTCTCCCTTCCCCAGCCAGAGCACACAGTTGTGACGGACGCGTCCCTTCTGGGATGGGGCGGTCACATGGGAGAGGCGGAGATCAGAGGCCTCTGGTCTCCGGCGGAGTCCCGGCTCCATATCAACCTTCTGGAGCTCCGGGCGATCCGACTTGCACTCAAGGCATTCCTTCCCTCTGTCAAAGGGAAGGTAGTGCAGGTGTTCACCGACAACACCACCGCCATGTGGTACTGCAACAAACAGGGCGGGGTGGGGTCGTGGACCCTTTGTCAGGAGGCTCTGCGCCTCTGGACATGGCTGGAACATCAGGGCATGTATCTGATGGTTCAACACCTGGCAGGTTCCCTGAACGCCAGGGCGGACGAACTCAGCCGCAGGTGCATGATGGATCACGAATGGCGTCTTCACTCGGAAGTGGCGCAAGGACTCTTTCTACAGTGGGGAGAGCCTTGGTTAGATCTATTCGCCACCGAAGAGAACGCGCAATGTCATCAGTTCTGCGCGTTGGAATTTCCAAGGCGTCACTCGCTCGGCGACGCTTTTCGTCACGAGTGGGGTTGCGGTCTATTGTACGCCTTTCCGCCTATACCACTTCTACCCAGAGTGTTAAAGAAGATTCGGCACGACCGGGCCCAAGTCATTCTTGTGGCTCCGGACTGGGCTCGAAGAGTTTGGTATCCCGAGCTACTCAGTATGAGCGTAGATCCCCCGATCCGTCTGCCTCTTCGGGAGGATCTTCTGTCGCAGCAGCAGGGGACGGTCCTCCACCCGAACCTGTCCAGTCTACACCTGCTTGCGTGGAGATTGAGCGGCGGCAGTTGATTCCTTTCGACTTGCCTCCCGAAGTTTGTGATGTGATTCTGGCAGCCAGGCGTCCCTCCACTAAGGTGATATACGCCTGCAGGTGGAACAAATTTGTGGCATGGTGCACAGCAAAGGCTGTGAACCCCCTTTCTGCCCCTCTTTCTGAGGTCCTTCTGTTTCTTCTTTCTCTGGCCCAACAGGGTTCTGCCCTGGGTACCATCAAGGGTTATCTCTGTGCTATCTCGGCCTTCCTCAGGCTCCCTGATCAGCCCTCCCTTTTCAAGTCCCCTGTTGTTAACAGGTTCTTAAAAGGCATTACACACCTCTTTCCTCCTGTTCCATTTGTGATGCCTCAGTGGGACTTGAACTTGGTTCTTACCTTTTTAATGTGCGCTCCCTTTGAGCCTCTGCATAACTGTCCTCTTCGTCTTCTGACTCTAAAGACAGCCTTTCTGGTGGCCATCACCTCCGCTCGGCGGGTGAGTGAGCTCCAGGCTTTATCTTGCAAACCTCCCTTTCTGTCTGTTCATCCAGACAAGGTTGTTCTTCGGACGCGTCCGTCCTTCTTGCCAAAGGTGGTTACTGCCTTCCACATTGGGCAGACCATCACTTTGCCTACCTTCTTTCCGCCTCCGCATCCTTCCAGAGAGGAAGAGAGGCTCCACCGTCTGGACCCAAAACGTGCGCTCTCCTTCTATATCGACCGCACAAAACACTTCCGGGTGGATGACCAGCTCTTTGTTGGCTACGTGGGCGCCAAAAAAGGTCGGGAGGTGCACAAACGAACCATCTCCCGCTGGGTTACCTTGTGCATCAAGACCTGCTATTCTTTGGCTACGAAGGAGCCT
The DNA here is from genome assembly GCA_963921515.1 of Calotriton arnoldi. Taxonomy (NCBI): domain Eukaryota; kingdom Metazoa; phylum Chordata; class Amphibia; order Caudata; family Salamandridae; genus Calotriton; species Calotriton arnoldi. The sequence goes on from CAWUFW010002634.1 coordinate 2,022,930, forward strand.
CCTGTTGGGCTGCGTGCCCATTCCACCAGGGCAACGGCTGCTACCACGGCCTTGGGCCGCGGTGTTCCGCTGCCGGTTATCTGTCAGGCAGCTACGTGGGCCTCGCTGCACACGTTTACAAAACATTACTGCCTTGACAGTCAGGTCCGGAGGGACGGCTTCTTTGGCCATTCTGTCCTCCAGGACTTCCTTGTCTGATCTTTGTTCGCAGACCCACCACCGGGGTTGGTATTGCTGGGGTATCTATTCTAAGGTAAGGAATCTGTCACTAACGTGTCTCTTTCAGATGCACAAGTTACTAACTTGTGTAACGATATATCTGTAAGAGACAGTAGTTAGTGACAGATTCCTACCGCCCCACCCATCCTCCCGTTCTGCGAACTGATTTCTAGGGTTAAGGACATCCCTTTCAGGGCCCTAGTATTTTTCAGACACCTATGTCAGCTTCTTGCATGGCTCTGCGTTCTTGGCGCGGAAAGTCGTGTACAGAACTGACGTCAGCGCGCAGGGGCGGCGTCTAAGTACTGCCCGTGACGTCATCCCGGCGATCACGACGCCGACGACGGACGCGGAGCCGCACGACGCCGCCTACCAACGCGCAAGGGTACTGCTACGCAAAAACTTTCCGGATCCAGCCTGACGCCTGGGGATATTCTAAGGTAAGGAATCTGTCACTAACTACTGTCTCTTACAGATATATCGTTACACAAGTTAGTAACTTGTGCATTAAGGGAAGAGTTAAGAGAAGAACACAGAATGTAGCCTGGTAATTGCAAGAACATTAAGCATGATAAAATGTCAAAGAACAACACAAATGGTCGTGTCTGGTTAGTTTTAGAGTGCACTATCTCCCGGAAGCGTGTCCTGCTGTAATGGTGCCAGGAGAAGGCACATAGAGAAAGAACTGGCCTCAAGAGGCCCTCTTTTAGGATATTAGGGTTGCTCAGTCCTAATCTTCCACACCTTTTCCCAAGGCCACAGAACAACCTCCTGTGGCAAACCACCAGACTCAACCATAAACCATCAACATGACATCCAACAAAACTAAAGGGAATGACAAGAACATTAACACAATAGACTAGGTACTCTTCCAAGGGGAGATTGCATTCCGTGCAACAACAACACACATGTGCAAGCATGCACATGAGATATTTCTGCATTTCTCACCGTAGTTCACAGTGCTCTGGACAGCAAACACATACCCCGTTGCAGTATTTCTCCCCTAGTCAAGAATCTCCTTCAATAATGCACCTATAACATTCACACAATAGTTGCTTATTGAGGTGCACCACTTAGTTGAGATCCCCCACAACGCATGCATTCCTAGCACGCACCACAGTGCTAGCTTGCATATACACAACACATTTTCAAGAGTTGTCTAAAATCTGGCTGGAAGCATGCAGTCCTAGGATGTACCATTGTTACTCAAGCGACTGCCCCTATGTCAAGACTTTTGACGCATGTATCAACTTTGTTGATACCCTGTGGGAAGATCTCCCTTGACACGTGCATCCAAAGCATGCAACACCCCCACACTGCCAAAAACCATTAAACTCAACACAACAAAACAATGCATTGCAACTTCTACACCCTGTGTACTCACAAAAGTAACACTTACATTGAATGTGTTTTGGGTTAAAATTCCTTGCACTGCAAACAAAAACAACAAAACTGGATTGCTTTACATTTCGTGAAATGGCACAGCTAATTTTCTCTCTTTTTTTAAAATCAGGCCAAAAATGCACCACATTCAATATAATTAACTTTCACTTGAGTCACTGTAAATAATAAAATGCAGATATATGCAACAAGGTTATAGAATGCACTGTTTTGTTTATGCTGTGTGCTATGAAAGAACACTGCTTTTTCACCAAAAAATGTATGAAGTCCAGAAGGTTACATATTCTTTCCACAAAAATGACTAATAGTCCTCTACCTACCCTGTTTAGGTAACGTGTTCAAACATTATTGCAGTAAGCAGAATTAGAACCTACATATCAAGTAATAAATAGAATGCTATCTCAGCAATAACTAGATGGATATACTATGAAGGCTAATACGTGCATTTCTGATATTGTCAGACACGCTCACAGTGATCCTTAAATAAAAGATGGGCAGTGTTGTATTTCTATTGACAGTCTATTTATAGTACTCTTGAATAGCTCACTGAATAGCCTCCTGCATCCAGAATGGTAGTGGATGTTTCTGTTAACTTCCCTTAATGAGGAGGCGAACATCAACCAGATTAGAAGATCTGAGGTTTAACTCTGGCAAGTCGTTTTCCTATGTTCTTGGGGCCTTGGGAGTGTGACTGTGGAGTGTCTTGCTGGAGGAAGAAGGTCTCTGTGCACAGGAGAAAGGGATGTGGTGATGCTTGTTCCCCTCTGTGCCTTGCCTGGGCTTCTGGTGCTGATGAACCTGGAGTTCATGGCAGACTGTTCTCCTCTTGGCAGAAGGGCATTCTGGGTAGTGTAGAGGGTGATGCAGCAGCAGATTGGCCTTGGGTTCAAGCAGAAGTAGCGGCAGCTGCCTGCCCAGTCTTCAGAGGCTGAGGTGGCAATGCGGCCGTTGCAGTTGCTTCAGATTGAGTATTTGTTTCCTTACAGTTTTTATATAGCGCAAATGTGAGCGAAGGGCTTTAGAGCACTTTACATGAGTGTCAGATTCTCGATTGTACACGAGAATAAGCTCCTCAGGATCAGAGTGACGAACAATATGGTCCACCTCTTGACATCACCAATTCTGAGAATCAAATATGTACAGAGTTTTAGTGCGATCAAGCGAGAGAAAGGGTATTAGGTAAGGAACTGCAGGGTAAGGGAGACCTGAAAAGAGAAAATAAATGAAGGTTAACACAAGCAGACTTTCTACTCTCATTAAGTCTCACGAGATGAAGGCTGTATTACCTCATGTAAAGTATTCACCAACTCAACCAGATTCCAATTGATGAACCTGGGATTAGTATGCCTCTTTTTCCTGTGTGAACATAAGAAAATAAGGACATGATAAACTTTCATACTTTTTCAAAGAAAGACCAAGTAAATGAAATCACTTAACCCTGAAACACTCATACATACCAGAAAGGAAAATAGATCTGAGAGAATTGAAGCAAAAAGCAACAAAAATTTAAATGATCAAAAAACTCTAAGCAATGTTCACTACTTTTTTGACTCTAGAAGTATGACAAACTGTCATTTTTCCTTATTTTCCATACTCTTCATGAAACATTCAAAATATTCCTTGGTTATATTCAAAGTTTCAAAGAACATATGAAATAGTTGATGATTCCAATACTTGCCTTTCGAAACAGAAAGCACCCTTTTGTACTTCAATTAGTCAGCAGTATTTTGAGGAAAGTGTACATAACGGATTATTCACCATCCGCCCTCAATAAAATACAGAAAGAGAGAAAAAGGAAAAAAAAATATTTAGACTCAATTTCCCAATGCTGAATTCTTGTATCTTTTTCACCACCACCCTTGGTGAGTGAACGTTATATCTGTTAAACAATTAGTCACATCCTGGATATTTGTTCCGGAAGCAAAAAAAAAAAAGAACTGGCCATGATCTCCTGAAAAAACGTGTTCCAAGAATGAAGTCCAGAATTCACAACAATGCAGCAAAAAACCTACTGAAGACTACTTACCTGGAAGTCGGCTTACTCAGCAGCAGACGAGCACTGAGATGAGACCAGAATGCGGCCGAAAGACAGCGTGTCTTACCTCATTGGAAATGCAAGCTTTTGAGTTTCTGTGCAAAACTGCCCTGCTCCAGCGGTATTCTCAATTCTCCCTCAGTCGAAGGAACAATGAATTACCTAAACGGCTTGATCTCGTTGGCACAAACAAAACGCCCCAGGCAGCCGATGCTAGCCCTTTGAAGTTCCACCCAAACAAATTACGCACGCCGGCTGGCGTGCTGCCCCCACATGTATATCTCATGATCCTTTAACCCAATTCACTCCTTTTCAGGCATCATGGAATTTGTGGTTCCTTCTATAGAAACATCGGAAAACCTGCTATGAAGGAGCTAATGGGGTTGAATCCTGACATTAAGCGCTCCTCCCAAGCGCCTCTTTGGTCAAGGTTTGGAAGGGTTCGCCAAATGAAAAGCTTGCATCGCCTGAGGAGCATGTACATAGGAACTGGGTTCCCAGGAGTCATCTTCAGATGAATAACCTTTCCACAAAATCATATACCACAGCTGACCCTCATGGTACTTTGAATTAAAAATACGGCGCACTTTGTATTCAAGATTACCATCTCGAAAAACAGAAGGGGCCACTCGACACCTTGCCCCTATGGCCGGCTTTAGGAGGCTGCATTCGGAAACTGAATGTATCCGTAAAGGGTTAGGCAATTTCAGCTTGTACACCACAGGATTGATTTGCTTGAGCACAGTATAAGGGCCAATGTACTTAGGATGTCACACACTGTGCACCCTAAAGTGAATATTCCTGGTAGACAACCACACCTTATCACTGGGCTGATATTGTGGACCGTCCCTACGATGCTGATCAGCCCATTTTTTATATTGCTGTTTAGCGTTATTCAAATGGATCTGGATTTTCCTATGTACCGTTTGTTTTTTCTTTATTTGAGTCATCACAGTTGGTTGATCAACAATTCCTGTGGGTATAGTTACCAGTAACACTTTGGAATGGAAACCATAATTAGCAAAGAAGGGAGAAGTACCAATAGCCCTATGTAAAGCGTTATTTTAAGACAATTCTGCATGCCACAACAAAGACACCCATGATTCATTAGCTTCATCTGCATAGCAACACAAGTATTTTTTGAGAGTTTGGTTCAATCTTTCTGTTTGTCCATCGTCTGTGGATGGAAGCAGGTGTAAAAAGCTGCCATGACCTGTAATGCCTTACACCACATCTGCCAGAAACGAGCTATGAATTGAGTACCCCTATCAGATACAATACCTCCAGGTAGTCCATGTAAACGAGCCACATTAGAAAGCAGTATCTGTGCAGTCTGACCTGTTGTCTGTAAATTTTGACAAGGAATGAAATGTTCCATTTTGGTAAGGCGATCTATCAGCACCTTGATGGCTGTATAACCTTGATTGATTGGCATGCTGTAATGAAATCCTCACTGATATTTTGCCATGGTTGAGTTGGTGTTGGCATAGGCATTAAAACTTCCCTTTTGCCGTTGAATGATCTCCTTTCACTCTGGCACATACCTCACAACGGGCTACTTTTGATTTTACATTTTCAGCCATGGAATCCCACCAAAAATGACACTGCATCAAATGCAAGGTTTATAGATATCCCGGAGCCCTGCAAGAGCTGATACATGCCACCAGTTAAAGGCATGTAACTGGATTTGTTGAGATGGTAAGTATAGTTTGTCTTTGTAGAACGGCAACCCTTGTTTAAGGCTTCGGTTATCATCTAAGCCAACTCACCTATCTTAAGAGGAAGTGGAACTGAACTTTTTAACTTCATTCAAAACGTTCTCAATTCTTATCACACACAGTACCTTGGAAGGGGTAATGATAGACTCTTTGATTACATTCTTTGGATCGCTGTCTGTATTTTGTCTAGACAAGGCATCTGCATTCCGATTCTCACTTCCTGGTTAGTAGGTGACCACAAAATCATATTCCACAAAATCATATTCAGCAAAGAACAACATCCATCTCATTTGTATCTATGATAACTGTCTTGCTGTTTTCATGAACTGGAGGATCCTGTAGTCTGTGTACATTGTCACTCTGTGCCAAGCCCCCCACAGATACTGTCTCCATTCCTGAAAAGCCCTTTTAATAGGCAATAATTCATTTTTGGCTATTGTATAGTTTATTTCTGCTGCATTCAATTTCTTGGCTAAAATACACCTCAGGGTGTAGTTGCCCTGTTTGGTGATCTCTTTGTGATAGTACAGCTCCGATAGCCACAACTGATGCATCTGCCTCTAAAATGAATGGAGCCTCTGGCCGAGGATGAATCCATACAGGTGCTGTGGTAAATGCCTTTTTTAAGAATTGAAAGGGCTCCATTGCATCACTGGTCCATACAAAAGGTACTCTTTTCCTTAACAATCTTGTGATAGGTGCTACCACATTTGAGAAGTGTAGAATGAACCTGGGACAGTAGTTGGCGAATCCCAAAAAGCATTGTATGTCTCTCACACAACTGGGTTCTGACCATGTACTGCTTTCACCTTCCTCTCAGCCATGCTTAAATCAGAGGGACACAATATCACTCCCAAAAATTCCACTTCCCACACATGAAATTCGCACTTATTCAATTTACAGAACAAGTGATGTTCTCTTAATTTCTGTAGTACCAGTACAACATGTTGCCTGTGCATCTCCTCATTTGCATAATAAACCAAAATGTCATCTATATATACCACCACAAATTTATCCATGTATTCTTTTAGGACATCATTCAGGAAATACTGAAATGCCACAGGGGCATTACATAACCCAAACAGTATCACAGTATACTCAAAGTGTCTGTAACATATCTTGAAAGCTGTCTTCCACTTATCACCTTCTCTCATTCTCACCAAATGATAGACATCTCTCTGATCTAACTTAGTGTATATTTTTGCCTCCTTCACCTGATTTAAGAGAACTGAAACGAGAGAGAGGAGATACCTATTTTTGACTGTTTTTATTTCACATGCGATAATCAATAAATGGACGCAATTCACCATTCACTTTGGTAATGAAGAAAAGTGGGGTTGCAGCAGGGGACCAGGAAGGTCGAATAAGCCCAATATCCATGTAATGATCCAAGTATTCTCTAAGATGTGTTGTTTCGGATTCAGCTAAAGCATATATCCTACAAGAAGGAAAAGTGGCCCCTGCAATCAAATCAATCTGGCAATCATAATCTCTGTGAGGAGGAAGTGTTTCAGTCTGGTTTTCACTAAATATCTTTCTGTATGGTTCATAACCGATAGGTACCACTATATCTTTAACAGCTGCGGTGACTATTTGAAAAGGACTTGTCAATGCTACTACGTGAGCAGATGAATGCTGCAGCCAGCCATTTTCACATTCTTCAGACTGAAACCTTACTGTCTTATGCTTCCAATCTATAGTAGGGTTATGTTGCTACAGCCATGGCATACCCAGAATAATCTCGTATTGAGGTGCTTCAATGATATTCAAGGATATTGATTCAACATGCCACTGCTTTTCCTCTGTTACTGTCAATAAGACCAGCTCTGTTTGCTCTGTGATGGCACCGGACTTCATTGGTTTGCCATCCACTGCCAGTACATTTCTGGTATATTTCTGGGGGTTTTATTCAAAGCTAATTTCCGAACTAGGCCCTGATCAATCAAATTACCGGTGGCACCAGAATCTATCATTACCACTACTTGATGATGTTGCTCGTTATTCTGTAAAATCATTGGCATCAAAATAAGTGACTTAATTTCTTTGGATTTTCATAAAGAGAGGGAAGGTACCTTCCACTCTCTTTCAACTGTCAATGATGATGGGCCATCAGTTTCTACCTGCTCACTCTCCTTTTGCATCACAGGAACGGCCACATTTTTGCTTGGATAAAACTGTGTTTGAGCTTTGGTTTTGAGGGACATTCTCTTGCAAAATGCCCCTTTTTTCCACAATACATGTATTGTCCATGCATTCTACAAGCCTTTTTTTCCTCTTTGGAAAGAGGAGATCGAATCACTCCTAAATCCATGGTTTCTGCACCAGCCTTATAGCCTATGGTGTGCCTTCTAAAACCTCTTTCAAAACGTGCATACCTTCTATCACCTTTCTTTTTGTCACCCACTCTTTCAGTCAACCGATGATCCAATCTTAAAGTAATCAAATCCGTGCAATTGGTCGGTTGTGGGTCCATTTGGGCTAATATATTTTTTATTTAAGCCCTTGATAATATAAAGACATCCTCTTCTCTTCTGGCCATGCTATCTATGCTACTAGATGGTTAAAAGTTGTTAGATAAGTCACCAAATCATTTTTTCCTTGCCTCAACTCTAGAAGATCCTTATCAGCACTAAAAGTTGTAGCCCTCCTGTCAAATAGTCTTTCGAATTCATAACGAAAGGCATTCCAATCAGATAAGAATGGATCGTTGTTTTTCACCAAAGGTACCACCCATTGGCTGCATCACCTGCTAAATATGAAATAGCAAACGCTACTAGCGAGTGATAGTTTGGAAAAGAAGCGGGTTTGAATGAAAAATGTAGCATGATCTGGGTTAAAAACACCTGTATTTTGTGGGGGTCTCCTGCATATCTCTCAGGGGTTGCCAGTGGTATTGGTGGAGGTACATTAACCTGTCTCTGTGAAGTGGATGTAGAAGCATCAAAAGGATTTCTTTGTTGTTTCTCAATCTTATCCCTGAGCACTGCAGTCTCAGCACGAGAAGTAACAAACTCCTGTTGTACTACCGCTAAAGCCTGAAGCACGTCATCCCTGGTAGCCATATTGTGAATCACCCTGACCAGGAGGAGTATATATTCTTGGGTGCGTAATTCTGTCAGATTCTCGATTGTACACAAGAATAGACTCCTCAGGATCAGAGGGACAAACAATATGGTCCACCTCTTGACATCACCAACACTGAGAATCAAATATGTCCAGAGTTTTAGTGCGACCAAGCGAGGCAAAAGGGTATTAGGTAAGGACCTGCAGGGAAAGGGAGCCTGAAAAGAGAAAATAAACAAAGGTTAACACAAGCAGACTTTCTACTCTCATTACGTCTGACTAGATGAATGATGTATTGCCTTATGTAAAGTATTCACCAACTCAACCTGAATCCAATAGATGAACCTGTGATCACTATGTCTCTTTAACCCGCTTGAACCTAAGAAAATAAGGACATGATAAACTTTCATACTTTTTCAAAGAAAGACCAAGTAAATCACATCACTTAATCCTGAAACACTCATACATACCAGAAAGGAAAATAGATCTGAGAGAATTGAAGCAAAAAGCAACAAAAATTAAAATAATCAAAAAACTCTAAGCAATGTTCACTACTTCCTTGACTCCAGAAGTATGACAAACTGTCATTTTTCCTTATTTTCCATACTCTTCATGAAACATTCAAAATGTTCCTTGGTTATATTCAAAGTTTCAAAGAACATATGAAATAGTTGATGATTCCAATACTTATCTTTTGAAACAGAAAGCACCCTTTTGTACTTCAATTAGTCAGCAGTATTTGAAGGAAAGTGTTCGTAACGGATTATTCACCACCCGCCCTCAGTAATATACAAAAACAAAGAAAAAAATAAATATTTAGAAACAATCTCCCAATGCTGAAGTCTTGTATCTTTTTCACCACCACCCTTGGTGAGTGAACGTTATCTCTGTTAAGCAATTAGTCACATCTTTGATATTTTTTCCAGAAACAAAAAAAAGAACTGGCCAAGAACTCCTGAAACAAACGTGTTCCTAGAACAAAGTCCGTAATCCACAACAATCCTGCAAAAAAACCCACTGAAGACTCCCTACCTGGAAGTTAGCATACTCAGCAGCAGATGAGCACTGAGATGAAACCAGAATGCGGCCGAAAGACAGCACGTCTTACCTCCTTGGAAATGCAAGCTTCTGAGTTCCTGTGCAAAACCGCCCGCTCCGGCGGTATTCTCAATCCTCCCTCAGTCGAAGGAACAATGAATTAACTAAAAGGCTTGATCTCGTCAGCACAAACAAAACACCCCAGGCAGCCGATGAGAGCCCTTTGAAGTTCCCCACAAATAAAATACGCACGCCGACTGGAGTGTTGCATATATATATATATATATCTCCATAATCCTTTAACCCAATTCATTCCTTTTCAGGCATCATGGGATTTGTAGTTCCTTCCATAAAAAACATCGGAACACCTGCTTTGAAGGCTCTAATGGGGCTGAATCCCGACAATAAGCACCAAATACATTACACAAGGTACGATTTATTTTGGCACAGGGATGTTCAAGTAATCAATCAGTAGATTTGTAGGGCACTTCTTGTCACCCTTGAGGGTATCCAAGCACTAAATCAAGGATATTAAGTATAGTATATAGTATTTGTTTGCTGAGGTTACATATTGACCCTTAGATACACAGGTTGCACAGCTTCTTTCTTCGCCTGGAGCTCATTCATGCAGAAGCTGTCATTGTGGGACCTCTGGGAGGCAGGGCGCAGCGCCCACTGCCTCACTCTGCTTCATGGCCAATCTTGGCTTTCTACACGGCAGCACGAAAGGTACAATGCCTTCTGGGCATTCTCCTTTTACACTCACAGGGCAAGGTTATAATAGGCTGTCAGCCCCAGAATCTGTGGAGCAGTGTGGGATACAGCTGATGCCCCTCACAAATCTCTCACCTTCTTCCTCATTCTGGAGTCTCTCAACTCTGGTAGCCCTTCAGGTAGGACACTGTGGTAGCTGGACATGGCCCTCTACTGACAGCTTAGTGAGTCTCTGAGACTAGGGCTGCTGTGATGAGCTAGTAATTCGTATGGTGAAGACTACCCCGTTACCTGGTCGGCAGGTTTTTTCTTGGGGCAGGTCACCAGGATCCATTCCTCCTCCACAACCCAGGGAGAAGGGTTGGGTGCTGCTCTGGAGTGGGCAGAGGATGAGAGCATACACTGGGGAACAAAGGTGGGTGGACAGACACAGTGCGGAGCGTATATCTTCGCTCCTAGGTAGGTTGACATAAGACTCCCCTTGTCGCCATGGTGATGTTATATGCTGAATGTTTGTATGTTGTATAGTGATTCTGTTGGAATTAGATTATTAAGCAATGATTTGGTGTCTCCCAGGAAGCTAAAAATAGTCCTCTTCATACATTTTTTAGAGAAAGAAAAGAAGTACACATCAATTTACAAACAAATATTGTCTATAACAAAACATTATGTAAAGGACATCAGGGTGATCCACAAGGTGAGCAGCGACGACGTGGTGCCCGTGAAAGGAACTAAATACACAAAAAACAGATGGCAAACGCAAAAGAGCTTGCTACTGGCAAATTCAACTCAATGCTATGCCCATTTGTAATTAAGAATATCAAGCATTTAGTTCATGTACCGGACGACGTTTCGACCCGTTGGAAGATCATTTAAACCTGGGTCTTCACGGGAACTAAAGTTGATGTTGGTGTGCATTTATTTATTTTTCTAAAAATGCATGAAGAGGGGTATTTTTGCCTCCTGAGAAATAGTAAACTGATGCTTAATAATCTAATTCTGACCAAATCACTATACAATATACATAGATCAAAAGCCCAGATTCTGAGGATTACCGGGTTCACCCAGTGTGTTGTTTAATATGCAGAATGTCAGTACAGCAGCAGGAAGGCCACAGACACAAGTTGACCAGTGAAACTGCAGTAAAGCAAAGAGTGCCCAGCTCTCTTTTATTGGATTCTCACATCCCACCTGATTCAGATGGGGATGTGAGTGTAAGTGGAAGCCCAGTACACTAGAAGGTCTATCTTAAGAACGTGGCCCGAGGGACATAACACACATGTGCACTACAGAACTTCCAAACGCCGCCGACAGACTGGTCCTCGACATTCCCAGCCACAGCCACACCATGCAACACCTCCGACAACTCCATTGGCTCCCTGTCAACAAGAGAGTCACCTTCAAGCTCCTCACTCACGGCTACAAGGCCCTACACGACGAAGGACCAGCGTACCTGAACCACCGCCTCACATTCCCCGTACCCACCAGACAACTCCGATCCTCCCAACTCGCCCTCGCCTCCATCCCCAGGATCCACAAGACCAGAATCGGAGGAAGACTGTTCTCCTACCTCTCCGCCAAGACCTGGAACACCCTGCCCTTGCACCTCAGGCAATCAGCGTCACTGACCCAATTCACGAAGGACCTCAAGACCTGGCTCTTCGAATGATCCTCCACCCAGCCCGACCATCAGCCCCCCTCCACCAGCGCCTTTCGACTCTCACGGGTGAGTAGCCGCGCTTTACAAGCCCCTGATTGATTGATTGATTGATTGGCACAATGTGCTTGCTCGTTCTGTAGAGGAAACCGCATTGAAATACAGTTATCTTCAACATACAAACAGTGGTAAACAGACAATCTGAAAGAGACACGTTAGTGACAGATTCCTTACCTTAGAATATCCCCAGGCGTCAGGCTGGATCCGGAAAGTTTTTTGCGTAGCAGTACCCTTGCGCGTCGGTAGGCGGCGCCGTGCGGCTCCGCGTCCGTCGTCGGCGTCGTGATCGCCGGGATGACGCCGCGGGCAGTACTTAGGCGCCGCCCCTGCGCGCTGACGTCAGTTCTTCTTTTTCCGCGCCAGCAAGCGCAGATCCGGGAAGAGCAGTGCCCTGGTCATTTTTTGACCATACTTTTTGGTGAATTTTTTCACTGTTTTTCTATCAAGGTGTCGTAGGGATGCCCGGTTTCAAACGTTGCGGCGCCTGTGCTCGGATGATGTCCGTCACCGACCCGCATTGGGAGTGTCTCTTCTGCCTCGGCCGAGGCCACGACACGGAGTCTTGTACCGACTGCCAGGCCCTCAACCCGAAAGCTTTGCGAGAGCGGTCTCGAAAGCTCCTCGAGGCCCGGCATTCGGCTCCACGGAAGCCCCGGTCGCGTGAGAGGTCCAGGGGTCGATCGCGGAGTCCACACCGGTCGTCGGCATCGAAGTCTTCTTCGTCCGGTAAGTCAAAACACAAAAAGTCCAAAAAGCATCATCGCTCTAGGACTTCGCCTCGCCGGTCTCGCGACTCGGCTGAGGCCCCTCCCGGCACCGTCCCCGCCCCCGCGGCCCCGGACATGCCTGTGGAGTCGCCCCCGCCATACCCGCCCTTCCCGGGTTCGGGGGCGGATCCGGCCAAAGTGCAGGAATTCCTGTCGGCCATGGCCCGCCTCTTCGGGCCTTCAGGCCCCTCCGGTGCGCCTTCGGCCCCGCGGGCCCTGATGGGGTTGCTCCGGCGTCGCCGACGGCTCCGGCCCCGGCGTCGCCCGTGCCTCTAGCCTCGATCCCGGCTCCGGCTTCGGCCCCGGCCTCGATCCCGGCTCCACAACCCCCATCGACGCCGGTCGACCTAACGACACCTCCGCCGGCGCCGATGTCTCCGGTGCCGTTCTCGACGCCGCCTGGGGCTCCGAGCGGCATCGTTCCCCAGTTCCTTCCGGCTCCGGACATGGACCCGGACCGACGTCGCTCTACGCCGGTTCCGGCGCCGATGAGACCTTGGGTCCCAAATGTCCCTCCTCTCCCTTATTTTGAACCTGAGGAGGACCAGGAGGACTGGGAGGGGTCTGATGACCCTCTGACACAACAGTGTCAGTACGATGAGGACTGGACAGTGGGTCTAGGGGATGCTAGTGGTCTAGATACTTCCCCTGACACTGGCATGCTGTCTCCTCCCGTGGCTACGGAGGAGGGAGCCAATTTTGCAACGGTGTTGCGTAGGGCAGCTGGAGCCTTACATCTCCAACTCCCTGCTGTGGCGGTCAAGGTTAATCTCTTAACAGAGGTGCTTTCAGCCGGCAGCCTCCTCTTCGGAGACTGTGCTGCCGTTTAACGACGCCCTCACTGACGTTCTTTGGGCGCCTGGTCCAAGCCCAACACAGGGGCTCCTGTGGATAGGAACGTGTCCCGACGCCATCGCCCAGCTCCGGGCGACCCCCTGTTTCTCTCTGTCCACCCCACCCCTGAGAGCTTGATTGTCCAAGCCTCCGCTTCCCAAACCGCCTTCCCTACCGCCCCTCCGGATAGGGAATCCAAACGCCTGGATCAATTTGGGAAGAAGGGTTTTTCTTCCTCCAGTGCTGGCTTGCGGTCCGTCAACACCGCTTGCCTTTTGGGCCGATATACCCACTCCTTGTGGGATTCGGTGGCGGATGTTTTGCCCCAGTGTTCTGAGGAGGTCCAGACACTGCTTTCCCGCGCCATTGCGGAAGGAAGGGATGCGGCCAAATATACAATTCGATGTGGCCTTGATACCGCCGACTCGCTGGGCAGGTCTATTGCAACGACGGTGGCGCTACAACGCCACGCCTGGCTGAGAACCACTGGTTTTTCAGGGGATGTCCAGAATACTCTCATGGACATGCCCTTTGATGGAGTCGGTCTTTTGGGTCCAAAGCAGACCATGCGTTGGAGCGCTTTAAGGACTCACGGGCTACTGCAAAGTCCCTGGGCCTTTCTGCTACACGCCCTCCGCTGACTTCTGCTTTTCGCCCCTATCGTGGCCACGGTAGGGGCGCCCCACGCCAGCAGCCCAGCCACCGGCCCGCGCAGCAGGCGTCTTCGCGTGGCTGAGGACGTGGATTCCGCCGTGGCGGATCGGGCAACCAGCGTGCGGGTCAGGCCACCACCTCCAACCCGTCCGCGGCCTCCAAACCCTCCTAGTCCCTCCTTTCAGGTGCACAGCACGCCAGTAGGGGGCAGGGTCCGCCATCACCTTCCCCACTGGCGTACCATCACCTCGGACAGGTGGGTCTTGGACATTGTCCGAAGGGGCTACTCCCTCCCCTTCGAGTCCACCCCCCGCCATGCCACCTCAATTCCACCGCATGTCAGGGGATCACTTGGTGCTTCTGCAGAAGGAAGTCACGGCCCTCTTGGCCAAGAGGGCCATCGAGCATGTTCCGACCCCAGAAGTAGGGCGTGGTTGCTACTCCCACTACTTCCTGGTGCCCAAAAGGACAAGGAGGACATGCGTCCTATCTTGGACCTCCGGAACGTCAATCGCTTCCTCCGGAAGGAGAAGTTCAAGATGCTCACCCTAGCTCAGGTCTTGACTGCCCTCGACCCTGGAGACTGGTTGGTAGCGTTGGACTTGCAGGACGCATATTTCCACATCCCCGTCCTGCCGGCCCACCGGCGTTACCTTCGGTTCACGGTAGGACCCGAGCATTTTCAGTTCACCGTGCTCCCCTTTGGCCTTACCAGTGCCCCTCGGGTGTTCACGAAAGTGTTGGCGGTGGTCGCAGCTCATCTGCGCCGGGCAGGGGTTTCAGTCTTCCCCTACCTCGACGACTGGCTGCTGAAGGCGGGCTCGTCCCAGGCAGTCGTCTCCCACCTCCAGACTACGGCCGAACTCCTGCACTCGCTGGGGTTCTCCATCAATGTGCCGAAGTCGCATCTGATTCCTTCTCCACAGCTCCTTTTCATCGGAGCAGTTCTGGACACGACGCAGTTTCGGGCCTATCCTCCCGAACGGCGAGTCCGGGATATTCAGGCTATGATTCCGATCTTTCAGCCTTTATCCTGGGTTTCGGTACGGATGACCCTGAGGCTGCTGGGCCTCATGGCCTCCTGCATCCTGCATCCTGCTGGTCAATCATGCCAGATGGCATATGCGGGCTCTGCAGTGGGACCTGAAGTTCCAGTGGGCGCAGCACCAGGGCAACCTGTCCGATCACGTCCAGATCTCGGAGGGGACTGCAAAACAGTTGCAGTGGTGGCTCTCGAACCGGCAAAGGGTCATGGGCAGATCCCTCTCCCTTCCCCAGCCAGAGCACACAGTTGTGACGGACGCGTCCCTTCTGGGATGGGGCGGTCACATGGGAGAGGCGGAGATCAGAGGCCTCTGGTCTCCGGCGGAGTCCCGGCTCCATATCAACATTCTGGAGCTCCGGGCGATCCGACTTGCACTCAAGGCATTCCTTCCCTCTGTCAAAGGGAAGGTAGTGCAGGTGTTCACAGACAACACCACCGCTATGTGGTACTGCAACAAACAAGGCGGGGTGGGGTCGTGGACCCTTTGTCAGGAGGCTCTGCGCCTCTGGACATGGCTGGAACATCAGGGCATGTTCCTGATGGTTCAACACCTGGCAGGTTCGCTGAACGCCAGGGCGGACGAACTCAGCCGCAGGTGCATGATGGATCACGAATGGCGTCTTCACTCGGAAGTGGCGCAAGGACTCTTTCTACAGTGGGAAGAGCCTTGGTTAGATCTATTCGCCACCGAAGAGAACGCGCAATGTCATCAGTTCTGCGCGTTGGAATTTCCAAGGCGGAACTCGCTCGGCGACGCTTTTCGTCACGAGTGGAGTTGCGGTCTGTTGTACGCCTTTCCGCCTATACCACTTCTACCCAGAGTGTTGAAGAAGATTCGGCACGACCGGGCCCAAGTCATTCTTGTGGCTCCGGACTGGGCTCGAAGAGTTTGGTATCCCGAGCTACTCAATATGAGCGTAGATCCCCCGATCCGTCTGCCTCTTCGGGAGGATCTTCTGTCGCAGCAGCAGGGGACGGTCCTCCACCCGAACCTGTCCAGTCTACACCTGCTTGCGTGGAGATTGAGCGGCGGCAGTTGATTCCTTTCGACTTGCCTCCCGAAGTTTGTGATGTGATTCTGGCAGCCAGGCGTCCCTCCACTAAGGTGGTATACGCCTGCAGGTGGAACAAATTTGTGGCATGGTGCACAGCAAAGGCTGTGAATCCCCTTTCTGCCCCTCTTTCTGAGGTCCTTCTGTTCCTTCTCTCTCTGGCCCAACAGGGTTCTGCCCTGGGTACCATCAAGGGTTATCTTTGTGCTATCTCGGCCTTCCTCAGGCTCCCTGATCAGCCCTCCCTTTTCAAGTCCCCTGTTGTTAACAGGTTCTTAAAAGGCATTACACACCTCTTCCCTCCTGTTCCGTTTGTGATGCCTCAGTGGGACTTGAACTTGGTTCTTACCTTTTAATGTGCGCTCCCTTTGAGCCTCTACATAACTGTCCTCTTCGTCTTCTGACTCTGAAGACAGCCTTTCTGGTGGCCATCACCTCCGCTCGGCGGGTGAGTGAGCTCCAGGCTCTATCTTGCAAACCTCCTTTTCTGTCTGTTCATCCAGACAAGGTTGTTCTTCGGACGCGTCCGTCCTTCTTGCCAAAGGTGGTTACTGCTTTCCACATTGGGCAGACCATCACTTTGCCCACCTTCTTTCCGCCTCCGCATCCTTCCAGAGAGGAAGAGAGGCTCCACCGTCTGGACCCAAAACGTGCGCTCTCCTTCTATATTGACCGCACAAAACACTTCCGGGTGGATGACCAGCTCTTTGTTGGCTACGTGGGCGCCAAAAAGGTCGGGCGGTGCACAAGAGGACCATCTCCCGCTGGGTTACCTTGTGCATCAAGACCTGCTATTCTTTGGCTAAGAAGGAGCCTCCTGTTGGGCTGCGTGCCCATTCCACCAGGGCAACGGCTGCTACCACGGCCTTAGGCCGCGGTGTTCCGCTGCCGGTTATCTGTCAGGCAGCTACGTGGGCCTCGCTGCACACGTTTACAAAGCATTACTGCCTTGACAGTCAGGTCCGGAGGGACGGCTTCTTTGGCCATTCTGTCCTCCAGGACTTCCTTGTCTGATCTTTGTTCGCAGACCCACCACCGGGGTTGGTATTGCTGGGGTATCTATTCTAAGGTAAGGAATCTGTCACTAACGTGTCTCTTTCAGATGCACAAGTTACTAACTTGTGTAACGATATATCTGTAAGAGACAGTAGTTAGTGACAGATTCCTTACCGCCCCACCCATCCTCCCCGTTCTGCGAACTGATTTCTAGGGTTAAGGACATCCCTTTCAGGGCCCTAGTATTTTTCAGACACCTGTGTCAGCTTCTTGCATGGCTCTGCGTTCCTGGCGCGGAAAGTCGTGTACAGAACTGACGTCAGCGCATAGCGGCGGCGCCTAAGTACTGCCCGCGACGTCATCCCGGCGATCACGACGCCGACGACGGACGCGGAGCCGCACGACGCCGCCTACCGACGCGCAAGGGTACTGCTACGCAAAAAACTTTCTGGATCCAGCCTGACGCCTGGGGATATTCTAAGGTAAGCAATCTGTCACTAACTACTGTCTCTTACAGATATATCGTTACACAAGTTAGTAACTTGTGCGACTGGTACACTAAGTAAGCTGCTGACACTGCAGAAAACAACATCCAGCAGAATACATGTGATACATTTGGGGAAGACAGCTGCATCCTCTCATAGTACAGCCTGGCTTCCAGTTCATGTGTACACCAATATGGAAGCCAATTCCCTATAGGAAGCGGCTCTGGAAAAGCAGTGCCTGAAAGCCATCTGGTGGATAGAGGCACAAGTTTAAGCTTCCACCACCTTTCCGATGGTGAGAGGGCACTCATGAGGCTACCGAGAAGTTTTGTTGCTGAGACTACACCTACCATGCATACACGTTTATGCACATATATGTGTCGTTTCACAGTTGCAGCCATACATGCAGGAAGGTTGCCAAAATATGTGGCATCCAGAAGTTCTCAGGTCCAGTGTACTATGAAGAAAGGTCAATTCACACTCCAGGTTCCGTGTGTTTCATTATTAGCATGCTCAAATAGACAGATACTTTTTCCTATCTTTTTCCCGGAACATCAGTGTTATTTCACTGCCCTCTCCACCTCTCCTGACACTCTAGTGACATGTCAAAGGTTTATCTAGAAATACTGATTTTAAAAACATTAAAAAAATTGACCAGTTGGTTATTAAGTACCTTTTCTGTCTCAAAAACTGTTGATGTGGCAGTAAAGCACAGAATTGTGAGTTTCCTGTCTAACTACGGCTAAAGGAAAATGGTGCTAGAAGTGCAAAAGCAAGAGAGGTAATATATACTGAAAAAAGACAATGAATGAACTGCAGCTTCTAAAGCACACAGTGCCTAGAAGTATCCTGGTGCGAGGATCATCCCCTAGACCAGAGATAGCTATCCAAGATTAACCAGAGAAATCTCAGTTTGAAAATGCTCTCAGTAAGCAAGGTGATTGAAAGTCATCTTAAGATCAAGAGGAAGGGAATTCCAACCAGAAATTTACAAAAAGCAGAACAAATGCCTGGCAGTTGGAGCACTGCAAAGGACAGGGGTGACAAGCAGAGCCAAAGAAGTTCTTAACGCTCAAGCTGGTTTGCAAATGGATCATATTGTCTAAGTCCTAAGAGGGACTGCTGTGTTCTGGACCAGTTGAATCTCCTTGTCTGGTATTTTGAAAGACCAAAAATGTGTTTCTGTGATGTAAATGAGAATATAAGTTGGTTTGAATTACTCGGTGTTGTCCTTCCAGAAGAAATAATTGAAGGTTCCTGGGGAATAGGTTTCAGACTAAGACCACTTTGGTAAAGTGAGGGACGAACCTGAGGTAAGAATCAAATATACTCTGATTACAAAATAGGAGATGGAGGTGGGCTAGGTTACTTAGGACCTCATGTAATGGCCCAAATAGAAGGAGGACATCTAAAGAGAAGACCTTCATCTTGTTGGAATTTATATCACATCAATAGCAGGGCATCCTGTTGGCAACTCCCTCAAGACATGAATGGAAGCCCTCAGACGATAGTTGACTAAACCTGTCCAGCCATCCTAGGATCTGGGTGTCATCTGTGTTGCCACAAAGAATAAAATGAAAGATTTTAATCATTTAGGCAAGTAAGGTCACATATGTGTTAAAAAGCATAGGGCACTTTGAGGTTTTTTCAGGCTCCCTTCAAGCAAGAGGTTTTGAGCCCCTGGATCATCACTGAGTCATTGATAGTGTCAAAAGCAATCAAAATATTAAGTAAAATAAGGGGTGTGACACTGCCTCCATCCAATACCTTCCAGGGCAGAACAAGGACTGTCTCCATGCCATGTGGAAGCCACTCTGTCTTGGGACAGGAGCACCTGAGCTTTCCAGAAAGTAGGAAAGTTTGAAATTGATAAACATCCCCAATATTTTAGCTTGAGTAGGAAAATGTGGGATAGAATGGAAAGTTTTACGACTTTCTTCGAGTTATCTGATCTTTTCTTCATGAGGGGAAACAAAACTATTTAAGACAAGGGAAGCTGAGGCTGCCTTTATTGACTAGAGCAACAATGAATGTAACTGTTCTTAATAGAACAGGGGAGAAGGGTCCTGTGGCAAACCCATTTTAAGAGACGAGAGACTGTTGATATCAGCTTCAGAAAGAGGGAGGAGGCGGTTGAGGCAAAGACCTCACAGATAGTACCAAAGTGACTTCTAAAGAGAAGGTGGGGATGGAGAAAGAGCGAGAAATTGCTGCAATCGTAAAAATTGAGATTTTCACAAAGAGATAAAAAAGGACTTAATAGCATGCTATACTGCTTCTGGGTGGCTATGCTCCCATGCAATATCAAATACAGCTTTGAAGGTGCCGGATGCCCTGGACGTTTTTCTTGACAATCCACACTCATAGCAATGATAATAGCTTCTTACAGGGAGATGTTTATTTGGTATATGTTTTCTTGGAAAGAGAATAATGGTTCTTCCATGGCAAGCGTTCAAATTTTGTACAAGCTGTTTTTTACGTGGCGACCTCAGTGGAGAACCGAGTAGCAGAGGGATGATAACATTTGAAAATTGCTGATCTCAATGGGGCTCTGCATCAATTGCATTAAGAACCCCAGCATCTAAAGTGGGCATTCCAATGTCAGGATCATCCTGAAAAACAGAGGTTTTGAAGTTGCATAATTGATCAATGAAGAAACATCGATATAAGACCATGAGTAGATAAGGTGGTGATTTAGCCATAGTGGAGTTTCGAAGCCGTAAACGTAAGAGGTGAAAAATCCCTGCAGAATTTCCAAGGGAAAAGGAGAGTCCCAGAAAATAGGATCCAGAGAATGGCCAGGAAAGCAAATCTGACCAGTCGGGACTTGCTGAAGAGTAATTAAGGAAAATGAATCCAAGAGTGATTTGTCTGCGGCACTGTCCAAAATCCAGCTAGATATTAAGATCACAAGGAACAACTAGATTAGTGTGGGGGCTGTCAGAGGGGCCAGAAACGAAGCTAAAAGAACTTTGAAGAAACAATTTAGGTGAGGAGGTGGCTGACCAGTATTCAAAGGAAGAAATATGAGCTGTGATGGAGGTATGAGGAGCCTGAGTGAACTGGCACAGTGGAGACAATAAAGGTGGCTTTTGCAAGAGGGGTCATCCCTCCGTCTAATCTAGAGGAGTAGATTTTAAAACCCGAAGAGGTGGCTAGGGTTGGCTTTAACATTATTCAGAGTTGAATCATTTCACAGCCATATTTCCTCAACGACTAGGAATTCAAGGTTATGATCAAGAAACTAAGATGGCATGCTTTGGTATAGAATGGGCGTTAATAAGTGCTGCCTTCATAGGAGTGGCAGGGGCTGCGGCATGTATCTCTGTGGGAAGAGCCAAAGCCGGAGGGCTGGTAAATGATGTGGTCTGAGCCATAATAGGCACATGATCACTAGTGCTGATTACTGACATGTAAGGGGGGAAATTAGCATAGGGCTGAGAGCCAGTAGACGTTCTCTGCCAGATATATAAAATGAAGTTTCTCCAGGACAGTGACATGCCATGCAGACTGTGCGGTCCTAGGGTCATGCATAGTCCAATAAGGATTCACAATGAGATCAGGCCGAAGAATACAAGCCATGAATCAAACCTCACATGCTACAAACCTCTAAAAGATTGCTTACGTATAAATAATATGATCAACTATTGCCCTATGACAACCCATCCCTAAAATGCATAGGGCATGTGGTGTAATGGAACTTGTTTAAATGTTTGAATTGGTTACCCCCTCTTGTAAAGAATATGCAAACAAAGACTGCAGTGATTGAAGAAAAGCCAAAGAAATGACATTTCTTAAAACATAAAGCACCAGCTGTGTTTTATCAACAAATGATGGACTGATTATGATGCCCATCAATAGGATTCGAGTGCAAGGTCTAAACTTTTGCCTGATTAAGCCAGTGCTGTGCACAAGGAGCCGCGCCAATGCTTCAAAGCAGATCTTTTTCACAGGTAATTCAGAATAGGACTCTCAGATGTCAGATAGACCTACTGGTGCCCTGGGCTGCATAGCAAGGAAAGAGGTAGGCTGGCAGTGTGGTTTTGTGTGTAATGTTTTTTTAATAGGAAGTGACATGAGGGAGTTGCACCTGTGAAGAGGGCTTATGAAGTACTTTCCCATAATGTGCAGCACTGAAAATGAAAACTAACAAACAAAACCACGAGGCTGTGACAGATTGACCAGGGAAAGAATGTGTTTTCTCCTCTTAAAAGCAATGACACAAGCTAGCTCATAAGAAAGTATGGGCCATTTTCTAATACCATTTGTCCACTTGCCCATCTCCTCCCAAACCTTCCCAGTAAAATGGACTACTTTCTCTATACCTGGTCTCTTTGACCTTCCCTGCCGATAATCTCTTACTTTACAATATTTCCTGGTTACAAAAGTGCTCTCAGACTTAAACCAGTGTCATGTTGTATTTACATGTAACCCTGTATAAAAAAACATTTATTGAATGTTCTTCTAGAAAGATATAATGCTGCAGGACTTCAGTATTTTTTGGTCATAATGTTAATTTGATACGGTTAACTAACAGTGAGATCTAACTTATCACTTTTCTGCAGAGGTGAGCAAAGTTGTTATTCTACAGTCAGAAATGATCAGAGTTAAGATTTTTTCACTTGCAGAGCTGTGGAGTTGTGTACTCTTTTTCAGTTATGTCTTTTCATACGAAAGACCGTTTTGCAAGCAAAATATCCTGCAAAAAATCAGTTTGTGATTTTCACTTGAAGCAGAATTAATAAAATTCTACTTTCCTGAAATTAAGCCAACATATTGGGCATGATGTATTTTTTCCATTAAAATTAATTATGGATCTTTGCTCCCATTTATTTGCAAACTTCACAAAGATTGACAAGGTTCTCACATAATTTCACAAGAGTATATTATTATTTTATTTTGTTTTTTCTCTTGCTGATGCAAAGTCCAGCAACTTCACTCTGCCCTACATTTATATATCTCTGAAATGAGTGAGGTTGATATGACATTTCTTTTTGTTAACATAGTCTTTTCTAGAGGCTGCAATCTACAAAGTGAGGCAGTATCACAAACACGTTAGGTATAACCGGCAGTGAGAGATTCATTTTAGTCCCTATCTGCGGTGAGTTTTAGTCTCTATAAGAAAACTAAGCTCTTCAGTGATCACCACTAGCAGCCTAGAAAACGCAATTAAAATTCACTAAAGAAACTGAATAGAAACTAATGTGAGGAAGTGACGTAGGCGAATGGCAAACTGTGGGGCTGTCACTGTGTTTTCAAAATGTATTTTCTTATTTGTGTATAGTTTATTTCAATGTGTGCCTAGAACACATATCTATCATACATTACAGAGCATTTTATGTTGCAAATGTCATCTGATCATCCGTGAGCAGTGGGGCAATTTCTGTATCTGGCCAGTAAGCAAAATCTTTTGGATAAAGAGTTGACTGCATCTACCTAGTTGTTCTAAAATCCTTGGTGTTCAGGACTGTGTGCATGGACAGTCAATATGTCCCCGGGCTCGTCACAACAATGGACTGGCATTTGAACCAATCATTGTAGGAGACTACAACACTGTGTTCATTGTGTAGCAATTCTTCTGCTTTCTACATTGAACTCCTGCTATTACAGTTACCCATTTAAACCTCTATTGTGAGGCTTATTTGCCTTTGCTGGGTTTCAAAATAGTGGCTTCCATACTACTAAGGATGTTACAGATGAGCATTAACTCACTTGGCTTTTTTGCTGTTAGAGGATACCGCTAGGAATAATGATCCAGCGACCATCTTTAAAAAATGGAAATTGGACGTTATCCTAAGAAAAGCAGATTGAAGTTAAAGTTTATTTTGCCACCTCTACAAAAAGAATTGATGTGTTTACATATTTGCTGAAAAGGACAACTAGACATTAATACAGACAACAGTTTTCCTAATTTAACAAAACTAAGGAGATTTTATGAAGGTTGTTGAAAAGGTTGTCATTACAATCCCTTACAATATAAACAATATTTTATTCAGAATAGATGAGGTTCTAATGAAGGCGTAGAAAGACTCTAGCAAATTGCTATTTTAAATAAGACATTAATGCTGCTTAACATAGTAGTTTAAGTAATGTTTGGATACGAAAAGTATTGGTTTGAGAATATAAGGTCTGATATCCTCTAGAATAAAAGGGAGAATGAGTTGGCCAATTTTTCTCCAGTCTCTGATGTTTCTAAAACAGCATTAGTCGTTAGCAATAAAAAAAATAAGAGCCCCGATGGGCTACCTGTCGAATACTTCAAAACATATGCAGACCTCCTACTCCCTCGACTCCTGGAAACCCTTCAGGAGTCCAGGAGAGAAGGACTCTTACCTGCGCAGGGGTTGACATAGACACATTTTTAAACCCGATAGGACTCCCAACAGTAACAGCGGAAGAGGCCGAGACACTGGGAGGGGACATTGAGCTCACAGAGATCAGGGCAGCAGTCAAGGCAATGGCCAGAAATAAAACCCCTGACACAGACGGCTTGCCAGTAGAGTTTTATTCGGCATACATTGAGGAATTGGGACCCAAATTGGTGAGTCTCTACAAAGGGGCACGTGATGAGGACAGACTCCCCGCAACGACACGTGAGGCTCTGGTTGTACAGCTCTTAAAACCAGGCAAGTCCCCCGTCGATAAAGCAGCTTACAGGCCACTGTCTATGCTTAACCTCGACTACAAGGTTCTAAGGAAGATACTCGCCATGCGCCTCCTCCCGTATATGAGTACCCTTACACATAGAGACCAGGCGGGGTTCATACTGGGACGTAACACAGCTGCCAATATCCAGAGGTTATTCAGAGTACTTGAAGCACACACATGCAATAAGGAGGAAGTGGCTCTCTTCGCTGTAGATATTGAAAAGGCTTTTGACAGCCTAGAATGGCCTTATCTTTACTGAGTAATGGAAAAGTTTGGCCTAGGACAGGGTTTCATAGCATGGACAAAATTGCTCCACGCTGGTTCACTGGCTAGGGTGAAGACCGGGAGAATGATCTCGGACAGCTATCAGGTGACCAGGGATACTAGACATGGTTGCCCAGTGTCGCCACTCCTGTTTGCCTTGGCCTTGGAGCCTTTAGCCTGCCACGCCTGATCTGGGAAACCTTACAAGGGTCTCGAGATAATAGGCCAACAACATTATATAGCATTTTATGCCGATGATCTTCTGCTTTTCCTCCAGAATACGAGGGAAGACCTACTGGGTGCAAAGGAGCTTCTCAAGCACCTGGGAAGGGTTTCGGGGCTCCGGGTCGACTGGAAGACATGATGCTTGTTTTTGACCACTGCGGGTAGAGACAGACTAGATATAGAGCAGGTTTCAATATGGGATTCTAGATGCTTATCGTACCTAGGGACGAAAATATATCACGATACCTCAGATACCCTGGAGGGCAATGTGGGGGAGGCCATTAGGTGTCTAAGAACGAATATGGAATTCTGGGCCTTCCTACCCCTATCTATGATGGGCAGAATAGCCCTTCTAAAAATGGTGGCGCTGCCGCAACTGCTGTATTTTTTGGTGCTCTCCCGATATAGATCCCAGCAAGTGTCTTTCGAGACCTCAGATCACTGTTTACAGGATTTGTATGGGGAGGCTGGAAGACGCTGGGTGGCGCTCACTATACTGCAACGACCTACGGCGGAGGTAGGACTCGCACTCCGACTTTGAAAATTACTATCTGGCGTCCCCGATCCAATGGCTCACACAGTGGGTGGCGGGAAGGAACGCTGGGGTAGAGCAATTGGACTGCAATGTTCCGGATATCCAACAGTTGTCCAGAGCGATACTGAGGCTGGTAATCTCAAAAACAAACATTAGCCCCGAGTTTCAGGTACTGTTTAAGTGCTGGGGTCGCTGCTTGCAGAAATCCAAAACTAAGAGGCCCTACGCCCAGACATCCCGCTGGAATGGCTCGGGGAACTCCCACATGGAGGGGGGTGGCACGGATAAAGAGATTGGGTGGCGGCAGGAGTAAACACTGTAGGGGCCTTGCGTGAGGACGGAACACTATTACCGTTTGAAGACTTCAGAGAACGATATGAGCTTCCGAGGGGTCATTTCCTCGTGCATAGAGCGCTAACAGCGGCAATCCAGAAACACTGGAATTTGGGGATGGCGGAACCACTGCTGCCAGCTGGGTGCCAATACATTGTGTTATCCTCTGGAACATATAAAGCAGCCAAATGCTTGTACTGCTGTCTCCGAGGCAAGGGTGTGGCTCCCTTAGACAAATTAAGGGTGCGCTGGGAGGAAGATCTGGGGATCCTCATAGAGGAGAAAGTATGGGACGGACTAGTGAGCTGCTTCCCTAAGGTTTCCAGAAACGCACGATTCAAGGTTATTAACTTTTATGTGCTACATCAGTCGCGGCCGGCATGGCTCGCGGGTGGGGGGAGGTGGGGCGGTTGCACGGGGGGTGAGTTTAATTTAAAAAAAAAAATTAAACATATCTTTCCGCCGGGCGGGTCCTGCATCTTCACTGCTCTCCTGATTTCCTGCCTCTGGCAGGAACAGGAAGGAGGCAGCCAGGCGCCCTCCGCACGGCCAGCGGCTTATGTGGAGGCAATGTTCTCATGGAGAAAGGGCAGAGTGAGCGTTGACTGGTTTGGGCGGCCCCAGAGGGTCAACCAAACAGTCTTTGCGCACTCAGGATTGGGCACACCACTCCTCCCCAGCCCTGGTTGCAGAGCAGCCCCGCCCACCCTCTTCCAATGGAAGAGGTGTGGTGCAGCGGCCAGGGCAGCTGACTTCGGAGCACAGGGCTCACAGGTTCGATCCCCGGCTCCGGCGGCAGCTCAGCTCAGCACCTTGTGACTCTGGGCAATAGCTCACTTAATTTCCACAACGGCCCCCAGCGCCTTGAGACCCGTAAGGGTGAGTAGTTTGCGCTTTACAAACACGGATTTACATTTCACCCTCTTGCCTGCAACCAAACATAAAATGGTAATAACTGGAAGTTATTACCATTTTATGTTTCTGTTTCTCGCACTGCGAGAGAGCAGTGGGGCGACGCTCCTCCACCCTAGTGGAGGAGCAGCCCCTGTGCTATGTAGAGCGAACCTTACCCCGGATCGGATAAACTGATACTTCGCAACAATGGATGCTAAATGTCCACGCTGCGCAGAGACAGGAGCAGAGTTCCTTCACATATTTTGGAGTTGCCCTTACCTGGGGAGGTTCTGGAAAGTGATCACCGACACCTTGACTGAGGTGTTAGACCGGAAGGTTCACTGTACACCACAACACTACCTCCTCCATTGGTTCCCACATACCTCCAAGACCTGAGTCACTAGTAGTTTTCAGGACCTGGCACTTCTCCTGGCTAAGAGAGAAATAGCCCGGAACTGGAAGGGGCAGAGAGGGCCTAGTCTGGAAAGCTCGAAAAGGGAGGTGCTACGCTGGTCAGACTATGAAGGAACAGTCAGGACAAGGAATGCCAAGCAAGGGAAGGGCTCATTGGAGGCTGCCAGAGCCTGGACGGCGCTAGTCGAGGAACTGAAAAATGGAATTGGCCGCCTGACAGAAGATCCTGAGTTCAATGGTTGATTAAGCAAATCACGAGGGGGGTCTAGGTGAAGTTTACGAAAACATGCTGAGAAGGAATAATTCTCCATATAGCTGAGGGTGAGATACTTAGCAAATTTAAGTTAATTTAATGGATTGAATGTATAAGATGCTCTGTTGGTGTCAGACAATGAGAAGGAGGGGAAGGGGACCAAACCTCCTTCCGTTACTTAAAGATGGGCCCACCATAACACGCCTGGGGGTGGGTAGGGAGGGGAAAGAAGAGGAGGGGGTATTGTTGTTCATAGTAATTAATATGATAACTGGTGACTGAAAATTATAGTCCTAGCTTAGATGATTTGATAGTTAAAGGGCAGTATCACTTGACCTGTTGCTTACTGTATTTTGGAAAGGTCCAACTTTTAGATCTCGCAGCAATAGGGGATCTAATCAAGAATAAAAGGCTGAGTAATGAGGATACTGTGACTGCAGGAATAGTCATTGAAAGTACTGTATGGATGTATGCAAAAACCAATAAAAATCTGTTAAAAAAAAAAAAGGAGAGAAGGACTCTTACTACCATCAATGAGGGAAGCTTAGATAGTAATGCTCCATAAACCGGGTGGGGACCCAAGCATGCCGGGCTCATATCGACCGTTATCAATGCTGGGCGTTGATCTGAAAATACTGGCGAAAGCACTCGCAATGCATTTGAGTAGGGTTATCACACATCTAATCCACACAGATCAGTGCGTTTTCATGCCGGTTTGCGGCACACACATAAATGTACATAGGTTGTCCCACGTCCCGCACTCTGCAGCAAATATGGACATCTGTGCTGCCATGCTGGCTTTAGATATTGAAATGGCCTTTGATACCCTACGATGGGACTACCTCTGGGAAGTGTTGACAAGAATGGGCCTAGGCCAGGAATATTATCTCCTGGGTGCGCCGTCTATATAATTTACTGACTGCTAGGGTACGCAATGGTGGGGTGATTTCTGAAATTCCCCCAATCGAATGGAGCACAAAACAAGGATGCTGTTGTCCCCACTCTTGTAGCCCTGGCGATAGAACCTTTAGCGATTAGACTATGAAGGGACATGAATTGTTGGGGCATCCAGCTGGGTGACCGGGTACATGTTGTATCCTTATATGCAGATGATGCCTTACTATATCTAACCCACTCAGAGGAGGCAGGGCCCATTCTTCTGGGAATCTTGTCCGATTTCGGCACAGTGTCTGGACTGAAAGTCAATAAACAGAAGTCAGTCCTATTCCCACTTGCTACGTTAATAAATGCAGAGGTGGCTGACCTCCCCCCAGCAAAGTTCTGATGGAAGTGTAACCAGTTCCGATGGAAGTGTGACCATTTCTGCTATCCAGGGATCCAGGTAGTGCATTCGGCAGATATGCAATATGCATTGAACATAGGGGTAGTGATTACGGGTTTATGGTCATCCATTAACTTGTGGAACCGCCTCCCTCTTTCTATCATGGATCGAGTGGCCCGGGCCCGGATGGTGCTCTTACCACGCTGCTTGTACACAGAATTCCTTCTGCATCATTCCTAGATCTACGTTTGAGACTCTTAATAGCCTCCTGTTGTCGCTGGTTTGGGCTGGAAAGCTCAGTAGGGTACGACTGGGGATTCTGAACTAGATACTGAATAGGGGAGGCTGGGCCTTCCGGACCTTCATCTTTAATACTTCGCCGCCCTTCTCCAGTATGCGACGCTCTGGTGTGTGGCGGGCCCTAATGTGGAGAAGGACCTCCTGGCGGATTGGGGACAGGAGAATAGTCTGCCGAGATATCTCATGATGGGATCTCGGGCCCTTCGGAATGCCCGTTTGTGGTGTGCCAGGTTGCGGGAGCATGGGAACAGGCGGTCACATTGGTGCTGCATAGGGCGCCATATGCCAGAGCACTGCCATTGCAATGGCTGCATAATTTTTGCCATATACAAATTGTAATGGATTTGACAGGGTGGTTCGAGGGGGGGTGTCTCACTGCAGGCGATCTATTTTGTAATGGGTCTTTCCTCTCATTTGCTGAAGCGCAGGAATGCTCTGGGATTCCAGGGGGGGGGCATTTTTTACAATATGCAAATATCTCACGCTCCATGCGTGATATATTGACTTCCTTCCCCGAGTGATTGAAGTGTGCCTGAGATTTATTGCAAGCTTCTTTCACAGATCTGTTCAGAGAATAGAGGGAGTTGCCTGCACTGCTCCCAGAGATTGTGACAATAACTTCCCTCCATTGCACAGACCGCACGCACCCATGAGGAGCTATGTATATGTGTGGATTGTAAACGGGGTCGAATTGGCCATTTGACACTGGGCATTTCCTGGAGTCTGGAGCCATCGGAGGCCGGGTTTGGCAGTTGAGGGCCACTGTCTTCAGCTCCCCAGGGTTTATGGCAGCAGCACAGCAGGTAAAAACAAGCATTTGCAATGCAATAGGTCTCGCATTTACGCGAGTTTGAGCTATTGGCATTGTAAATGACAATGCCTTATATTTATGTTTTAAAAACCAAAACATAAATAATAGGCATTGTCATTTACAATGCCAATAGCTCAAACTCGCGTAAATGCGAGACCTATTGCATTGCAAATGCTTGTCATTAAAGCTACTCTACCCAGAAGAGTCAGTGGGAGAGCCTCCTTTTGGCCAACAGCCCTTTAACTTTACCTAAAATAGGTTTATAATTCATATTGTACAACTCTCCTACATCTTCTGTATAAAAAAACTCCCAAATAACGTTTAGGTCGAGTATGAACACACCTCTGAAACTCTGGCAGTGCCTTTTCTATTGAACAGTTAGATTTATTAACTCCATACCCCCTAACGTTTGAAAGGTAGAAAACATTTCAAATACCCTCTGCTACACTTCTGTTTCAGGAGCTAACATTAGCATAATGTCATCCGCATATAGTTTGATTTTGGCCATCTGGGGAATCAGTGCCAGAATCCTTCTTTCACTCCGAAAGGCTAGAGCTAAAGGCTTGATAAAAAAGGCAAAATGATTGGTGAAAGGGGGCAGCCCTGTCTGGTTCCTTGCAGGACCTTGAAAGCGCCGACTTCAAAAGTGTTTAAGGTCTATTTACTTTCAGCGTGCAGATACATCTTTTCTATAAAACCTGTGGTATGGGCCGAAAAGCCAAATCTCTCTTAGATACAAAAAAGTGTATCCCAGACCACAAGATCAAATGCTTTTTCTGCATCCAGCAAAAAGGTTGCGGCCTACGCTTGCTTCCAAGCTAGCACATCCAAGGCCTCAATCAAAAAATTAGTATTGGTACAAAGCTGCCACCCTACTATAAGACCATTCTGGTCCAGATGACCCACTTTTGAAGCAACCTTATTAATCCTCTATGCAATCAACTTCATTATAATTCTATTAGCAGAGTTTAAAAGAGTAATCAGCCGAAAAGAGTTCGGGTCTAAAAGATCTTTGCCCTTCTTCAAGGAGCAAACCACATTCCCAGAATTAGAAGACAGAGGTTCTACTCCATTTAGAATGACATTTGCCACTTCCAATATATAGGGGTTCAATAATTCAGCAAATGTTTTATAAAAAGTTGAAGGAATCCTATCTGGGCCCCCAAATTTTACTCCATTGAAACTTTTCACTACTTCCTCCAGCTCTTGCAGGACTATCAATAAACCTCCGATCTACCTCTGACATAATTGGAATCCGGATATGATCCAGAAAATGATGGAACTCCTGCCTATTCACCTTAGGGGAGATACTATAAATACTCTTAAAATGCTCTAGAAAATGGTGTTAACTTCACTCAGGTTCTAGGATATTTCAACCTACTAATATTTTTTGTTGTCCGCTCCCAGGTCTGCAGCACCATTAAACCTCCCTGCAAAGTCACTCTCTTCGTACACCTTTTGTAAATAAGTTGAATCCCGCATATTATTTTTCAACGTAATAATAATCCCGGAGGGACGATTTCGCTTCTTCAAATATGCCCCATTCATTAAAAATTGTATATATTGACCACTTCTGAATGACAATATGAAATAAGAGCTGCAGCATCATCAGACCAATAATTAAAAAATGGAAAGAAAACAAACAGGAGACAAATCTTCTTGATCCTTATGCTCATAATGTGGAAAAATATATGCACTTATTAGTGTTGCAACATCATGGTTTTAGTTCACCAAGGCACTAAGGTGAAATGTTAAGCTGTAGCTAGACATTTTGAAATCATCTGTTCCTCATCAGATTTTAGAGTTGGATGGATTGGAGAGTGAGCTGGCGAATCAGAGGAAGTAATCCTATAAGGAATATATTGCACGTTACAGGGGTTTTACACCTATACTTAGCGCTGCACCAATGTTTGAGGATCCATAAATAAGACCACATTTAAATTTGAATTAAAGATATTTAGGGCCAGATGCATGAAGAAACCGTTTTGCATTTTCCTAATTGCGAATCCTTGCGATTCGCAATTAGGAAATCGCAAAATGGCATGCATGAAAGTGTGTTGAACACTTTTTGTGATTCCTAGGGGATCACAAATGACCTACCTCATGAATATTAATGAGGTAGGTCGCAATTTGCGACCCCCTTGGAATCGCAAAAATCACAGGGATGGTGGCCTCCTGGGGTCAGCAGACCACCATGTCTGTGATTGCTTTTAAATAAGGCAATTTTTATTTAAATGCAGCCCGTTTTCCTTTAAGGAAAACGGGATGCGATCCTAAATCAAAAATGAAAAGTTTTCTTTTCATTTTTTAAGAGTAGGCAGTGGTCCGTGGGACCACTGCCTCCTCTTAAAAAACACTGTAACAAACATTCACAAGGGGAAGGGGTCCCTTGGGGACCCCTTCCCATTTGCGATTGGGGTTCCCACCTACTTGAAGTAGGTGGTAAAATCGTTGGAATGTTTTGCGACCGCATTTCGGTCACAAAACATTCCTACATACCGATGCGATTCGGTATTAGGAAGGGACACCCTAAACATGCCCCTTCCTAATAGCGAATCGCAAACCCATTTTGCGATTCGGTAACAGGTTAACAAATCGCAAAATAGAGTTCGCTGCATCTGAAAAGCATTTTTTGCGTTCGTGAACGGGCCGATTCTGCAGCGACAAAAATGCTTGATGCATGAGCCCCTTAAAGTATGGTCCATTGCTTTGGATAAAATGATACTAATTAGGAAACCTTCTTAAGAACTGTTTGGTAACCTGATCGAGTTGGGACACCAATGTAAATTATTTGGCAATTTCTGCAATCCTGCCACCTGAATGATTTTATTTTATGTTGATGAGACTTGATAAAAGCCCAGTTATAAAGCTGAGCGGAAGATGGATAAATATTTCACATGAAAATATACCATTTCAGGTGAATGCCTGGAGTCACCCTTGCTGGTTAGTTTTTCTGTGAAAGACTGGCCAAGTTAAGGACTAAACTCTTTATAGGATATATTGTTGATTTTGAGAAATGTTCCACTACTGAACTGAAACAAAAGTTCAAGAATTCAGAAGGCCTTAGCTATGTGTGACTCTCTTTTGTCTGTTGAATTTAAAATCAAAACGTAGATGCGTATCTAAACTAATTGTATGGTTTAATTAAACACTAATATAAATCAATCAAAACACATTCAGATAGGTATATATGTATGACAAAAACAGAGGGGGAAACATTTTTAACTATTTTGCCATTCAGTTTTGTAAGTATCACTTTTTTATTTTTATACTTTTCTAATGGCACAATAAAAGAATTAATATATTATGATTGTAACGGAAATGTGTTAATAGGAGGAACAAAACATAAAACCCTCTGAGAATGTAAATGTAACTTTTTGCTTTCATAATGGCTTTAACCACCTTAATTATCAAGCATTATTTTTTGTAGTGTGTGAGCAACTGCAAACCTAAAACACTTAAAGTAAATGTATTATGGAATATCCGTAAACGATTTGAAGCCAAATATTTCGCATGTAATACAACATTGAAATAGCTCTATGTTATTTTGGGGAGAGTAATCAACACCATTTATTGCTCATAATAGAGATATAATTTATTATCAAGCAATGCAATGTTTTATGTTTATTGTGCCTCAGATTACAGTATTTGGGAGCTCTTTATCAGGGATGACATTACAATAATTTCAATATAACATTCACATATTTGTAACTGGCAGAGGTCCACAATGAAAGTGATAACTAATTAAGTTGAATAATGTGATTGTAATGTTCACAGTATTATTCTCTTTTTTAGTGTGCTACAAATAAAAATTATTTATGACATACATAATCAAATAAACTGAATGAGAAATAGACAAATGAAGTTGACAAATGGAACTTTAATTGAGACACCTATGTCATGGTCCTGCCAATGCTGCGTTCAGTCTTCTTACATAAAACAGCAAATTGCACACCTTCATTGAGGCACACCTTTCCACACAAAAATATTTCATTATGCACAAATTTTTTTTTCTTTTTTTCCCCCGTAATAAAACAATTATACCTCATGGAGGACATCATGTCCTAATCCATCACTAATGGACTACAAGTTTATTCTTCCCACAAACGGTTTCTTTTCTTGTGTAGTGCTGCATCTTAAATAATTTCAGGCACAGAATCTACACTGTTACACAAACTCTGATTTATCGTTGACTAGGTGACTAAGAATGGACCCCTGTTCACTATTGGCCATTATGTTCATAGAGTCCTGAGTGATGTGATTGGTTGCCTAAAATACTAGGAACTATTATAGTTTCATATTGTGCATTAAAACACACGCTGTTCGACTTAATTTGCAGACTTGTAATTTAAGACATTACTTAAGTACTGAATACCTTTTTTGAGTAACAATTGCTTTGCTCCCTATGTTAAATCCAAGTGTATGAACGGATCACAAACTCTGTACACTTCTGCTTTTCTTTTTCTCATTATTTAAAATAAATTAAATAAATGCGGATATTACACATTATGTTCTATTTTTATTATATTTGTCTGTCTATAGCTTATAAAATACCCCAGGTGAAGTATTGTATTTATGCATTACATACCCATTGGCTGTTACACATAGGTGTTTTACATACATTACATTACACATAGATTAAGAGTGGGTTATCCATACTGTTAAAGTACTGCAAGGGTAAAAAACTAAGAAAAATCATCAAAAATTGATAAGCTTAAAAACAGGGCACCCAGCAGTAAACAACATGAACGAGACTCATGATCTTATTACAGATATTGATTCCAAACAATAACTGCTTGAATCCTGATTCTACCACCCTAGACCTACTCTTACAAGAAGGCTTTGAAGTGATATAGAAAACAGATATGCAGTAAAATATGTGGACGGAACACCTTTATTGACACACTGGTGTACTTGGAAAACACTATAGGAGACAGGCAAGAAGAACTCTAGAAGCCTTCCAATCAAACCATTTCTCCATTATGGTCCATGGAATACTTTAGTAACCATCTCAAATAAAAATGCTATAATAACTTGATTGTAATGTATTGTTCAACGAGTGAGCAGGGACAGGATACCATTTCCAAAACAGACAACTTCGGCTTTTGCCCACTGGTTTTAGGAGTCCACCCATGTAGCAAAACCCACTTTAGAATTGTCCCGGATTTAGGCTTTAAAAAAAAGGAATCAGAAATGTTCATTCTATCTTACAACTCCATCTTCTTCTTCCCCTGGGAAGCATGCAGGATGTTCAAACAGTTTCAAATGGCTGACCACCCAACCCTAACAAGAAATGTTTTAGCAATATCATTTCTGAAGACTTAGACACCACGCTAACCCATACAAATGAACAGAAGAGGCTATGTTCTTTTCATGTCTGCTAAATGAACTGTTTGTTAAAACAGAGAAAACTGTAGTCACAGCTTCCCCAAATAATTAAACTGTAGCCTTTTCTTCAGTTTGTGTATGGCGTACAAAGCATAAGTGAAGAATCCATCTAATTCTGCGCTATGTTAAGAGTTTATATTGCTTCGGATGTTTGTCAGTACCCGATCTATTTCCGATTAGATACATATGTTGAATAAAAGTTAGATCAACAGTTATAGTTTTCAATTTTTTAAGGGATGCCTCTTTCAGTGTGCTTAAAAGACTAATGAAGAGAGGTGATCAAACATCCAAAGCCAATGTTAGAAACAAACATTGGCTACCGTACCATTTGCACTGAGAGAGGTTCAAATGTATTTAATCAGATACATGTTCATCACCATCACCTCATTCGGTCACCCTGACTGTTATCCGCTTGAAATCAATAAATGCAGTCCTCTAGATACAGGTTGTGGTAACACATGTAATTTACAGTGATTTTAAGCAACACAACTGCCATGATAAGTAATGTATAAAAATAATTTATTATTGTTGACTTTCAAAATATTAGGCTGTTACACGAAAAAAAATATCCAATATGCAGGCATAGATGTCTCGATTCAGAGTAGACTGTATCCTACCAAGGAATAATTCTTACTCCATTCTGTGGGGACTGTTTCCTCAAAATGACCACTGTACAAAGTGCAGTGGTTGTTCTGCATTGCATCTGAAACATATCTTTGTTTGCGTTCACCTGTACAGGAAGGGCCAAATTCCTGGATCGGTGTGCAAGCGTAGTCTGCGGAAATAAATGATCATTCTTAAGGTTTATATTTTTTGTGAAATCCAGTAGTTTTCTTAGTCGTTCATCAATTTCTGAAGTTCAGTATTTGAGTGATTTTCAATCCAGTGTTTATAGAGCCCGAAGAAATATATAAATAAATTGATTACAGAGATGTTTTTCAGTGTTTGAGACAAGTTTTGTGGTGCACAATTGCTTTGTTGCAGCATTGTTAATGTATTTTTGTTCTGTCAGGCGTGGAAGATGTATTACTTGGCAATCCAGTACCCTGCGCGGGCGGCCACCGGACTGCCCTTCTGGGGAGGGGAGAGAGATGTTTTACGGATAAGGGGTGCACTCTTCCTATTCAATGCTGTAACAGTAAAGGGTATCCCACACCCAGTAATACTGTTAAAGACTGATGTTTAATGAGTATCACCCTGCTTTAAGGATAACTAGTATTTATTTTTGGTTAGACGCTCACCCACTATACTAGTGGCATTCTTCATCATCAGATCCCACCCTGAGCCCTAAAAACCAAGATTGGCTCAATCATATTTGTGAGAAAGGGCCTCTTTTTTCATGGTTAGCCCCCACTTTTTGCCTGGTTTTGATGTGGTTTCAATTGTAGTGCACAGGGTCCAGCCAACCACTTCCCCTCTGCCAGTGCTTCTCCCGTAAAAACAAATCCCCAATTGGTAATTCTACCCCTGTAAGTCCCTAGTAAATGGTACCCTGGGGCCTACGGCCTGGGAGCTGAAGAGGGTCCCCTGGGACCCTCCTCACTGGGACCATGCCACTGCCCTTGCAGCTTGTATGCCCCTGTGAGGGAGAAAAGAACAAACTTGACATGGCACCCTGTCCGGGTGCCATGTCAGCCAGCACTGCCCGAAGGCACAGGTACGTCACCCCTCTAGCAGGCCTCACAGCCCTAAGGAAGGCTGTACTATACCACAGGTGAGGACATATCTGCATGAGCAGATATGCCCCTACAATATTGGGGTCCATTCCTTAATATTGTAAGTGCCAGGGTAGCCATAGAGAGTACATGGGCTGAAAACTCGGCAACTCAAGTTCCACAGCACCATGGTGGCTTCACTGAACACAGGAGTGTTTGGTACCAAGTTACTCCTTTCAATAAATCACACTGATGCCAGTGTCTGATTTATTGTACCATGTACCAAGAGGGCACCTCAGAGGTGCCCCCTGAAAACCTACCAACCCTGGTGTGGTCTCTGACCTACTGTTGGCAGTCAGCCACCACCAGACATGTTTCTGGACCCGTGGTAGAGAGCCCCTGCTCTCTGGGACCAGAAACAATGCACATCCTGGGCAGAGGAGTCATATCTCTTCCCCCAGGATGGGCCAGTGCTCAAAGAGGGAAGCTTCAAAGTCTGCTGCCTTAGTAATGCGACCCCCAGCAGCTGCTGCTAGCAGCCGATGGCAGCCCCTGGTTTACACCCCCACTTTGGGTCGGAAAAACATCGGGAAAACGCAGGAGAATAGGAGTGTGCCCACCTCTGCCAACTCCACCCCTAAGGTGGGGGAGGCGAGGTGAAGCACATCTTTCAGTTCCCCCATCTTGAAGATGGGGAGACCCTTCCAATCAGGGTTAGGTCTATGTCCCCCCACATGAGTTCTATATCCCCCACATGAGGGTGACATAATAGAGGGTGTAGTCACCCTAGGTAAGGTGCCCGTTGGTCCTACCTGCTATTCCCCTAAAACGCCCCCAAATATAGTATTTAGGTGGCTCCCCCAGACCTAGAAACAAGATCTGCGATCACCTAAGAAGAAGGAAGACATCCCTACAGAGAAGACTAAAGACGATGACTGCCTTGGCCTCAGCCCTACGGGCCTGTCTCCAGCTTCTGCGAACCTGCGACCTGTTTTGCAGCCAGTGACCTCTGAAACCCTGGGAGGACTTCTGCCTTCGAAAAAGACTACAATCTCTTGTGGACAGCGGACCTGTCCAGAAGAAACAAACTCCAAGGACTCCGGATCCAGGCGGATCCACGTCTCTTGCCCACTCTGCACCCGACGCCCACGGCCCGAGTCTGAGTGGCTCACCTGTGCAGCGAAGTCTTCCCAGCGACCATGACCTTGTGTAGAGTGTTGGCTGACCTCTCCTGATCTCCAGGGCGGCGCCTGCAGTGTGAATCAAGTGGCTCCCCCGACCTCGACAGACTCCGGTAAGAAGACTCCGACGTCGAAAGGCACCCCTGCACCCGAAGACCCTGGGCCTTGGGGAGCTTAACCGAAGGTGCCCCCACAACCCCCTACATCTCTGCTTACCTTGGCTGTTGTTGGTCTCCCACCTGCAACCTCCGGTGCAATGCCTGCAGCCTGTTTGGCAAAAGAAAAATCTCCATAGCAAAGCATTGGCGCCCAACGCTGATTTTGCACCCTGCACCCGGCCGCCCCTGTGCTGCTGGTGGTGTATGTTTGGTGCTGCTTTGTGGCCCCCCTGTGCTGGTCCTAGCCCCCAAAGCTTGGCCCCTGCAACCGATTTACCTACCTGCAAGTAGTGTGGCTCTAGGCACCCCCAGTTTCGATTGAAAAGCATTGGACTGAACTATGATTTTGACCTCTCCACCTGGCCGCCCCTGTGCCACTGGTGGTGCAGTTTTGGTCCTCAACTGATCCCTGCCCCTTGCTGACTTTTGGTCCAGAAGACTGGAATTGTAATTGCATTACTTACCTGTTTAACCGCAATATTATTTTTCCCATAGGATAGCATTGAATTGTTCAGAAACGTTTTTAAGTGATGATTTTTCAAAGTGAAAAGTATTTTTATTTAAAAACTTACCTTATTGTGAAGAGATTGGTCTTAAAATAAAATACAAACAAAGCATAATTTTCTAAAATTGGTCTGGATCTCCTTCTTGAGTCGTGTATCCATTGTTAATCACTGTTGTGCAATAAATGTCTTACACTCTCTGTGTTAGGCCCAAGGCTGCTCGCCAACACTACCACTAATAGAGCACTTTGGGTTTTACATTGAACCTTGTACACTTTTGGGGAACCCCTGGACTCTGTGAAAGGTATAGCCACCTAGTGGTAATATCATATACAGAGCCAGCTTCCTACAATATTCCAGGGAGCACCTGAGGTATGATTTTAGCCCAGGTCTCAGAAGAATAAACATATCTTGAACAACCAAGGTATCTCTTTAATAGTGGTTGTTCAGGTATGTTTAAAAACGAATGCAGGGGTAAGGTGAGGGGAAAATGGCCCTATTACTAAGGGTGGGCGGTGAACTCCGCTCCGCCAGCGGAGTTTGTGGAGTTTTGCCAACTCCGCTAGGAGGGCGGAGTTCAGCAAAAACTCTGATTCCGCTGGGTGGTGGAGTTTGCCCCCACCCTTAGCAAGAATGCAAAAGTGTCCTTAGTTAGAAGAGTTGGTTTTTGAGAGCATAACTGAGCTTCAAGAGAGAGGAAAATCTTCAAAAGCTGGCATTTTTTAAATACCGGTGTCATCGCGCTCTTCACTGGTGCAGTGTTCCGTTGTGGTGAGCAGTGGGGGCCACGAGAGCCGGGTCAACATAGCCCTCTGCGGCACCTCGGCGGCTCAGTCCAAACCAAAAATGTGTCAGCCCCAGTCCCCAACAGACACCATACCTGCCTCCCTGGCTGCTCTCATTACTTTCCGCAAATGTCACAGCAATGTGGCGGATGCCGGGCGACTGACGTGTATTGTGCGTGCTGTGTCCTGGTAGGTGAGCGAGTGTGTGCGGCTGCTGTTCATGCTGTCTGCACAATGTCTAGCACTGCTCC
The DNA here is from genome assembly GCA_963921515.1 of Calotriton arnoldi. Taxonomy (NCBI): domain Eukaryota; kingdom Metazoa; phylum Chordata; class Amphibia; order Caudata; family Salamandridae; genus Calotriton; species Calotriton arnoldi. Next base: position 2,062,548 of record CAWUFW010002634.1, read on the forward strand.
CCCGGGCATCAGTGGGGAGCCCAGCAGTGGGTAGTTGGGGTGGCTCCCCGGGGCCCCGGGAGCCCGATGTAGCGCTACCACCACCTGCAACCATCTTCTTGGTCAGCGAGGCAACCCTTTTTTTACGGAGATGAGGCAGCACTGAGAGGTGAGTGCAGAGAGTGGGGACGAATCTGTACATTTCGAAAGACGATAAGGCAAGAATTGGACACCATAACCGCATTAAACCCCTATGAGTGGCCGCCATATCACGTGCTGTTCCCATACAGTCATAGAGCTGCAGCACTTCGGGGCCTTTCCATAAAAGGAAAAAACCCACAGATTGGATAAGGTTGAAAGGTTGAGCCTAAGCAGACTTTTTTTGCGCTCGGCGGATGGGTGAGGACATTACCGAATAACAGACAGAAGTGAATACATTATGGTCTGGGAGGGCGACTTGCTTTCCCTCTGCCCCCATATATTTGACTAGTTTGCTTTCAGCGGATATGAGAGGCCCCGGTGGGGGTCACTGGCCCCTGCTCCACATTTCCACACTCTTCTTGCTCTTGCCCTGGCTCACTGGCCTGAAGTAATGCCTCAGTGGTGGTTACACGGCCCACACATTACAGGGTTTTGTTACACATAGGCGGAGTGGAACTCCAGCGGAATTCCACAGAGTTTTTAGGCAACTTCGCGGAATTCCACGTAGTGCAACTCCGCGAACTCTGCCCACCCCTACCTATTACCCTAAGCCTGTAGACATGCTATAGCCCTCAATCTGATGGCCTGCGGGGGTCCAGGGCTTTCATCTAGTCAAAACCGTGTCCCAGAGTCTACTTTCTGTCTACCTATTTTGAAGGGACAGACAACATGCACCAAAAATTTTATGCATATATATGGTTTACTCGCCCAATTTGTAGAAGAAATTATATCTTCATTCCCTCTTTGAGGATCTTAGAACACAACCAACATGCGGGGGGCGGGGGTGGGATGAGCAGACAATCATCAAGGGTGACATGTCGCTCATAGACCTAACTTAGACAGTTTTCCAGAAAACGGGGATTTTCAGAGAACGGGGCTAAGTTAGGTCTCCGGGTGAAACATGTCAACAGACTAATAGGGCCATTATAGCCCCACCTTACCCCTTAAACATACCTGAACAACTACTATTAAAGGGATACCTTGGTTGTTCAAGGTAACTTTATTCTTCTAAAACCCTGGCTGGAATCCTATCTAAAGTGCTACCTGGAATATGCTAGAGCCCATCCTGGCTTTTAGGGACCAGGATCAAACCCGATGCTGAAGCATTCCGCTAATAAAGTGGGTGAGGTCTAACAAAAAAAATAATAACCATCCATCCATAAACCAGGGCGATACCCATTAGACATTAGTGTTAAATTGTACTCCTGAGTGTGGAATAGCCTTTAGTGTTATGGTGTATTACTGTATATTACTGGAACCTTGCATCTCATTTAGGTCTTTCTTACAAGCGGCCTGGAGCAGGATCCCTGGATGAATACCACTCTGGTCCATTCTGAGTAGCCTGGTGTTTCTGGGCCGATGATGACCAGGTTTGAAAATATCGGATCTGGTAATCCTGGGAATGTAAATATCGTACCTGGAGCCTTGTGTGGTGCTGTACCTGATCCCTGCCTCCTCCTGAACAACATGGAGAGCAATAAATGCTCCCCCAAATCTCCCCTTACCTACAATGCTCTCCAGCTTTCCCCACCTCTCCCACCCACAAATCTCAAAAACGGTGCCGCACCCATTTACCACCTAGTACATGAATGTGGTAAATTGGTGCGGATTTTGGCCTGTTATTTCCCACGAAAGGGGGTAAAATATATGGAATTTGATCTGGTATTCCAGGTCCCTGTATTATTCTCCATTCAGAGGTAAATAATTTATAATCCCAGGATTTAGGTACAGAGATACTATCTGGAATTGAAGATTCTGAGCCCCTCTCCCTCCTGCCCGATCCCTGCACCCAGTGCTTAATTTGAGCCGGTGTCAGCACCGGCACTAATGACCGTCTGCACATGGTAGCACTGTCAATCGAATTTAGAGATAAGGACAACAGCTGTTTATTAATTCAATACACAATAAAAAAATAACTAATACCTGCCACATATGCCGTTTTTATAGCTCAGGGGGCCTGGAATTTTCATACTTTTAAGAGTGTGATGATTAGTAGTGCGTTGGTGCTGTCATTGCAGCTCTGGCAGACGCAACGTGTGGTGGAAACTGCAGTGGCCTCCTGAAGAGGTCCCTGGCACTTTTTAGGTCTCGGCCTGCACCAGCGCTTGCGCTGGTCTGGCCGAGAGTTTTAGTAAGCGGGTTTTGGAAGTGCAAACACTGGCTTTCGGCTGGCGACCAGCTTGAGTTCACAATGGCGTGCACGCGCAGCTGCCATCTGGTCTTCCTCATTTCCTCGTCATGGCTCATTAACTCTCTGGACTCTGATGTTTCAATCGCAGCAGCAGCTCACATTACCAACTGACAGCCCTGGACTACAGTCACATGAAAAACAACAGCGATTAGCATTGAAATGCAAGCTTTTTAGGTCTCGGCCTGCACCAGCGCTTGTGCTGGTCTGGCCGAGAGTTTTAGTAAGCGGGTTTTGGAAATGCAAACCCACTGGCTTTCGGCTGGCGACCAGCTTGCGTTCACGATAGCGTGCACGCGCGCAGCTGGCATCTGGGTTTCCTATCTCTTCCTCATTTCCTCGTCATGGCTCATTAACTCTCTGGACTCTGATGTTTCAATCGCAGCAGCAGCTCACATTACCAACTGACGGCCCTGGACTACAGTCACATGAAAAACAACAGCGATTAGCATTGAAATGCAAGCTTTTTTTTGTCTAGTTAGAAATATTGCTTCGGTGGGTTGATTTCACCTTATATCGCTATTTGTTTTATATTGGGAGTCACAGCCTAATTACCAGTATTTTTGTCTCACTCTGTTTTTTTTTTTTATATTTATTCGCACAAAGCACAAAGCTATATTTAAGGTTACTTTTTCCGCGTCACTTCTTCACTCTATTTAAACTCTACACCCCCCACTCTTATTGTCTTTCTCCTTCTCTCTCTCTCCCCTCTCTAATTCTCTCTCTACTTAATTAACTCTCCCCTCTCTATCTTTTAGCCTTTCATTCTCTCACCCCTTTATCTGTTTCTCTTTCAAACTCCTTCATTCACTCTCTCTCCCCTTCTTGCTCTCTCTCATCCCGCTCCACTCTTTATTCTATGTACACCCTTTCTCTCTCTTTCTCTCTCACGACCCTCTCTAATTGGGCATTATATCTTCACTCTATCTCTCACTCGGCAACACCACAGCATCACTCGGCGCCGCCACAGCATCGCTCGGCGTCGCCACAGCATCGCTCAGCGGCGCAACAGCATCGCTCAGCGCCGCCACAGCATCGCTCAGCGCCACCACAGCATCGCTCAGCGCCGCCACAGCATCGCTCAGCACCGCCACAGCATCGCTCAGCGCCGCCACAGCATCGCTCGGCGCCACCACAGCATCGCTCGGCGCCACCACAGCATCGCTCGGCGCCACCACAGCATCGCTCGGCGCCACCACAGCATCGCTCGGGGCCACCACAGCATCGCTCGGGGCCACCACAGCATCGCTCGGGGCCACCACAGCATCACTGGGGGCCACCACAGCATCACTCAGGGCTAACCAGCATCACTCAGGGCCACCACAGCATCACTCGGGCCACCACAGCATCACTCAGCGCCACCACAGCATCACTCAGCGCCACCACAGCATCACTCAGCACCACCACAGCATCACTCCGCGCCAAGACAATATCACTCAGCACCACCACAGCATCACTCAGCACCACAGCAGTATCACTCAGCAAGACCTGAGTATCATTCAGCATCACCTCAGCATCGTCTCCGCAACAGCCAACACCACCACCACTACCACCTCAGCATCACTCAGTGCCACCTCAGCCTGCTCTCGGAATCTGGCATCTGTTGATTCTCCCCTAGCGTCTGGCCGCTGCTAGTGTTATAATACAGGTACTAGTTCCCAACCTTCACCCTCCGATTGTTTATGCCCCCTCAAAAAAAAAGCTTTAACAAACAACCATTGCAATAGGCAGAAACAAGTTGCCAGCATTGCAAGAACAAAAGAAAACTGAGGAAATTTTTAATTGTAAATACTTTTTTTAAATATGGTCGTTCAGTTTTACATAATGCCTTCTTGGTCATATATAAAGTAACAAAAATGCTTCTGACACTTTTTTATTATAACTTTTCAGCATGCTGCACAGCAGCCACCCTTCTCTACAGCACAGCTTGAAGACATTGGCAAAGTCAATAGCTCTGGCTAAACACTTATAAGGCCTCAAAGGCGAGACCTATTGGCTATGCCAATGCTTGTTTTTTTGTCTAGTTAGAAATATTGCTTCGGTGGGTTGATTTCACCTTATATCGCTATTTGTTTTATATTGGGAGTCACAGCCTAATTACCAGTATTTTTGTCTCTCACTGTTTCTTTTATTTTTATATTTATTCGCGCAAAGCACAAAGCTATATTTAAGGTTACTTTTCCGCGTCACTTCTTCACTCTATTTAAACTCCACACCCCCACTCTTACTGTCTCTCTCCTTCTCTCTCTCTCCCTCTCTAATTCTCTCTACTTAATTAACTCTCCCCTCTCTATCTTTTTTAGCCTTTCATTCTCTCTCACCCCTTTATCTGTTTCTCTTTCAAACTCCTTCATTCACTCTCTCTCCCCTTCTTTCTCTCTCTCTATCCCGCTCCACTCTTTATTCTATGTACACCCTTTCTCTCTCTCTCTCACCACCCTCTCTAATTGGGCATTATATCTTCACTCTATCTCTCACTCGGCAACAGCACAGCATCACTCAGCGCAACCACAGCATCAATCAGAGCCAGCACAGCATCAATCAGAGCCAGCACAGCATCACTCAGTGCAACCACAGCATTACTCAGCACAACCACAGCATCACTTAGCGCCACAACAGCATCACTCAGCGCCACCACAACATCACTCTGTGCCACCACAGCATCACTCAGCACCACCACAGCTTTACTCCGCGACACCACATCATCACTCAGGGCCAACACTGTATCACTCAGCACCACCACAGGATGACTCAGCACCACCACAGGATGACTCAGCACCACCACAGGATGACTCAGCACAACCACAGCATCACTCAGCACCACCACAGCATCACTCAGCACCACCACAGGTTTACTCAGCGACACCACATCATCACTCAGGGCCAACACTGCATCACTCAGCACCACCACGGGATGACTCAGCACCACCACAGGATGACTCAGCACCACCACAGGATGACTCAGCACCACCACAGCATCGCTCAGCGCCACCACAGCATCGCTCAGCGCCGCGACAGCATCGCTCAGCGCCGCCACAGCATCGCTCAGCGCCGCCACAGCATCGCTCACCGCCGCCACAGCATCGCTCAGCGCCACCACAGCATCGCTCAGCGCCACCACAGCATCGCTCAGCGCCACCACAGCATCGCTCAGGGCCACCACAGCATCGCTCAGGGCTACCACAGCATCACTCAGGGCCACCACAGCATCACTCAGCGCCAAGACAATATCACTCAGCACCACCACAGCATCACTCAGCACCAAGACAATATCACTCAGCACCACCACAGCATCACTCAGCACCACAGCAGTATTACTCAGCAAGACCTGAGTATCATTCAGCATCACCTCAGCATCGTCTCCGCAACAGTCACCACCACCACCACTACCACCTCAGCATCACTCAGCACCACCTCAGCCTGCTCTCGGAATCTGGCATCTGTTGATTCTCCCATAGCGTCTGGCCGCTGCTAGTGTTGTAATACAGGTACTAGTTCCCAACCTTCACCCTACGATTGTTTATGCCCCCTCAAAAAAAAAGCTTTAACAAACAACCATTGCAATAGGCAGAAACAAGTTGCCAGCATTGCAAGAACAAAAGAAAACTGAGGAAATTTTTTATTGTAAATACTTTTTTTAATATGGTCGTTCAGTTTTACATAATGCCTTCTTGGTCATATATAAAGTAACAAAAATGCTTCTGACACTTTTTTATTATAACTTTTCAGCATGCTGCACAGCAGCCACACTTCTCTACAGCACAGCTTGAAGACATTGGCAAAGTCAATAGCTCTGGCTAAACACTTATAAGGCCCCAAAGGCGAGACCTATTGGCTATGCCAATGCTTGTTTATTTATTTTTATGCAAAATAAGCACTTCCTACACCTAAATCCTAGGGACGCGTAATGAGGCCCTTGGTCGTGCACCGAGTGAAAACTGTTTAAGCAGTTCACTGATGAATAGTAGCAATTCACCTAATGTAAAACGCCACCTCTAATGTCATGTGAGGTCAGACTGGCCTATAGGACACTCAGGCTGTGTCCAAAGGGCTGGTCTGACAGGTCAGTGTGTGGGCTGGTTTTATGGTTGTTTGTGGGCATGTTTTATGATCTGTTGGGCCGGTTTTTACTGTTGATTTTCCTGATATTACTACAAACATTGCCTTCAGCAAGCTAAAACCCATGTGGTCTTCTATACATTTCAAAACACTTATACAGGGTGTCTTTTTGCACGTTTAAACTTAGCTATCTAATTTACTTGTGGGGGACACTTTTATTTTCTGTTTCAGTCCGACCGTGACGTCATGTCTATCTCAACCAATCAGCACATGCCAATAGTGCTTCTCGATTTCTTTTATCTAAACGGTACAAATTAAAAAATATCAATTACATCATGACTCTAGTTCACATGCTGTTATTGGACTGTTACCCAGCACATCTTACGTTTTCCACTTCATATAGTGTACTGCACCAGTAGAATTGAATTTAAGATATTTCTAAACAAAGTTTTCCTAAATTTTCAAACAGTCTTCAACAGGGTCCTTGGTCCTTAAAGAGGACTTACTAATCAACGCAGCATCATGTTTACAGAGGTTGGGGTTAAAGTGTGTTTGTAGAAATGGCTACTTATAAACCAATCTAAACTTTCTAGGTTTTGCAGGATGTACATAGAGGGGCCGATTACGATGTCGTGCAGAAACTAAACCGCCCTGCTCCTTGTCTGATTCGGTTCCGACCGAATTGCGATCGGCGATTCCGCACGATCGATTACGATGCTTCCGAACACTGTTCGGAAGGACCCCCATTGACTTCAATGGAAGCCTGTGTTCCAACCGACAACACAGGTTCCTATGGGGTAAATGGGTGTCTGAGGAAAACCTCTGTAAACATGATGCTGCGTTAGATTAGTAAGTCCTCTTTAAGGACCAAGGACCCTGTTGAAGACTGTTTGAAAATTTAGGAAAACTTTGTTTAGAAATATCTTAAATTCAATTCTACTGGTGCAGTACACTATATGAAGTGGAAAACGAAGCGATCACCTATTTAAATATAAAAATAAAAAGCCTTAAATGATTAGGAGGCAGTGACACTCTGCCCCAGAAGAACATTGTCAGCCTTGTGCTTCTTATAAACAGAGGAAGAGAGAGGACAGGATGCTGGCGTTGGCTGTAGCAAGGCACTTCGGGACACAGTTCAACACACAGCTTAATCTGATCAGCTGTGCAAACTCTACACAGTGTAACATAACACTTTTTTGCCTGACAATCTCAGGCAGTGTGGTAGTATGGGGACATTGCCAAAAAGGTGTTATTCTAACACGAGATGCGTGTCACTTGGCAGGGTTGTAACTGTTAATTTATTTATTTTAACTAACTGACCGGGAAATAATTGAGAAACACGTCTAGTATTCTATGTAGTAGAGCCATATATTATGTAGGGGATTACCGGCCTGTGTAATATAAGCATGCAGCTCACTCCATAGTTTTTCAATGTTCCACATTGTGTTTTTCGTATTTTTTCTATCTCCAGATAGGCCTTGCACAGAGTTTGGAAATGGGGGGTTAAGACATCTCCGTATAATTGTTTTAATGGTTATGCTGCAAAGGCATATGCAAATGGAGCTTGTTACCTCAGGAAGGTCGGTAGGGCTCCTTTATCTGTGCCAAACCTTCTTTGTGTCTGTTTGCTTCTTGCAAAGAACATTTTGCTAATTGTCATTTTTGCCACTAGATGGCACTCAAAGTATATTCAAAAAGAACAATTGATGGACAAAATGCTGAACAGTGTCAAACATTCACCCCCAGTACAGAGATCTGGGCCTAAATCCATAGTTTTTTCTCTCACCATGCATTCCATTTTGGACCCTGCCATATGCAAATCAGTGTTGACACTGCTCCCCATGGCAACAGGCCAGGTCCTCCCTGGATCGGAAACCAGCATCCTGAAACCAGTTTTGGGTATCACCCCTCATCAGCCAGGCTAGCTTGACTCCAGTGGAATGGTGAACTCAGGACTCACTTTCTTTTTGCTTTTATTGCCCTAAGTGGGAATGGTATGCCCAGACGTGGGTCCCATTCCCACTGTGTCACTGGATTCAAGCTAGACCTGGCTGACGAGGAGTGATACCCCGAAACCCATCCCAGGATTCTTGTTTTTGGTCGAGGGAGGACTTGGCCTGGCTAAACTGTTCCATGGGGAGCAGCGTCGAGACTGATTTGCATATGGCTAGGTCCAAACTGGTATGGCGTATTGAGTAAAAAAACGATTTGTTTAAACCCACATATGTGACTGGGAGGGAATGTTTGATTTGTTCAGCATTCCGTCCATCATCTGTTCTTTTTACTCAAAGTATATTTTTCACATGATAGGTGCTCTCCAAACTTCATCCTACCGCGCCCACAACAAATATTGAAAATGGAATAGCGATAAGTCTGCATTACATGAAGTGGGTACATGCACCAGTGCCCATCCACAGCTCCAAGGAGCCCCGTACCTTCCTGCAAATGTACCTAGAAAACCTGGGCTGTGAGTCAGGGGGGATGGGTGTAAGGGAATTCCTGAGAACTACAGCATGCATGGCTGCATGAGACATCCTTCCAGTACGTGCCGCTTTATACATGATTCTATCTATCTTTCCTACGAGTATTAGGATCCAGCTTTTGGTCCCTCATGTGGTGGGAATATTGTTTGCTACACTGCTACTAAAGGTGTACCGATTTACACTGATCTTTGAAGGCACGTATTTGTGGGCCATATTAAACAGAAACAAATGATGACACATTGCAACAAATTTAAAAAACACGTGTGATTTATGTGCAGTCAAAACACTCAAAAATTCAACCCTGATTGGGAAGAGCAGAATGCTTACGTTCCGTAGATGTCACTTCCAACTTCATAAATTCAGCATGCTTGACTATTTATCCTAATTCTTATAAGAGTGTTCCCAGGGTGGAAATGGATGTGAAGGCTGTGGATGTTCACTAACGTGCAACACTTCAGCTCTTTACTTGCATTTAATTCCTTTGTTTTACTTGCGAGAAAGTGTTCTTCAAAGAGGGATATTTCCTAAGATTTTTATGCCATGTTTGCATCAAAAAAGTGATGCAAATAGGCGTACGTTTTTTTTTTTCTGATTTACTTTCCAGCGCTAAACAGCGCTGGCAATAACGTGAAAGTAATGCGAAGCAGGGCATAGCGCTGCTTTGCATTACTATTACTTGGTGCCAACGGGGCGTACCACGGGTGGTGCATGGGCGTTCCCATGCAACCACCCAAGGTTTCTGACTCTAACCCCAATTTACTAAATAAAGTAGACATGGTTTAGCATCACAAAACTGCGCCCTTTTGAAGTAGATGCAAGGAAGGAGAAATGCTTTCATATCTCCTTCCTTTTCTGACTTTGTATGTGTGCTGCACTTTACAGCACACGTACAAAGAGGGAAAAGGGCTAAAGTTAATCTAAGCATGGTATTTTGTACTAGAAGGCTATCCTTCCAGTACAAAACCCATGTTACACTCATGGAGACACCCTTGCACTATGGCACAATGGTGTCTCTGTGGGGACGTCAGCTGATTTTAGTGCTGGCGCTAGGTAAAGGGGAGGAGAGTGCCATATTTCTGTAAATATGGCGCTCTCCTCCTCTCTCCTTTTCACACAGTGTAGCGCAGCATTTGCGGCTGCTGCACTGCACTGCGCGAATAAGTGTTAAATCTGGCCCAAAGTGTCACACATTTGTTAGTAGAATGTCACTCACAAGTACATTGAAACCATGAAAATGTCACACATAAGCAATCTGAAAACCTGGCAGCTATGCAGTTAAGCAAATCTTCTGTAGCACACTTGCTCCCAACCACACATGCTAAGGAAATTAAGCATACGGTTTTGTTTATTTTAAGCAATAACTTGAAATAATTTATAAAGACTATTTTTGCTTGTTCATTAAATACAAAACACACACTGTGCTCCTTTACATTTCCAAGATGGTGCCCTCACAATCAGTGCTTACAACCACATGGTCTGCACTTATACTCTTTGACCTCTAGAGGGAGCCAAAGCTCTAGAATTGTTTTTTATTATTATTGAAAGCCCAAATTTTCCTCTGGGGGAATTTCATATTTTTTTTCTTTTTTGATTGAAACCCAGAAATCTTCAATCACATTCTTTATACATGTACACAGACCATCTTCTGAGTTAGCTGGGTTCAGGACACCCTATTTAAAGGCTGCATTCTTCCTATAGGAACAAGACATACATTGTAGGTTGGGTGCTATTACCCGGTGTGTTAATTACACACCTGCAGCACCTCTCACTGCAGGGTATATGAATTCTGGGACTCAAGCACAAACTCAAGCACATCGGAAAAACACATAGACGAACATACCTTGCACAAGGGATCTTATGGCTCACATTTCGTTGTATGATACTATTTCGTCCTCCATAATGGAGCAGAACAATTTGGCTCCAATTGCTTGATTATGCCACATAAATATTTATACATGGCTTTATGTCCTCTTGTGATGTAACATTATTAATGTAATGTAGTGCATCTGAACAGATACAGAAAGTGCATTTACTGTGTAATCTTGATATTTATATGAGCGTGCATATTAACGTTTTCTTTGCAGTAACATCAAATTGCAGTTCCGATATATATCTGCATTTGTGTGGTTTGATTGTATTGTTAATTCTTATGTATTTGTGTACTCATTTGAATAATACTCTTCATTTATCTTATAACTGAAATTGTATCCATTTGAATAGCATTCTACATCTATATTATAACCATATATGTATCTGTAATCATGCATTTAAATATGCATTGAGATGCTAGCCACACTAACCTGACCAAAGGCATCAAAGCATTTGGATTTCTTAATGTTTAACCTTCATCCTGAATGTTTGCTTTGCATGCAATGTTTTTCTTTTCTTTGCAGTTGCAGTTGTGTGATCTTATTAATAGAAAAGGCACATTGTGTGAGAAAGATAGTGAGGCTCGAAAGTAGTATCTTTTGGCAAGGACGAGAAGCCTTAATGAACAAAGGGAGGACTACTGTCTGCGCGGAATAGGTAGACGCGAGGAATTCAAGGATGTTCTGATGTGTGGATCAAAGGAAAGGAGCTTCAAGAGTAGTTTCCAAGTTTACTGTTTGAAGGTGGAAAATAATGAGACAAGTGGCAATGGATTCTCGAAGGTTCTTTTTGTGTGAATAGTTGATGATCGCCCTTCAGTTTATTCAGACTCCTGTTAGACTTAGAGAGGTCCAGGCCTCTTTGCAACATCTCTGTAGTGTGGCTTCATGCTATACAATATTCTTTCCCTTTAGAGAACTTATCCTGAGGTTCAGCTGTGCTAACACCTTTCTTGCTTCCCTGACTTAAATAGAGTTTCCCTGATTCCTATATTAGAATTGGGCTTAATAGATTTCCTTAGACAACCTCATGTATAGGAAGGAGGATTGAAACTTTCAATCTAATCACCAGACTTTGTTTTTCATTCTCTGTATTGTGGCTACGGAAGTTCTCATATGCTTCTTGTTATTGAGGATACATTTTGTCCCTTGCTTTGAATTTCCATTAGTGATTCTTTATTTTTACAATATGTTTCTGCGACTGATTTCAATTAGCTTGGCTTTGAATTTGTAATAAATCATACTTAATCCCATCTTCCGACTCAGAGTTTCACTGTGCGGCAAAATGGGGTACACTGTAACTGTTGAATTGTAGTTGATCCTAACTCCTTTTATTCCTCAGGCACTTAGAAAGCAAGTAAAAAGGGGTCTAAATACTAGGCATTATCAATAATCAATAATTTTGTTTGACATTTATTTCAGACTACCATTATTCCGACTTGGTAATATGTGCCTATGTAATTTTTTTGCCTGCATTTATTTAGTTTTCCAAGTATTAATTAGTACTTTTCTAAAATGTTTACTATTTCAAATATTTAATTTTATTATTACTATTGAAGACCTAAGCCATATAAATTATACATTTTTTATGCTTTCCCTGTAATATGTACATGCGTCTCTTTGAAAAAAGGGCAAAACAGACTCATTGAAATGTTTTCAGTGCATCTGTGTAGGAAAGTAGGATCTGCTTTCATGGTTACCCCCACTTTTTGCTGGTGTCAGTATGTTTTTTGACTAGTCTGGCTGGTATCCAGCAAATCAGGACCCCAGCCACTGTGCTTCCTCCCTAAATTTGTCATTGTAAGCATTGTTCCCTGCAGCATGCACGTTCGCACGGGCGTGCACACTACCTGCTCCCAGCACGCACACACTCACCCAAAGCGGGCACTTCAGTGTTCCTTGCAAGAAACGGTTCATCAAGCACTGGATTTAAAACCATGATCGGCAATGAAAAATTGTGACTTTCTTTGAATGTGAAATGTGAGGAGTTTAAGGCCATGTGGATGAGCAGAATGCGGGCAAAATGACTTAGAGAGTCTTCCTCTAGGCTGCACCAGTTTTGCCACAGTGTGTGACAGAACTTGGAGCAGGCAGCTGTTACACATGCTTCTTGCTTTATTACTGTCAGGGGCCCGGGGGCCTGCAAGGATTCAGCAGTAGCAGAGGTGTCCAGGAGCCCGATCCAGTAATGTATCTATTGTTGGCAGTGGTGCTGATAAAAAAAAAATATACAGTATCTGTTGTAAAGCGCTGGGTGAAACTTTCCAAGGTCCGTGTTATGTAAAACCTTGCAAAAGAAAGTGTGGATTCTGCCTGTCACCAACATATAATCACATCCTTTAGGAATTAAGCACAAACCATTTATGCACAAAGCATTATCCTATGATGGCAGAAAGAAATACCGTTCTAGTAGCTGAATTGCAAAGCATGGAACTGGAAAATCTGGTATCAATCCCTGCTTGAGCAACTTTTGTGATCCGAGGCAAATACATTATTTCACTGAGCATCCTTTTTGTTTGTTATCACATATGAGACCAGCTCTAATACCGGAGTTCAGAATGTGCAATTCATTAAAAAACCAATTTTTTAGGTCTTGCCTAGGCAGCGCGCATGCGCTGCTCTAAGAGGGCCTTTAGCCATCGGTCTTCACTTTTCAAGCACAGCACTCGTGCTTGTGGCGGCATCCACCTTGCGGGAGCGAGCAGCGGCGCGCCACAAGCATGAGTGCAGTGCTTGAAAAGTGAAGACTGCTCTCCCAAGCGCGCGCGCGCGCACCACTCGCGGGCTCACCTCCTGCTCCCCCTCTCTCTCACAACAATTAAGTTTCGGGGCCGCGCTTGTGTTTCAGCGCTTGTTTTATGTTGTGCTTGGTGTTTAAAATATGCATGGTAACTGTTTATTATAAAACGGAGTGTGTTGCTTAATTGGTTTGTGGGTTATTTTAATACCCTTTCATTACAGCAGCCTTAAGAAAGCAGTGCAGCGAATGCACGCCACCTAATGTTATAATAAGACACTGGCATATTATGTTTGCTGCTCGTATTCCAAGCCTGCCACCCGCTTTTAAATCGCGCTGACATTTAGAACATATTATGAAACAGCCCTGCATCTGGCTGCCGTCCCCTTTACAATCTCACAAAGGCACCAATAAATGGCGCTGTGTCTCATCTCAAAATGCCTTTTACAAAATGTCCTTTCTCGGAACTCCGCTTCCAGTGTATCGGACAGCCTACTGTTTTCTTTCCCTAGCGGAGCTAATTCTCTGTGTAATTACTTCCCTGCTTGTTTTCAGAAGTGTGCTCCATAATAACGCTTAGTTAGTTTGCTGCTCGTGTTCCAAGCCTGAAGCCCCCTTTCAAATTGCACATAGCTATGTGTCTTTTATTAATTGCTCTTTTTTATTTCTTTCATTTTTTTTTTTTAAAGTTGTGCCCCATAATTTTAAGTAAAGCTTGCAAATTGAAAATATACATAAGAACGGGAAGATATGCTCCTTTCAAACGCCTCCAGTTGTAAAAGGAAGTGAACCACAAACAGTTCTCGACACAAAAGTTGAAAGCCTCAATCATGTGTTGTGCACATCAAAGTGACAATGTGGAAAGAAAGCAGCCTGACCTGCTCCTTAGTCTTCAGAGGTCTTATCATGCGCTATAACCCTCTATACAGGAAATGGGCCCTAAACACTAAATCGCCCAAAATGTTAAAGTGACGCTGACACTTTAATGGATGTTTTCTACTTTGAATTCTTCCACCTCTGCCCAGAAGAGAAATGTTTTCATTGCAAACTGATTTGGCTAATGCTGTTTATTCACTTTACTTCAAAATATGAAATTGTGGTTGCATACAATAATATTGTATGCGTGCAAACAAACAAAATGGATATGTTCCTAAAAAGCAGGGCATAAATGTAATTTTAAGTTGTTCATTAAGAATAAAAGCATATTTGGGAATTAATTTGCAAGAGTGCCTGTGTCAACCAGGGAGGCCTTGAGAACGAATGGCAGTACTTTCAGAACCTTCACCAAAACACGACTTGCTAATGATATGAATGTATTTTTGATGAGTGCTTGAGTTCATGTTTTGTGGTTGGAGATAACACACAAATCTATTTCAAAGCGTTAGTCCATTAAAGTCAGATTGTTTGCCTTCAACAATGCACATTATGAATGTTACTTCGCCTTGTGAAAGTTTGCCGTTCATAAATGACAGCAAACAGCTGTGTTAAGAGATGTATTGTTTGCATTAAGAGATATATTGTGTGCAACTACGGATTACAAATTATGCAGCCCTCCTTATGTGCGGTCTGTGTGCAGACACAAATTTAAAGCATGTCCAGTTTTAAAAGCCACCATATTTTTCGTATTAACAGTGGCAGTGAACTGCCCTTCAAGCAGGACTTCCCATGTCACTGACATGGCCCCGACGCAGTAGCATGGAATTTTGTATTTTTACTAAAAAGCCTCATAGTTTTCACCTTTTACAGTGGCAGTGAGTTGCATGCCAAGCAGGGTTTGCCATTCCACTAACACTGCCCCAGCCCTTCCAGTCTTTTCAACACACAATCCCACATAATTCAGTACATTCAAAGCCACATAATTGCTATCCACATAATTACACTACACACCATGCCACATCATTCCACTACACACATCCACTCCACACCACACATTTCCACGCTACGCAAATCCACATCTAACAATTCCAATTCAACCCACATAATTCCACTCCACACCACATACATCCACTCCACTCCATAACACATGGGTAAAAGACATGGTCATTTACAAAGTAAGTAGCTAAACTCTCACAAATACGAGACCTATAGGCATCGCACAAAATAAATTCAACTTTGCAACATGGCAAACAATCCCACACCATATAATACTACCCTACACCATGCCACATAATTCCACTCCACTCCACTCCAAACCATCCCACTTAATTCCACACACCACACAATTCAATGCCACCCAATTCTATACCACACAACATAATTACACTCACTTAATACCACTCATCGCTGCATAGTTACACTCCACTCAATAAAACATAAATACAACCCACATAAATGCACTCTGCCACATACCAGCAATACACATAAATGCTCTCCACACCATGACACAGAATTCCAATAAGCATAATTTCACTCAACGCAGCACAGTTCCAGGCTACACAATTCAACTCGACACATTTCCAATACCCGCCACATAATTCCACAGCAAACATATTTCATATACACAGCACAATTCCAAAACACTCCACATACCCCCAATCAACACCACAGATTTCCACATCATGCCACAAAAGTTAACAGCACACCACATAATTCAAATCCACAACATGCCACTGCACAACACACTATCATTCCACATAATAAACTCCACAGCACACAATCGCACTCTACATAATTCCAGTATACTTAATAACATTTGATTAATATCCACATAATTCCACAGCACACCATGCCACATATTTCTACTACACAAATCCACACCACATAATACCGCAACTACTTAATACAATACAACCCACATAATATCACCGCATACATACACTCCATAACACATAGGGAAAAAAAACATTGCCATTTACAATGCCAAATAGCTCTAACTGAAACAAATGCGAGACCTAATGCATTTCCAATGCTTGTTTTATTTGACAGCATATAAAGGTTGTTCAATCATTAATAACAATCTAAGCTACCTATACTGCATGCATGACAACTGAGTTTCCTCTTTGTTCACTTATAGCATTGTCATCAGAGCTGGGACAGGAATGTTTCTCAGTTCATGTTTAAAAACTCCCACATTTAATAATTTTTAAAAAAAATAAACTGATCTGCTAACGGGAAAGCTCCAGCATGTAAAAAGACGCTTTTTTGAATCTTGAAGAGAACTTATCATAATCTAACGTGATGTTTGTTGCGCAATTTACATGTCAAATATTTTGAGGGCTCATCTCCCACATAGGCTCTTAGAGTCACAGCCTACCTATGGCTTAGCTGTTCCTGTTAATTTGTTGGCTCGCCCACCTCTACCCACTCGCCGCTCTGCAGTGAGCTGCAGACAGTTGTTAATTTGCGCCCCCTATTCCTTCCAAAGCACAGATGGGCTGCTCCTCAGTCTATTTTATAATGTCTCAAGCGTGCTGCCAGTGAAAAGATAAATCAAACTTGTCACCAAGGCTTTAAGTGGGATGAAAAAAATGGGTAAGCACGAAAACGGGCATGGCAAAAAGAAAAGTAACTGCAACTGTGGTTTGTTGAAGGCATAGTGGTCTTCAGAGTGTCACAATCACCGATAAGAACTGCATTTTCATTTACTTTTTCCCTGGCACTGTTTAAGGCGCTTTGTACCTCCTTCTCACGCTTTTGCATATAATCACAGCTACAATGGCACCAATGCTCTGTGCGCTCTGCAGAGGGGCCAACAATTGGATGCTCAGTGTTCTGAACACCACTCTGAGCCACTGAAAGATATTCTGCAAATCTCACATTAGCCTCAACTCCAGAGCTCTCCATCATGGCTCATTATAAACACCTCCTTACAACCTGAGCTTGCATGGATGCGAAACTCCCAGCATTTAAAAAAAAATCCCAGCTTGCAAAGTGCCGTCCCGAGGAGTCAGAACTGACATACGAGGACTAGGCCGGTCTGGATTAATGCAATTTTCTTAGTCTGTCTACTTTGATTCGGCCTGCCCACAGGAGGAAATACATGTGTGTGTATGTAACCAGTGCAACACAAATTCACGTCTATGTTATACGGCAGACTGAATTAAAAGTGACATAATTAGCATTGTAGTTTTTGTATTTGGGAGCTAGCATATCACTTTCTTTGTATTCATATTTATCAACCAGCCCCAATGAGATAGTGAGTACTGGAGCACAATCAATTCATCCACTGTAATGTTGGGTATAAAATGACACACTTCTCATCACTGCCGAACTGGGGACCGAAACTGGCCCCGGCAAACAGGGGGGGGGGGGGGGGGTGCGTGGGTTCGGTAGTGTAAGGGGACTAGATTCGGAGGGAGCAAGGCCAGAAGGAGAAAGTAAACTGGAAGAAAAACCAACAACGCCATGCCAAGAGCCCGTACTCCTACCTGGCCATGATCACCATGATGATCCTGAACTTCACGGAGAGGAGGCACTTGCTCTTCCAGGTAAGACGATTCATTAGTCCCTTATGACTTGTTTGCCATTAGGCTCCCTTTCGGGGATGTTTTCCTTATTGCAAGCTGCTGAAGCTAATACCATCACCCAAAGCACTCTATTCTGGGACCATTACTCAGCTTTAACCCTTTTAGGTCATTGTCACCATGACACTTTACCTTCAGTAAAATCTAATAATCATACAAACCTCTGAGTCCTGTTTTTTAATAAACCTGGTGAGTAAGTGCCACTAGAATAAACAATTTATGTCATGACGGTGTGATCTACATTACAAAACTGTCGCAAACCCCTAACAGATGGAGATGTATGTGTAAAATGCAGCTGTTTTCACTGTTGTTGTAAACAAACGTTTGGAGTGGTGATTGCCACAGATTTATTTAGCTGAGCACTGCACTAGCATGCATGATCAGTTCATTGGTGCACATAGACTTGGCTGTAGTACACAGAGGTCTTACAGTGCCGCACAAAGAGGAAACAAATTTGAGGGAACATTGAAGGTAAGTACTTTGGTACCTACACAATTGGCTACTGGTGTACCCATGTAAGTCCCTAGTATATGGTACTAAGGTACCCAGGGCATAGGTATATCGGGGGTCTCCAATGGGCTGCAGCATGTATTATGCCACCCATGAGACCCCACTCAAACTGTGACTACAGGCCTGCCATTGCAGCCTGTGTAAGCTGGTGCTAGCACCACTTATGACAGATATAAGTTTCCTTATATCTGAGGTCACCACACTTAAAACCTATAAGTCACCCCTAAGGCAGGCCTTTCAATCCTGAATGGAGGGTGCTGGGTTATAAGTGTGGGGGTGCCCTGCATGAGCAGGACACCCCCTACAAACCCTGTAGTTGATTCTCCAGGCTTTGTAATCGCGGTCAGCCATTTTGATACATATTGTGGCCGTGCATCATTACATGATGGCTAACTATATAGTAGCTGTGCCGAACCTGGGCATGTTTGGTATCAAACATGTTGGAATCATACCCCAACACCGTTACCGGTGTTGGAGGTATGATTCCATGCACTGGGGGGGCTCCTCCGGGAAGCCCCCAGTACTCCTAGTAACAGCCTTCCAGGGTCTACCAGCAAGCTAGTGCAGCTGCCGACCCCAGGCACGATTCTGCCCTCCTGCCGCTGAGCTGAGCTCGAGTAAGGGAAGGTAGAACAATAGGTTTCCTGTCACAGGAAGGTGTGACCACCTCCCAGACAGGACTTAGTGTATTGGGCTGGGGTGGGGGTGCTTGCCAGCACCACCAGACTGCTTTGAAAGGCACATTTGGTGCCCTCCTTGCATACTCCGGTTTGAGCCAGTTCAGGGAGCCCTTGGCTCCCGCTCTGGCGTGAAACTGGACAAAGGACATGGGAGTATCCTCCCCTATGTGCAGCCCCTCCTCTGAGAGGGCCCCCTGAGTCGTCCTAACTCCTTTCTTAGGCTATAAAAGGGCTTATCTATGTGTGGGTCCTCAGATACATCGTGGGACAAGACTCAAGCCTGAAACCATGTCACTCTTCGACCGTCTGGACACGTGGACTTCGCTGGACTTCGCCTGGAACCGAGACTGCATCAAGGAAGACTCCTGCTGCCCCTGGTCTCGCTGTTCTACAAGTTTTCTTCATTGTCTGTGTCTGTGCTTCATCCAGGATCTTCAACAGACCCGTGGGCATCAAGGACACCCAAAGCAATCTCCCTTGGGGTGAAGGAGTCACTCCCCTGCATCTGCACGCACCAAAATGAAGCTGACTGGTCTGCTGCTGATGACGTCCCACGAACTTCGAAAGGCCCAGCAACACAGGTGGTGGTTTTTGTAACTCCCTTGAGGTCTGACCTGTCCTCTCTTCAATTTTGAAGCCAGTTTCCCTCATCGGAACCACTGGGACCAAAGCCCTGTGCACCACGTCGACTTACCCTTGCCAAGGCTTGTTTGCTCTACACTCCAAGAAGCTCCAGCCTTCAGCATCTCTTCCAGCTAAGATCTTGGTCCTCACTGCATTCTCTGCACTGTGAGCCTTCATCTTTGGTGAGCTGCTCAAGGTCCTATTGCGATTCCTGTGCCTTAGGCCTGTGGGTCCTCTTGAGGGTCTTCTCTTGCTTCAGTGGGCTCCCCCACTTGCTCGGGCCCGCTCTGACTCTCCTGCATGTGGTGAGTCCCTTGGACCTTTCTGGTCCCAACATTGCTCCTTCATCGTTTTCCACATCTATTGCTGCTGCCAAGGCTTGTTTGTGCTCCCGCCAGACACCGACCCCGTGGTTCTCGACTTCCCACGTGGGACAGCTCATGAACGGCTCCTGGTCTTCCTCACAGCGGCAAGGTCAACGTCATCATTCCTGTATCTTCCGTCACCAGTGGCCATTGCTCTTCCGTGCCTCCTGGTCACCTCCGAGTGGCATAGACTCTGTCCCCTCTGCTTGCAGGTTCTTCTCTTCAAGAATTCACCCTTGGATTCCATTGGACTCTTGCACAGTCTTCGCCAGCAGCATCTGTTCTGAAGTCCTCCATTGTGGTCTACGGCGGTTTCCGACGTCACTTCGCATCGATGCACCCGGCTTCCCTGGTGTAGGTATCCTGGTTCCTGGAGTGTCCACGGGTGGGATGACTCTCCAACCTTCTGTCTTCCTCGGGGTTTCTTCAGGGTCCACTGGGAAGGGTCCTTCTTCTTTAAAACTGCAACCACGACTTTCCTGTTGACTTGTATTGAGTATGCGTCTGTATTTTAACTCTGCACACAGCCTCCGTGGGGTTCCTGGGTACTTACCTTGGGTGGTTCCTTGTGTCCAGGGCCAGACTGGCCGTACGGTCACCAGGCGTTTCCCCAAGAGGCTGCCAGGATGGGGGCCGTTTTTGTTAACGGAGCCGGTTTTGCAACATAGCTGCAATATCGGCCCCTGTAACAAAATCGGCCGAAACCGGCCCTGGCAAACAGCTACGCCACACCCCCCGCCCCCCGTCCCGTGGGGCCGGCTGAGCAGGTTGCCAGGGCAGGTTTCAGTTCCCAGTCCAGCCGTGCTTGTGTCCCCAGCTCTTCTGAGACTCCTGGTCCAAGTTTTGACTTTGGTCACAGTTTGCATTCCACTTTCTTAGTATATGGTTTGGACTCCCCCTGGAGACCACTGTGTATTGTGCTTACATACCTGTTTCCAATTGAAGTATTGTGTGTATTTGTGATATCTCCGAGTATGAGATATACCAATGTGTTAGTGAGTGTTGTATAATAAATAAACATATTTTTTATAAATACACTGTGTGCTTCTTTTTCATTTAACCTACACTACATGATTAGATCTGGTAAAACAGGCTGCTTAACACTCCTTCTGAACTAAGCCTGAAGGCTGCTCTCCACAGCTACCACTTGGAGAGCTTTCTATGGTTGTCTAAGACCACTAAAATCACCATAAGGGTTTTCTGGATTAGTGCAGGGTGCTTCACTTAAATAAGTGTGCACCATATACTAAGCCAGCTTCTCACACTGCTTATCCAAGACAACATAAACTTTGGGTGAGGTGCCTAGACTGATTCCACGCACCCCCGTAGTATATGTTGGCCTAGAGACCAGCTAACTCACGGTGCCACCACAAGCCCCACTAACCCAGACAGGGAGCAAATGGTTTCTGGCAACCACTAAACATGACAACCCTGTCCACTCAGGGATTGTGGTAACCGATCTAGAACCCTTTCGCTCATTCACTTGTGCTCTTGTGTTCTCAGAGAAGTATACAGAGAATACACAATGGGACATTTTCAACACATTTATTAAACCAGCGTTAATCTTGTATAGAGTACATGTGCTGCGATAATCAGTAGACAGAAGCGTATGAAAGTGATTACAAGCACCAAAATAGTAAACCGCAGGTATAGTTCCACCATGGTGCTAAAGACAGTGTATTTATGCAGGCATATAAAACAAGGTAGTAATCAGGTGTACTCCTATTATGCAATCCCTACACTATGTGTGTTTAGGGTGTGTGTGTGAGTGTAGCCAAGAATCCCCCCAAAGTATGATCCAACCCCATTACCTGGTGGGACAGAATGTAGGACCCGTCTTGGTCACGAACTGGATACCCCTCACGGAGATATTTAGCAGCTGCTTGGCGAAGCCTTAGCATGCAGGGATCTCTAGATGTCAGCTGAAGTGTCTCCTCTGCTAACTCCCAAAAATGCTTATTTATTTATAATAAAAAGCATCCTTGCGATGTATATGCAGATTAGCATTGTTATGAGTATGTAGATAGCCCTGTCGCCCTGTGGATAAGATAGAACGACATTTGTGCCGTGTTTGCAAAGGCCTTGTACTCCGTGTTCAAGGCATCATGATAATGTTGCCCGAACCGAGATGTGTCCGCAAAGTAGTTTCAGAGAAAGTAATCCAACATTCTCACGCACGCGAATATGTGCAAAAGGTCATATAACATGTTATTGTGCAGAAAGAGGGTAATGTAAGAAAATGTGCAGCATTGCTATGGGGCCTAACTCGGGCACATAACAGTACAGTGGTTTAGAATGTCGCAGAGTGGAGTAGCATAGAGTGAATTAGTGTAGGAGATTGAAATGTCATAGAGTGGAATAGAGTGTTGTAGAGTTGAGTAACGTGGAGTAGGATAGAGTGTCAGAGAGGAGTGTCGTGGAACGGTGTGATGTAAAGTGGAGCAATGGAGTAGAGTGGAGTAGTGTGTCATAGAATAGAGTGGATAAAGTGTCATGCAGTGGTGTAGAGGGAGTTGCATAGAGCGTCGTAGAGGGGAGTAGTGTCATAGAGAGGCACAGAGTGGAGTAGAGTTTAATGGAGTAGAGCACCATAGAGTGGAGTACCATGAGAGTGGAGTGTCGTGAAGTGGAATAGAGTGTCTTAGAGTGAAGTGGTGTAGAGTAGATTGTTTCAGGGTAGAGTGAAGTGGCATAGAGTGTAGGGGCATACAGTAGAGTGTCATAGAGTGCAGTGGTGCAGAGAAGTTTAGAGTTGCTTAGAGTGGCTTGATGTAGAGTGCACTGACGAAGAGTGCAGAGATGCATAGTAGAGTAGTGTGGGGTAGAGTGCATTGGCATAGAGTAGAGTGGTATCAAGTAGAGAGGTGTTGAGTGAAGCGTGGTGTTGAGTGGTGCAGAGTAGAGTGCAGTGACGTAGTGAAATGACTATTACAATTGCAAAAACATACAGTTTTACTGATTAAAGTATACAGCACTCAAACGATAATGTTTTGGAAATGTCGTCGCCTAGTGTATTGATTTGTTTTGATCATATTCAAATATTTGTTTCCACCACACTTCAGAATTACCAAAACATGTGCTTCATTTGTGCTCTATATATTCTGAAATATCTGCTCAGTTCATTTACATACATTCAAATTTTGTTTTGTGCCAGAAAAAAATAGCATTGTGCAGCACACCCTGAGTAGCGAGCATGATTGCCCCATAAATCCTCTCAATTTGAAGTCAAAGAAAGAAAAGTAAACACCAAACTCCCTAGAAGATTGAGCCTGACATTTCACCTCTGTTTTTGAATGCCCAGCCAATGTGACAAGAAAAGAACAAGATTTAAAGACCAGTTTACAGAAATTCAGTAGGGGTGGAAGAATACAGTAAATAAGGTTTGGGCAAAGGAAGGGGCAAACTCAAGCTGGACAGCCTAAAACAAATAGAGTCAGCAAATAGAAAGCAAGCAAATGTGAGTAACAAACCACAAAGCCAATGGTAAGCAATGGGCGGAATGCATTCCCAGAGAAGCTTCCTAAATGTCCCCAAGATGTCGTTAGCTGGTAGGCTTTGACTTAAAAAAGGTCCATCAAGCAGGACGGGATTAGCATGATTGGTAAGATCCGGAGTCAGCTGAAAGGTGGGTCCATTCAATATGAAGTTGAAATGACTATAACATTTGCAAAAACATACAGTTTTACTGATAAAAGTATCAGTGGCGACTGGCATATAAGGAGGGTGGTGAGGCGGGGGGACAAAAATAAAATATAAATCATTCCACTTACCTTCTTCCTGGCGCAATGTCCTCCTCCTCACTCGGGTCTTCTCTCCGGGCAGGCAGGCTACAGGAAACTGCAGTAACCAACCCTGGTGCTGCTCTCATGCTGCATGAGGGCAGCGCCAGGATTGGAGGGAGTGGCCTCTCTCGCGGCTCCCGAGGGCATTGGAGCCCTATGTTGTCTCTAAACCAGCTGTCTTAAGACAGCTGGGTTAGAGAGGTTTAAACTGCGCATGTCTGGCTGGCCGTCACAAGACGGCCGGCCAAAAAGACATGCACACTTTAAACCCAAGTGTCCTGGCTACCAATGCTTTCTGCTGCTGCCTGACTGGTAGCACCAAAAATCAGAAAGCCCCGCCTCACCATCGTGACGTTTGGCTTGGGAGGGGGGTTTTGAAAAATAAAATGGTAAGAAAAAGACATTATTAATATTTTATTTTTCTATCTTTGGGGGCATTTTTTTAGTGGAGCGAAGCTCCTCCGCCTTAATGGAGGAGCCGCCCCTGTAAAGTATACAGCACTCAAACGATAATGTTTGGAAATGTCATCGCCTAGTGTATTGTTTTGTTTAGATCATAGTAAAATCTTTGTTTCCACCACAATTCAGAATTACCAAAAAATGTGCTTCATTTGTGCTTTCTATAGTCTGAAATATCTGCACAGTTCGTTTACAGACATTTAAATTTTGTTGTGTGCCAGAAAAGAAAATGACATTGTGCAGCATACCCTGAGTAGAGAGCATAATTGCCCCATAAATCCTCTCACTTTGAAGCCAGAGAAAGAAAAGTAAACACCAAGCTCCCTGGAAGACTGAGCCTGGCATTTCACCTCTGTTTTTGAATGCCCAGCCAATGTGACAAGAAAAGAACAAGATTTAAAGACCAGTTTACAGGAATTCAGTAGGGGTGGAAGAATACAGTAAATAGGGTTTGGGCAAAGGAAGGGGCAAACTCAAGCTGGACAGCCTAAAACAAATGGAGTCAGCAAATAGTAAGCAAGTAAATGTAAGTTACAAACCACAAAGCCAATAGTAAGCAATGGGCGGAATGCATTCCCAGAAAGCTTTCTGAATGTCCCCAAGATGTAGTTAGCAAACCAGACAGTGCAGCTGTCTGGTAGACTTTGACCTAAAAAAGGTCCATCAAGCAAGAAGGGATTAGCAACATATGTAAGGTCTGGAGTCAGCTGAAAGGTGGGTCCATTCAATACGGATTAGGCCTATACCATAGCAAGGTTCTTAGCACTGTTGAATCAAGTGGCAAGGATTTTAGGGAGAAAGAACAGGGAATGCCTAACTGAACAGGACAATTTTCAGTTCTCTTTTGAACATGTCTTGGTCCTGTTGTTGACTAAGCGTGGGGGCAGACTGTTCCAGAATTTTGGACCACAAGAGCTGTTAAATAATGTTGGAGTGAGTGTTCCTGTTGTTGTAAATCAGTATCATGTGGTGTGGTGGTTAATAGATATTGAAGACTTTAGATAGGTTTTTCGGACCTCTGGAACAGAACGCTCTGTGCGTACTGAATAGCATCTTTTTTTTTGTTTTTTAAATCTGTTTATTGTCATTTTTGCTCATTTAATAGATACATAGCCTTCAGACATATCTCGCATATGCATTACAATTCCATTATATGCTTTAGTGTGTACCCAATAATACAATGGTTGTTATCAGAGAAATACAAAGGGTTGATCGTACAAGTGAATGGCTTCCCAATGGGTACTACTATGGCGCATGCATCTTATGTTAAGCATGACTTTACACAAATCTTGTATGGACTCAGTTCATGTTACCATGCAAACCTGAACTGTGGAGGTGGGAATGAACCTAATGAGGACAAAGTAAGATGAAGGAAGGAAGGGAATAACTTGTGAGTGAAACACTGCTAGACCCTCTCCATCCCACGCCAGCCCATACAAGTGTATCATGCCTAACGTGGCTCTCATGTGTTCGGACCAGTCCCAGGAGTGACCCAAATGAAAACCGCCGCATCTGTACCTTCATCGGGGAGCAATCAGGATGGTCCATCCACCCGCAACCCCACCTCTGTGGTGTCGACTCTCCCTGGCGAGGAGCCCCCCGCCAACCCATCAGACTGCAGCAGCTCTGATAGAATGGTCTCCCATTCCGTGGCCAGGGGGAACCTGCGGAGTCCCAACAGATCCTCCCTCCACAGGGCAACGCATTCCGCCCTGGCCCAGTTAAGCAAGGAGTGGCGCCACGTCACTGCCTGTGGAGCACCAGATGCCTTCCAGTGTTTGGTGATGAGGCGCTTGGCGACGGCTAGGCCCAAGTCTACGAAGCGGGTAGTGGCTCTGTGCTTCATCCCCCTGCCAAACAGATGAAGGATGTAAGTCTCCCAGCTAAAAGGTATGTCTCGCCCTGTGCAGTAGGATAGGGTAGTGGCTACCTCGCTCCAGTATGTGGCAAGTTTCGAACACTGCCATAGCATGTGCAAAATGTCTGCATCAGCTGAGTGACACCTAGGGCAGGCTGAGTCTGTGCGACTGAAGTATTTGTTAATTTTGGCCGGGGTAAGGTATGCCCGGTGGAGTATGAAGAACTGTATTTGACGGAAACTTTGGTTACGAGGTACGTGAGAGGGGCCCTCCAGGACAGCCGTCCATTCTGGTTCGGTAAAGACACACCCCAGGTCCTCCTCCCAGTGTACCTGTAGAGGGCTTAGAGAGATTGCAGTATGTTGGCGGAGCGATGCTGCGAACCATCTGACCAGGTGGCCCCCTTCTCCCATGATATGTAGATATTGGAGCGTGTGATGTACCGGAGGCTCTGTGGCTAGCACACCCCACCTGGCAGATAGGGAGACTATAAGCGAGCGGTGTAGGAGGAAGCTTCCGGGGTGAAGACCCTCCCCTTCTACCAGCTCAGCATGAGGGATCAGAGTTCCGTCGCTAAACATGTCTCCAGTGTCTTGAATGCCAGCTGCATCCCAGTCTCGCAGCTCCGCAGCCGTAGTGACACGTGGGCCCCTGGGGGTGCCTTGTAGGGGTGTGGAGGGGGCATAAGGTTTTATAGCATGGGTAATGAACAGACACCTGCAAAAACACTTGTAAGCTACCGAAAGCAGCAGGGAGTCCATGTGTTTGGGTCGCACGCACGGATGGAACAGGTGTAGGACCGTACTGAATAGCAACTTGAAGGTTACTATCATCTGCAGACAGTGATATTTTGGGAGGACAGGGATGATGTGATCTGTCTTTGTAATCCTAGTCCTTGTCTTGTTGCCTTATTTTGAACTGGTTGAGGTAGTTGCAGGTTCTTCTTCTGGATGCCAATGTACATGTTTTTGCACCTAACAATTCCAATCCATCAACCCAGAGCAGAAAGACTCCCCTACATAAGTCTGACACACATACCCACAGTCCAGGACATCACAGACCAGGCTTAGTGATGTGTTTTGCTGGGTTTACTATGGTTGGCTAGTGCACCATCACCACAGACTGGGAGATATCAATGAAGAACAGCATGGCATCTGTAAAGTCCAAACCAGGGCAACATTAGAGCTTCTAAGGAAGGGAAGGCATGCTGATAAAATAACAAACGTGAGCTGCCATAGATAGGGTAGCTATCCTCTATGAATCAGAGGATATTCAATTTCTGTTAGACATGTGTTATTGTAAGATATTTTGGGAGTTCCTTCTACCATGATGAGGTATCCTTAAAGATACCTGACTCAGTTTTGGGTGCGAGCTGATTTTCAAGTCCAGCTGTCTGAAAACCTCATGGCTATGGGATCCATTAAGGTCAATTGACTATAGATAGATGGGTGATTCTAGTCTAATCTGGGAAAAGTAAGAAACTATGATTGGCATCATAGCATATGCGTGTTGTGTATATGTATATATATATATATATATATATATATATATCACACACATATATATATATATATTATCTACTGGCGGTCGCCAGTAGATAGTTATAGTTAGGACCTATTATCCATAGGAAATCCGTAACATTCTATTCCCAATAACTTTGGCGTCGTTTGACGAATCATCGCGAAATTTTCAAAACTAGTGGGGCGCTCCGGTCCGCTCCTGTCTTGAAAGTTTCGGGGTGATTCATCAAGCGGGAGCCGAGAAAAAAGGGGGGTCCCAAAACGTGTTTTCTCCATGTTAATTCCCATAGGAAATTTTAGCCACGGCTACAGCCCGAACTGCTGAACGGAATCAAATTTGGCAAAAAGGTAGCGCTTGGTTCAGAAAGCGACCTTTTTTTAAAATGGTGTAAATCCGTTCAGTAGTTGCTGAGAAAATCCAAAATAAAAGATTCGATATCTATGGCCGCGGTGGATCCGCGCACCCTCCCGACCACGAGCTGCATGCTAATTGGCTGTCAACACTCCAAACCAGGAAGTGTTGGCAGCCATCTTGTTCCTCGGTAGAACCGAGGAACAAGAAAGCAGTAAAACAAGTGCGCAAAACGCAAAAAGGGGGCAGGGTAGAAACACCCTGACCCCTAGGTCTGCTCAGGGGTCCCACAAGGACCCCCTGGGCATAAAAAGCATTTTTTTTTTTAAATCGGTGGGATGCGCTTAGGGTGCGCGATACCGCCGATTAAAAAAAAAAAAACACAAGAAACAAGTGCGCAAACGCACAAAGGGGGCAGGGTAGAAACACCCTGACCCCTAGGTCTGCTCAGGGGTCCCACAAGGACCCCTGGGCAGAAAAAAGCACACACAAAAAAAAAAAAAAGACCGGCATGGTGTTGGAGGCCTTGCCCCCTCCCTGCAGCAGTCTGCAAACGCGCCCCCTGGCGCGTTTTAAGAAGGGAAGTGATTCCCTTGAATACTGGGGGTCCCTGGGGGCCAACTAGTCCACCAGGAACCTCCAGTATGCGCCAGGGGCTGCGTTGCAGAGAGGTGTACAGAGGCCACGCCCCTTTTACACCTCTCTGCAACACAGCTCTGTGGCGCTTTTTGGAGGTACATGGTGGGCTAGTTGGACTCCAGGGACCCTCAGTATTCAAGGGACTTAATCCCCCAACTTAAAACGCGCCACGGGGCGCGTTTGCACAGTGGTGAAGGGAGGGGCGTGGCTTCAGGTGACATGTGTGCAAACAGGCCCCGTGGCGCGTTTTAAGATGGGGAATTAAATCCTCTTCAATCCTGAGGGTCCCTGGGGCCAACTAGCCCACCAGGTACCTCCAGTAAGCGCCACGGAGCTGCGTTGCAGAGTGTTGTAAAAGGGGCGTGGCCTCTGAACACCTCTCTGCAACGCAGCTCTCTGGCGCATACTGGAGGTATCTGGTGGGCCAGTTGGCCCCTAGGGACCCTCGGGATTGAGGAGGAATTAATTCTCCAACTTAAAACGCGCCACAGGGCGTGTTTGCAGACATGTCACTTCAGGCCCCACCCCTTCCTTCACCATTGTGCAAATATTCCTCTAAAATCAGCCGAACTACGAATTCCGATTTATTCACCTGTTATCAGGAGAGACCTCAGTGCTGCATCTTTGAGCCCAGTACTGATCCTGAAAAGTAATTTTAACCGTACTTACCAGTAACTTGAATTTCCTTCCATAGGCTAACATTGACTGGTTTCACTTTGAAATTCTTCTAAGTGTGGAGTTTTGGAACTTTATAATATTCCTCTAAAATCAGCCGAACTACGAATTCCGATTTACTCACCTATTATCAGGAGAGACCTCAGTGCTGCATCTTTGAGCCCAGTACTGATCCTGAAAAGTAATTTTAACCGTACTTACCAGTAACTTGAATTTCCTTCCATAGGATATCATTGCCTGCTTTTTGCTGAAAAAGTTTCTAAGTGTCGACTTTTGAAACATACAAATATTCCTCTAAAATCAGCTGAACTACGAATTCCGATTTACTCACCGGTTATCAGGAGAGACCTCAGTGCTGCATCTTTGAGCCCAGTACTGATCCTGAAAAGTAATTTTAACCGTACTTACCAGTAACTTGAATTTCCTTCCATAGGCTAACATTGACTGGTTTCACTTGGAAATTCTTCTGTGTGGAGTTTTGGAACTTTATAATATTCCTCTAAAATCAGCCGAACTACGAATTCCGATTTACTCACCTATTATCAGGAGAGACCTCAGTGCTGCATCTTTGAGCCCAGTACTGATCCTGAAAAGTAATTTTAACCGTACTTACCAGTAACTTGAATTTCCTTCCATAGGATATCATTGCCTGCTTTTTGCTGAAAAAGTTTCTAAGTGTCGACTTTTGAAACATACAAATATTCCTCTAAAATCAGCTGAACTACGAATTCCGATTTACTCACCGGTTATCAGGAGAGACCTCAGTGCTGCATCTTTGAGCCCAGTACTGATCCTGAAAAGTAATTTTAACCGTACTTACCAGTAACTTGAATTTCCTTCCATAGGCTAACATTGACTGGTTTCACTTGGAAATTCTTCTGTGTGGAGTTTTGGAACTTTATAATATTCCTCTAAAATCAGCCGAACTACGAATTCCGATTTACTCACCTGTTATCAGGAGAGAACCCAGTGCTGCATCTTTTAGCCCAGCACTGACCCTGAAAAGTAATTCTAACCGTACTTACCAGTAACTTGTATTTCCTTCCATTGGAATCCATTGTCTGGTTTTCAGCAGAAAAGTTTCAAAGTGTCGATTTTCACAAACTACAAATATTCCTTAAAAATCGCCTGTATGACTTAAACGCATTCTTTCAACTGTTTACAGGAGATGCACCAGTGCTGGATCCAGGATCCACCACTGAGTAAGAAAAAGTAACGATAACATTACTTACCTGCTAAGTGAATTTCCTCCCATAGGATAACATTGGTGATTCTATGTGAAAAAGTTTCTAAGTGTCAACTTTTAAAATACAATAATATTCCTTAAAAATCACTACTGTAACCAAAACGCTTTTACTCAACTGTTTACAGGAGATGTCCCAGGACTGAATCTAGGATCCAGTCCTGTGGTTAGAAAAGTAATCCATAAAGTAACTAATTGCATTTAACTAGAAATTCACATTGAGCTCAATGTTGCATTGTGTTTGAAATTGTGTTGCCCATTGCAACAACTGTAACTACTGTACTTAAAAGTCTATTGCCTATTTGCAAAGTATTTAAACTAAAGTAATTCATTCTGAGAAAGTATATTTTGTAATGTAATGTATAATGTAATTATAATGTAATTTAAAAAATAAAATATCTAAAAATAAATAGTTTAAAAAAATGTAGTAAATCAGTATCAAAAAAATAAATATAACAATTAATACATTTAAAAATTGTCATTTACAAAACCTTTGAAATTCACTGAAAAAAACCATAGGTTTCAGACATGTTATAGTTAGGAATTAGCATTTAAAAAACCTTTGAAATTCACTGAAAAAACCATAGGTTTCAGGCACGTTATAGTTAGAAATTAGCATTTAAAAATCCTTACAAATTCACTGAAAAAACCATAGGTTTTAGGGACAGTTATAGTTTGTTGGACATTGCACTCGTACAAAACCCGTGAAATTCCCCCGTTATAGTTAGTTCAGCTAACTATAACTCGCGCCCCCGCAATGCACTGCTGATGACGTCACATATTTCATCACTCATGACATGGTCAGTGACATCACTGATGACATCTCAAATGACATCACTGATGTCATCACTGATGACATCATCCACGTGATAATCTGATGCCGCTCCTCACACCCTAATATAACCTTTGATACACTCACTCTAAATTACAGACTGCCATTCGCAAAACCATAGACACTCCAACACCAATAACTACATACCCACTCACTGATTCTTAGGTCTACACACACATCCACTCACTCACCCGTACAGTCACTCATACTTACGGTCACTCAGTACAGGACTATCATACGCACTCATACTCCTATATAGACACTCAAACACCGCCACTCATCCATAGAGGTACTCACACACCTAGTCAGTCATGCAAATAATTAAACACACTGCCATTTACTCACCTATACAGTTATACACACACCAGCTCACTTACTCATACAAATACTAGCACATTCTTACGCTCTTATACAATCACTGATACAAGCACACACTCATCCATACAGTCACTCTCACAATCACACACTCTGCTTATAGCTATTTATATACTCCAACACACATATATACTGCCTTTCACATATGTAGTTACTCACACATGTACCACTGGGACATACATTCACTCACTAACACACTCTTACACACACTTACCCACCCATACAGTCTATCACAGATGCACTCTTGAAACCATCCACCCAGTGAATCACCCACTCACACATCTATGCACAGAGTCGCACACACCCCACCCACACAAACACTCAGGCACCCATAGAGATACTCAGACAACCAATCAATAACTCATATAGACACTCATGTAGCTATTCACAAACCCATGCAGCCACTTACACAGCAATAGACAGACGGATACAGACATTCACCCAGTTTAGTCACTAACCCATGCATTCAGTAAGATACGTTTAATCACTCACTTATAGAGTTAGTCACGCACCTACTAAATCATCCATACAGACACTTATACACCCACTCATTCTTCAATACGCCTTTCCCTATATATGTTAAAAATATTTAAACTTTACAGAAACACACAGTCACTGGATGATGTCATCAGTGATGTCATTTGAGATGTCATCAGTGATGTCATCAGTGATGTCACTGACCATGTCATGAGTGATGTAATATGTGATGTCATCAGCAGTGCATTGCGGGGCGCGAGTTATAGTTAGCTGAACTAACTATAACGGGGGAATTTCACGGGTTTTCTACGAGTGCAATGTCCAACTAACTATAACTGTCCCTAAAACCTATGGTTTTTTCAGTGAATTTGTAAGGTTTTTTAAATGCTAATTTCTAACTATAACGTGCCTGAAACCTATGGTTTTTTTCAGTGAATATATATATATATATATATATATATATATATCAAACCATTCTCCCCATGAGAAGAGAGAGGGAGTCACACTCGCAAAGTTGGCTGTCAGTAACTTATTTATTAATTTTGGCAACAGCGTGGCAGTCCTGACGCGTTTCGGTCCAGAGTGACCTTTATCAAAGGCAAGCCACAAGCACTCCTCTGCACTGTTAGCGTCCACACACAATTGCCTGAATTTATGTTTTTAGCCCTCTAGTGGACACAATAGTTTTTGAAAGGCATGCTGGAACATGTGGTTCGTTAAACAGTGTTAATATACTCCCTCCAGTGGGCGGTGCCTTGTTATCGCTGTTGCAGTTGCTTTTGTTTCAAAGTTATCAGCTCACACATTTGCTCCGTATCCAGCCCATTTTCAAGGCTGTTAGGATCCATACCGGAGAAAGTCTTCGGTGGCAGCCTCTTGCCCTTTAACGCTTTCGCGAGCCACAAAGTTGGTTTCTAGATAGGCAAGTAAGGCGCGCTTGCTGGTGGTGCGTCACTCCGCGGCAGAACCAAGCCGCTAAAACATCAAACCATTCTCCCCATTGAGAAGAGAGAGGGAGGCGCACTCGCAAAGTTGGCTGTCAGTACTCTTATTTATATTATATATATATATATATATATATACACACATATATATATATATATATATATTCACTGGACACAAAAAAGCTTAAAGTAACGTTATATTTCTTAAAAACTGATCTTTTTATCACATCTAACTATAACGTCACTTCAACCTTTGCTTTTTTCAGTGAATGTATATATTTACTGAAAAAAAAACAAAGGTTAAAATAACGTTATAGTTAGGTGAATATATCAATGACAACATTAAAGTCATTAAAGTTTTGAACGAAAAACCGCACAGAAATTCACCAGTTATAGCTAGCAGGGCTAACTATAATGTGTGACCCCGCCATGCACTGGTTATGACCTCACATATTACATCACTCATGATGTTCTATGACTTCATTTATGACATCACTCATGACATCATTCAATGTGTGTTTGTTAGTTTGTTTTTTAGTTTACATAGTGGTGGGTAACTAGCATATTACTTTTTTACCTAATTTTGTACAGTCAGTACAGATAATCAATATAAGTGTTTACAAAAGGCATGTGCTCCTAATGAATCATAGGTGTGTATAGGTATTGAACATGTTATAAATCTTTGTATTGAAGAAGAACTCTGTATGCAGGTGACTAGTGACGACTTGTGTTCATTATATTCCACACAAGTTTTATGGTCCTGCAGAAAACGTTTCCAGCAGGGCAAAGATTCTACGTACTACATACTAAGCATTGTAAGCAGCCTTGAGTTATTAGACAGAATCGTCTCAGCGTGACAATTTCTACTTAACACAGAAGACTGTGTGCACCAGGTACTAATCAATGTACATGTGCTTGTTTTACTTCAGAAGATGGGCTATCTGTAAAGTTTTCACCATAGTATGAAGGCTACAGGTAGTATGATCTTTAGCAGCTTCAGACTTAGGTTATTTTAAGTGAATAGTCGCTCTTTGGACAGGTTTTGCATAGAGTGTACACCGTTTGTAGAAGATACTTTTCAAGGTGTGCAGACAGAATATCGAGTTTAAAATATCGAGTTGCACAAATATCGAGTCAGAAATATCGTGGTTCAGAAATATCGACAGCATGAATATCGTGGTCAAGAATATCTACTTAAGGTAAGTAATATTGATTTTAATAATATCTTTGCAAAACTATAGTTGTTAAAAATATCGATTTTTTTTATTAATGTTATGTATTTTAGTATATGTTTTAAATGTATGTGATGTATGTTTTTTTATATAAGAATTGTTTGTATTTTTAATAGATGTGTTAAATTTTTAGTATTCTTTTTTTTTTATTTGAATTTTGCGTTTTTACTTCCGTAGCGGTTTGTGGATTCATAGGGGACTAGGGTGGGAAGTAATTTAATTATATTAAATTAATTGATTGTTTTTTATTTATTAATATTTGTTTAATTGAGATGTTATAGTGTTAAATGTGTAAAGTAATTTATTATTAATTAATTAATAATATGTTGATAACTAATAAGTATTTAATTTGCAATTAATTATGGTGATGTTGTGTAATTAATTTTAGGTGTGTGTTTTGGTTTTTATAGGTGTATAGGGTGGGAAGTAATTTATTTTTAATTGATGAATTAATAATTGGTTGTTAATTAATTTTAATTAATTAATTGTTAATTAATTATGGTAATTGCATAATTAATTTTAGGTGTGTGTTTTGGTGTTTATAGGTGTAAAGGGTGGGAAGTAATTTATTTTTAATTGATGAATTAATAGTTGGTTGTTAATTATAATTAATTAATCTGTAATTAATTATGCTAATTGTGTAATTAATTTTAGGTGTGTGTTTTGGGGTTTATAGGGGTAAAGGGTGTTAAGTAGTTTCTTTTTTTTATTAATAATTATTTGTTAATTGATAATTAAATAAACAAAAAATGTATTATGGGAATTGTGTAATTAATTTTAGGTGTGTGTTGTGGCGTTTATAGGGGTAATGGATGGGAAGTAATTTGTTTTTAATTAATTACTATATAGCTGTTAATTAATGTTAATTATTTGATATTTATTTGGGGTAATTGTTGATTTTATTGTGTGTTGTTTTTACTTTTAAAGGGGTAAAGGGTGGGTATTAAATAAATTGTAATTAATATATAATTAGTTGTTAATAGTAATAGTTTTTAATTTAAAAATAAGTTTTAATTGTGTTTTATTATTTTATAGTTTAATTTAGGTGTGTGTTGTGGACATTATAGTGTTAAAGTATGTGTAGTTAATGTTTATTAGTTTTTTTATTAATAATTTTTTATTGATTATTAATTATGTTAATTATGGAAGTAAATTCAATTTACAATGTTGAAGTGTGTTGTTATTGGTGTGGTGTTATAGGGTAGGAAATAAAATAAATACATTTATGTATTAATTAATGTTTTTGTTTGTAAATATTTTCTAGTTTAAAAGAATAATTTTTTAAATGTATTTATTATTTTATTTTATATAATATTTGTAGGTATTTGTTATATGTAATTAATTTTATAATATGTTTTCTTTTAATATATTTGATTTTTAATATTTTCAATATTATTTATAAATTTTTATTAAAAAATGTAATTTAAATTTTTTCTTTTTTTACAGTTGGAGTGTGAATAGTAATTTTTGCCTCTCCGCTATCCAACACTTTCCCTACTGTGGCACTCACTGGAGTGGGAATAGTCATTTTTACCCCTCCGCTATCCAACACTTTCCTTAGTGTTGCACTCACTGGAGTGGGAATAGTAATTTTTACCCCTCCTCTATCCAACACTTTCCCTACTGTTGCACTCACTGGAGTGGGAATAGTAATTTTTATCCCTCCGCTATCCAACACTTTCCCTACTGCTGCACTCACTGGAGTGGGAATAGTCATTTTTATTCCTCCGCTATCCAACACTTATCCTACTGCTGCACTCAGTGGAGTTGGAATAGTAATTTTTACCCCTCCGCTATCCAACACTTTCCCTACTGTTGCACTCTTTGGAGTGGGAATAGTAATTTTTGCCCCTCCGCTATCCTACACTTTCCCTACTGTTCACTGGAGTGGGAATAGTAATTTTTGCCTCTCCGCTATCCAGCACTTTCCCTACTGTTGCACTCACTGGAGTTGGACTAGTAATTTTTACCCCTCCGCTATCCAACACTTATCCTACTGTTGCACTCAGTGTAGTGGGAATAGTAATTTTTACCCCTCCCCTATCCAACATTTTCTCTACTGTTGCACTGTTTGGAGTGGGAATAGTAATTTTTACCCCTCCGCTATCCAACACTTTCCCTACTGTTGCACTCTTTGGAGTGGGAATAGTAATTTTTGCCCCTCCGCTATCCAACACTTTCTCTATTGTTGCTCTCACTGGAGTGGGAATAGTAATTTTTCCCCCTGCGCTATCCAACACTTTCCCTATTGTTGCACTCACTGGAGTTGGAATAGTAAATTTAATTACTCCGCTATCCAACACTTACCCTACGCACTCACTGGAGTGGGAATAGTTATTTTTGCCTCTCCATATCCAATACTTTTCCTACTGTTGCACTGACAGTATTGTGAAATTTAAGTTTAAATATTTTTTAATAGTTTAATGTTTTAATTTATTATAGATTTTTGTTTTATTATATTTTAAATCATTGATATATATTTTTATTTTGTATATAATTTTAAACTTTTAACATAAATTAAAAATAATAGTTTATTAATTGTTTTAAAGTAAATATACATGTATAAATAATTATGTTTGTGTGTTTATTTGTTATATTTTATTAAAATGTATATTACATTTATTCCATTTTGTTAAAATTAAATTTAATATTTAATATATTTGATATATATTATTTTATTTTATATTTATATACAAGACAATATTTTATACATCTATATTTTTTAGTCAATATTTTTGTACTTACCTGTTTAAGTATAGGAGTCGATATTTTTGTTGTCTACATTTTTTACTCGATATTTTTTACATCAATATTTATTACATCGATGTTGTGTCAGTGAACCACTTTTTAATACTCTTTGGTGTATTTCCCATGAGAGTTTCACTGTCTGCAAACAGTGTGGTACAGAGTAAACTCTCTCCTTAGAGTAAAGAGTTAACAGTATCCACTTTTCTACTTATATCCATGTCAAGGGCCACACAAACCTGGGAGCATCGAAGACGACATCACCGGAGCCGACTACGCTATTATGGCCCACTTCGATGAAACAGGAAAACAGGAAGTCAGACTGAGGGGAGGAGCCAAGGACTTCCGCAGAGCGTGAGGACGCAAAAGGGAAGCAACGAGGCGGCCGCGTCGTCGGAGGGAGGAGGAGAGAATGGAGAAGTGCGTCGTGGGAAGCTGAGTGAGAAGACTGCCTTGGAGACGGGTCCCGAAGAACCCGGAGAAGGAAGTCCCGGAAGAACCAGAGTCGGGGAAGACCACGAGGACATCTCAGGACGAGCTGACGTCCCTTGTCTGCCGGTCAGGTCCTGATTCCAGCCACATACCAGGAGGGACGTGGCTTAACCAGGTGCGTGCATGGCTCCTAAGTCGAGCCCCTAAGGAAAGGAAATTTCACGAGCGGGAGGTGTGCGGGCTGGGGCAAAAGGAAAAGCGGAAAACTAGTTAATAAGGGTGACGCTATTCCTGCCAAAGTTGAGAGAGTGTAAATTAGTACCTAGCTTCAGTAATACTTTTTCTGCCTTATTATTTCTAGTTTTTGGGGTCTTTTTCCTCATTATTTCCGGTTGTAGGGATCTACTACCGACGTAATTGTTTTTATTTTTCTTGAGCACGGGTCCTTTCTATAAGGGTGTACCATATTCCTACTGATCCCACAAAGCAAAGGACAAAAGAAAGAAATCACCGTTCTAACTCACTCTTTACTTTGAAATCCAGATAAAAGAGCGACTTACCTGGTTTCTTCTTTCTGTCGAGGGTACCGGCGGACAGGAACTCCAAAGGCCCTGCAGAAGAAAAGAAGATGTTTTGGTGAAATTGAGCCCTGAGTCTTATCTTAATATTGTTTTGGAGACTGTAAAATAAAAAAACAACAAATAATTCCTAAAATAAAGCTGTGTTGTGTCAGCCATTCTAGACTGGCTCACAATTCACTTCTTTTCTCAATGTAGGTTTAGTGACTGTCAGACGTTTGATACAGGTAAAGACTGTCCATAGTAGGGCATTAGTTATGTAATAGGGCTTCAGTATCTAGAGGAACTTAGTTTTCCCTGAACTGCTGTATACAAATTTAACACTGTGTGCAGGATAGGTTACCCTTTAATCTGTGGTTCATAGTCAACATGAACTCAGCTTCCCATGAAGTGTATGGTATAGGGTGGATGTTACTCATCACACAGGCTTGCTTTTCCTATGGGGGTTGTTGTATGATAGCAGTAATGATGCTTCATATTATTCTGCGCTATTTTGCACTTTCTTTCGTAGCTCTAATGTTATACCCATTTGTACAGCAATGTGTACAAAAGAAGCTTGGATGATGTCATCAATGATGTCTTTTGGGATGTCATCAGTAATGTCATAAATTATATTATAGAACATGTCATGAGTGATGTAATATGTGAGTTTAGAAGCAGTGCATGGCGGTGGTGCAAGTTATAGTTAGGTCTGCTAACTATAACTGGTGAATTTCTGTGTTTTTTGTATTTCAAAACTTTAATGATGTCACTGACAGTCACCTAACTATAATGTTACTTTAACCTTTGTTTTTTCAGTGAATTTCCAGGTTTTTTTTTCCACGTAAAGTAATATTTTATTACCATACATAAATCCAACCCCCGCCGCCTTCGGCCCTATGCGGCAGGGGGTTGGCCAGAGGACAGTATGTTTTTTAAAGGGAAGGAGTCCACGTGTCCCCCTCCTTGAGCTCCAATCCCCGAGGTGGCCCCCCTCCCCGAGCATTAAATGGAGGGCGAGCCTTATGAGTCCCTGGGGACCACATCACCCAAGGCCACTACTACAATTAAAGGGGGAACAACGTGGCCCCACTCCACGAACCTTGTTAGGCCCTGGGGACCCCATCCCCCATGGATGTTTTTTTAAAATTATTGGTGAGGGGGCGCGTGACCTCCACCTCCCCAAGTCTTGTTGGCTTTACGGACCCATCCCCCAGGGCTGTTTTTCAAAATTAAAGGGGAGAGGGTCCCACTATATAATCGTTGGGGGACACGGGGGGAGCCCCACGGCCCCAGCCAGCTCACCACGTGCAGTGGGAGCTGGCATTGCTTCCATCCGCGGGGAGTAGCTACTTATGTTGCTCCCTCCGAGCGTGAGCAATATTTTCATCTGTTTCCCTGGCCCCATCGGTGCGGGCAGGGAAACAGATCAAAAGTCTGCTCCCAGTCTCTTGGAAGTAGTCTTTGTGTTTGCTCCCGCTTAGGGCCAGTGCGGGCAGGGAAACCGCTATGTCCCAGGCGTGAGCTCCCTAGGACATAGCCTGTGAGGGATGGGGTCCCTAGGGCCATAATGGCACAGGGAGGGGGGAGTGTGTGGCCCCCCTCCCTCAATTAATCTGCCTCAGGGGTGGGCTCCCCGAGGCCTTTATTGGCTCGGGAGGGGGGCCATGTGCCCCCCTCCTCCGTGATTTTGACCCCAGGGGTGGGCTCTCCGGTGCTTTTAAAGGCTTGTGGAGTGGGGACTCAAGGACTCTTTTCCAATTTTGAAAAATGTTTCCACTGGGGTGGGCTCCCCGGACCCTGTCATGGCTCGGGGAGCAGCCACCCTCCCATTATATGCTCTAATTTTGGCTCTGGAGGTGGGACCATTGAGGCCTTTCATGGCTCTGGAGATTTTTCTTCAATCCTATGGGAGTCCCGCGTGATTGTGGCAATTTTTGCCCTTTTTTGGGGGGGCCACATGGGGGGTCTCTACTGAGGAGGGGGTCATATCCTGCCCCCTTATATTACTTTTTAGGGCGAGCATGGCCAGTGCATGTGCTGCTCTGCGAGGCATGCTGTATTCGTGTATAGACCCACTCTCCGCCCATATTTTTCATTGGCTTGTGTCATTGTCCTTTGTAAATGCTGGCTTCTGATCTGTTAATAGGCTTGTTAGTCCCTCCTTAGTACCGCCTTGTCTTCATTTGTAACTTCCCATGAGGACTGGCCCTTTACTTCTGTTGTTACACTGTATGTCTTATTTAGTCTGTAAGCACTATTTTTTTTTCATGAGTTTCTCCTACTGCAGGCATGACAACGCTTTCCTGCAACATTCAGCATGGCATGCGCGCTTTCACTTTCCAAGCAGCCCAGGACAATGGCGGCTGCTTCTTTAATAAAATAGGTCTGGCATTTACAAGACTTTGAACTTTTGGCATTGTAAATGACAATTACTTTTATTTATGTGTTAATTATCAAAACAGATAAATAAAAGGCATTGTCATTTACAATGCAAACACAAGGAGATGATGGACGGAGCGCTGAAACTTTTCAGACACTCACCCCCATTCACAGATCTGGATTGAATCCATCATCATTCTTTAGCTCACTTCGCCACCTCAGTTCAGACCCAGCCATATGCAAATCAGATTTGACCCTGTGCCTCATGGGAAAAGTCCAACCCGAACTGCCAAGCCGGGTCTTCCCTGAACCGAAACAAGCATCCTGGGACCGGTTTCTGGGTAACATCCTTCATCAGCCAGCCTAGCTTGAATCCAGTGGCAAAGTGAGCAAGGGACCCACGTCTGGGCATACCCTGCCAACTTAGGGTGAACAAAGCAAACACAAGGAGATGGTGGACGGAGTGCTGAAACTTTTCAGAAACTTACCCCCAGTCACAGATCTGGTTTGAATCCATCATCATTCTTTAGCTCACTTCGCTACCTCAGTTCAGACCCAGCCATATGCAAATCAGTCTTGACCCTGTGCCTCATGGGAACAGTCCAGCCTGAACTGCCAAGCCAAGTCTTCCCTGAACCGGAAACAAGCATCCTGGGACCGGTTTCTGGGTAACACCCTTCATCAGCCAGGCTAGCTTGAATCCAGTGGCAAAGTGAGCAAGGGACCCACGTCTGGGCATACCCTGCCAACTTAGGGTGAACAAAGCAAACACAATGAGATGGTGGACGGAGTGCTGAAACTTTTCAGAAACTTACCCCCAGTCACAGATCTGGTTTGAATCCATCATCATTCTTTAGCTCACTTCGCCACCTCAGTTCAGACCCAGCCATATGCAAATCAGTCTTGACCCTGTGCCTCATGGGAACAGTCCAGCCTGAACTGCCAAGCCAGGTCTTCCCTGAACCGGAAACAAGCATCCTGGGACCGGTTTCTGGGTAACACCCTTCATCAGCCAGGCTAGCTTGAATCCAGTGGCAAAGTGAGCAAGGGACCCATGTCTGGGCATACCCTGCCAACTTAGGGCAAACAATGCAAACACAAGGAGATGATGGACGGAGCGCTGAAACTTTTCAGACACTCACCCCCAGTCACAGATCTGGGTTGAATCCATCATCATTCTTTAGCTCACTTCGCCACCTCAGTTCAGACCCAGCCATATGCAAATCAGTCTTGACCCTGTGCCTCATGGTGTTATGTTTCATATAGGTACCCTAATATAGGCCCGGGTAATATCATACACCGTCACCTACATTATTTCCCTTATACTACACAGTAACGAGCCTTTAGGATTGAACCTTTACCTAGTTCTAGTCCTGGGTGCAGAAGGAGGGTTTTTCCTAAAC
This sequence comes from Calotriton arnoldi, assembly GCA_963921515.1. Taxonomy (NCBI): domain Eukaryota; kingdom Metazoa; phylum Chordata; class Amphibia; order Caudata; family Salamandridae; genus Calotriton; species Calotriton arnoldi. The sequence continues at coordinate 2,104,613 of CAWUFW010002634.1, forward strand.
AACTGAGTCCTATAACTCCATCAATAGACTCACACAGTATGAATGAATATTCATAAGGGTTCTTGGAAACCAGGCAGGGGCTACACCACCTACCCCACCATATCTACGTACAAGGTTCATCCCATACGTCATCCTCAAATCCAACAATGGCTAACACAAGAAACAAGGGACAAAGGAACCCTAGATACTTTCTGTATAAATACAGCACATCTTGCTAGTGTTAGTCAGAGGGAACCGAGACTTCCAGGCCGACACACTGACCAGAGACGCTGAGGCTCCTGCATGCAGACGCTCCAGCTGACAGTGGTCTAACACATCCCTTGCGGGGTGTCCAACTCGAAACCAGGACGGGCTCCTACATTCTCACACTTCAGGTAATGGGGTTCGACTAAATCCTAGAGGGATTCTTGGCTTCACACCTACTCACATGCTAGGTACACTTAGGTACAACTAGATAGGCATTGTAGGAGTACGCGCTTTCTTTTATCATGCATTTTATATTCATGTATGTATTCATCACTATTGCAAAATGGTAGAACTGTACTATCCATTTATATTCGCTATACTGCTAATCATATATATCTGCTACTGTCTAATCATTATTATAGCACATCTATTTTACACTAGAAGAACAACTGTGCAATAAATTCTTATTGTATCACGCCCGACTGCTTCTTCTGTGTAACTCTCTGAGACCGAATAAGTGAGCACGAGTGACTGAGCGAAAAGTAGTACATTGTTTCCACGATCCTGAGGGATCAGGGTTGTCATGTTCTGAGGTTGCCAGAAACTATTCTCTCCCCGATAAGAGGAGACACTAGTGGCACTGTGAGCTAGCTAATGCAAACAGGCTAACATTTTCGGTGGGGGTGTTCAGAGTCAGTCTGCCACCAAGCCCACAGTTCATGTTATCTGAACGCGCAGATTCTGTATAGGTTATATATAGGAACTACACGACATCGCGCCACCAACGTTGGTTGGGTTCTTATTTAACAGTAGAATATGAGTAGTTCAGTCGTGCAATTCTCAGAGACCCCTACTCACAAAACACCAGAGACGTCTGGAGTGGGTGGGCACAAACTCCGCCACAGCTGAGTAGGCGAAAAATCCTATTTATTAGCTGTTGGTTAATCAAGCTAGTAGGACACTGTGTTCCTAAAAATTGTGCAAATAAAACCTTATCTTAATTCCCTTGAGCAAACTTCTTTGTTACAAAATGTCTGAGGGAGAAGATAACCCAGTAGTAAATCTACACGTCTCAGACGGAGAAGAATATACAAACGCAATAAAAATTGCACCAAAATTCAGACATACAATCACCCTGAAACTGATAGAAAATGGTTTATCAGCTAGGGGTGGCTTAGTAGCTTTCGTGATTGAGGCACACAAATCAAACAAAACAGAGGTATTTTATTCATGGGTTACATTCCCAGCAGCAGATGCAAGAACACAGACATTTCACTACTATACAGAAGGAGATGCACCAGTGGAATATGGTCAGTTCGAGGACATAGAGGTTCCACTCACGTACCAAGAACACCTATACTGGTTTAAAGGCACCCTACCCCACATAAGAAACAGAGTAAGATTAGGCCCGCTCGGAGGAGAGGGGGCAACATGGCCGATACTAGCGGCCTACACACCACATCCTGACATTGAAACAATGCCGCAAGCAGATTTACTCATACAACACAAAGATTTAATTAAAATCTACAGAAACTTGACGCAATTCGTCATGAGGACTTTCACAGTCCAACCAGCAACAGTTGCAACAAATGGTACTCAGTCTCAAGGTACAGCAATTAAAATCACTCCACAAACATTACACGTGGTAATGGGCAAAATGCCCACGAAACGTGAACAAATGCCATTCTGGGTAGCTCAGAAAATAACTCAGCTCGCGGCAGTATTCCCGAATACTACCCCGTTTGAAAAACACAAAATGCCAACAATCTGCTTGCCCATGGGGATAACACCACAAGTAGAGGATTGCACCTCTTGGGGTACAGTCTTTGCTGCCATATATACCAGGACACATGGTATTCCTTCATTAGCAGTGATACCAGATGTATTACGACAAATACAAAACGAGTACGGAGCAGAACCAGCTCTGAACTTGGGGATGAAGTTACTAAATAACTATGACCAGGTATCAGCCATAATACTAGCTAATATCAAAGGGGAAGCAGCTTCAGTGGCAATCCGCCAACGCCTAAGGGAGTTCAGTCCGTTAGATCAACAACACGAACTGCCCAAAATAATTGAAACTGCATATGCAGAATTAGGCAGAGACAGTTTGGGTGGAGAAAGCTTTAAAAACCCAACTGATGGGCAGTCCTGAAAAGGACAATTCCAAGCAGACACTTGCTTCTTCTAAAAAGAAGTGGGATAATAAAAAACAACAAAACTTTAAAGGAAACAGATCCCAATCCCGAGGTAAATCTCCTCCACAGGAGCCCTCTGAGAAGAGGTACAACCTCAGGAATAGGGATAATATTAGGAAACCCGACAGGTATCAGGATACTGATACACGTTCCTCTCGTTCCTTTCAGGGCTCGACGAAAAACTCAGAGAGAGAAGGACAGTCAGAACACAAAGAAGAGCGTACAAAGTCCAGAGACAAGCAGCACGCTCAAGACTATACTTCCAAAAAAGAAGAAAAGCCAAAATCAAAACCTCAGTTTAAGAAGAAGAAAGTTGCAGGTCTAAAGATCAGACATGCCCAGAATTCTGAGGACACAACTTCTGAACGGGGAATGGGCTCAGACGATGCTAGACAGTGCGGCAGAAGTAACAATAGCTCGCCAGAACCTGATGGAATTTCTGGTGACAGCGGACTTGAATGACTACATCACGGTGGAAACACCAGATACAAGGGTGAGCGTCCCACATAAGTTACACGAAATAACACTCCAAATGGAGGGGGACAAGCCCAGGAAAGTTAAAGGTCTCTTTTGGAAAAACCTATCATCTGGTTATGACATCCTATTAGCTGAACAAGATTGGCCGCCAGCATTCGTTATGGAGTGCCCTAGGGGAGAAACGGTAATTTTTCCAGCCTTCTCCGACCTCGTTCCCATACACCTTAAACATGCATATGCACAGGAGTGGGCAGTTGCCCTAGCTCCAGCATTGTACAAAAATCATGCCGGATGGGATGAAGATTCAACACACCACGTGATCCCGTTAAAAGTTTCACCAAATGCACAGAGGCAATATCCAATAAAGCATGAAGCTAAAAAACAGGTCAGGGAGATCTTAGGTCAACTTGAATATCAAGGGGTGATTGAAACATGCACCTCACCAATGAACAATCCTTTGTTTCCCGTATCAAAACCGGACAACTCATATAGTCTAGTTTTAGATTACAGACATTTAAACACATGCACAAAGACATTCGCTGTCCAAAACGCACACAGTGCCGCATTAATGAATAACATTGTGTGGAAAAAATACAAAACTACACTAGATATCTCAAATGGATTTTTCTGCCAAAATATAGCGCCTGAAAGCAGGTATTTGACCGCATCTCAGCGTTGGGGTCCCAGCGACAAATTTGTCGACTCCCCCAAGGGTATAAGAATAGCCCGGGGGTGTTTTCAGCAAGAGTAACTGAGTTACTCCAAAATTTTGATGAGGAAGCATTGTCCTATGTGGATGATATTTATCTGACGGACGATGACTTAAAAAGGCACTTGACCAGGGTGAGCACCATTATTATGAGATTCGCCTCTGAGGGCTACAAATTTAATTTTAAGAAATCTAAAATAGCCCACCTCAATGTCCTATTTTTAGGATATGACCTGTCAAGTGAAGGGAAAAGTCTGGCAGCTAACTTTTTAGAAAAGTGTGCGCTGCTCCAGCCCCCAAGATCATTAAAAAATCTACAATCAATACTGGGATTCTTACATTTCGGCAGAACATACATTTTGGATTACGCAGAAAAAGTAAAACCTTTCTACAACTTAATAAAACCTGACTTCTCAGTTAGACAATGGACACAGGAGCACACTAACATCCTACGTCCACTACAAGAAGACATAATAGCTTCAAAACACTTAGACATGCGTAAATGTACGCAACTTAGTGATCCGAGTAATAGCGGGTCAATGCGGGTACTCTTACTTGACCTTCAATGAAGGCAAAACGGTACCAATCGCTTACAAATCACACCTGTACACAAACGCAGAAATGCGTTTCACTTCAACAGAAAAAATCCTGACAGCAGTTCAGACCGCTGTAGCAAGAGAAAGAGCCCTGGCTCAGGGAAAACGCATAATTGTTGTGACCCCAGTACCAGCTTTAGAAGCTATTACAAAGGCTAGCATTCCAAATACAAAAGCCTTACATCCGAGATGGATACAATGGGCTAATTCCCTTACTGCGACGGATGTTGAATACAGATTTGATCCAAGTCTAAAAACACAGGCATTCCTGCAATACGAACAAGAATATCCTCTACCAAATGAAATTTTGCCTCTAGATCAGTATGAATATATAATTTACACTGACGGATCAGCTCAACCGGCCATAGGGAGTAAGCAACAATACAGCGCAGCATGTGCAATCGTTAAAGGTCACATGCGGGATGGAAAGTTCCATCCAAGTTGCACCAAAACGCAATCTCTAGGAGACTGCACGGCACAGTTGGCAGAATTAAAAGCACTAATACTGGCACTTGTAAATACGGATCACGAATTCCCCACACTAATTGTGTGTCATTCTTTTTACTGTGTACAGTAATACAATGAATATTTACATCATTGGGAACAAAACGGGTTCAAAGACGCAAAAGGTGGCACAATTAAGCATAAAATGCTATGGGAACAGGTAGTTGAGTTGAAAAACGAACTACCACAGGCTCACGTGATTCATACACTGAGTCATCAACGTGATGGCGTTCACGTTGAAGGGAATATGTAAGTCCGTTTTTATATAGCGCAGCTACTCACCCTTACGGGTCTCAAGGCGCTGGGGACCGGAGTGGAAATTAAGTGAGCTATTGCCCAGAGTCACATGGTGCTGAGCTGAGCTGCCGCCGGAGCCGGGGATCGAACCATGAACCCTGTGCTCCGAAGTCAGCTGCCCTGGCCGCTGCACCACACCTCTCCAAGGGAATTCATTGGCTGTGAAGCCGCAAAGGGGGCTGTACGAACGGCTTCCGTAGCTGCAATTACTCGTTCAAAAACGAAAATAGACGGTGAGATTATGGTGGCTGTTATTGCTTCAAGCAAAAACAGCGGTGCAGTACCAAAGAAATTTCCACTCAAGTACTCCTACAAGTTAGATGCAAACAACATTCCATATGCTCAGATTCCTGGAGTGGGGGACAGAGTAATACCAAATAGGGTTCGTAGGCAAGGTTTAATTATTGCTGCACACGAGGGTTTGGGCTCTGCACACACAGGTGTTACAGCGACTATTTCTTTGTTGAAACAGCGCTATTGGTGGCCAGGCCTAACAAAACAAACTAAAGACTATGGGGCCGATTCCGATCTCGGTCGGAGGCGCACCCAATACCATTCGGTCGGGAAAAAAGCCATGCGAAAGCCTGTTTCCCGACCGATCCGTACAGCACACCGAACGAGCAAGTACGATGCGCACAACAGCAAAAATTCCGGCCGAGCCGTACTCACCCAAACCAGGTCCTGTTCTCCGACCGAGGCGAATCCGGAAACGCCGAATCGAGTCGCACGGAAGGGAAAATGCAGCTCCGTCCGGCCGGACAAGTACGATGCGCTTCCCGTACGCGCCGAACCCGTCGCTACGCACGGCACGTCAAAGCATCCGGGAGAGGCGCACATAAGCTCCGAATCGCGCCACAACACGATCCACGGCTACGAGACGGACACGGCACCGACGAGGACGACGCGAAGCGACGAGGACGAAGCGAAGCGACGAGGACGACGCGAAGCAACGAGAAGGACGAACGACACGAACCAACCATGAATCCCTTCGTCCCGATCATACCAATATTCTACATCTACTACCGGAACAGGCACGGACGCGTACGGCGCAGAAGGTAAGTCAGACACCAACCACAAAACACATACAACACGTACACGACACATCACACACATACACTGGGAATCTGAATATACTTACACCAGCAACAGCAGCACCATAGGGGCGGGATGCCCATCACCAATGCCACATATGCACACAGGGGCCTGAATGCGCGCCACCACCCCAACCCAGGGGGCTGGATGCCTACCACTACTACCACCCTGACCCAGGGGGGCAGGATGCCTACCACTACTACCACCCTTAGCCAGGGGGCAGGATGCCCACCACTACTACCACCCTGACCCAGGGGGGCAGGATGCCTACCACTACTACCACCCTTAGCCAGGGGGCAGGATGCCTACCACTACTACCACCCTTAGCCAGGGGGCAGGATGCCCACCACCACTACCACCCTTAGCCAGGGGGCAGGATGCCCACCACTACTACCACCCTCACCCAGGGGGCAGGATGCCCACCACTACTACCACCCTCACCCAGGGGGGCAGGATGCCCACCACTACTACCACCCTTAGCCAGGGGGCAGGATGCCCACCACCACTACCACCCTTAGCCAGGGGGGCAGGATGCCCACCACTACTACCACCCTCACCCAGGGGGGCAGGATGCCTACCACTACTACCACCCTTAGGCAGGGGGCAGGATGCCCACCACCACTACCACCCTTAGGCAGGGGGCAGGATGCCCACCACTACTACCACCCTCACCCAGGGGGGCAGGATGCCCACCACTACTACCACCCTCACCCAGGGGGCAGGATGCCCACCACTACTACCACCCTTAGCCAGGGGGGCAGGATGCCCACCACCACTACCACCCTTAGCCAGGGGGCAGGATGCCCACCACTACTACCACCCTCACCCAGGGGGGCAGGATGCCTACCACTACTACCACCCTTAGGCAGGGGGCAGGATGCCCACCACCACTACCACCCTTAGGCAGGGGGCAGGATGCCCACCACTACTACCACCCTCACCCAGGGGGGCAGGATGCCCACCACTACTACCACCCTCACCCAGGGGGGCAGGATGCCCACCACTACTACCACCCTTAGCCAGGGGGCAGGATGCCCACCACCACTACCACCCTTAGCCAGGGGGCAGGATGCCCACCACTACTACCACCCTCACCCAGGGGGGCAGGATGCCTACCACTACTACCACCCTTAGCCAGGGGGCAGGATGCCTACCACTACTACCACCCTTAGCCAGGGGGCAGGATGCCCACCACTACTACCACCCTCACCCAGGGGGGCAGGATGCCTACCACTACTACCACCCTCACCCAGGGGGGCAGGATGCCTACCACTACTACCACCCTTAGCCAGGGGGCAGGATGCCTACCACTACTACCACCCTTAGCCAGGGGGCAGGATGCCCACCACTACTACCACCCTCACCCAGGGGGGCAGGATGCCTACCACTACTACCACCCTTAGCCAGGGGGCAGGATGCCTACCACTACTACCACCCTTAGCCAGGGGGCAGGATGCCCACCACTACTACCACCCTGACCCAGGGGGGCAGGATGCCTACCACTACTACCACCCTTAGCCAGGGGGCAGGATGCCTACCACTACTACCACCCTTAGCCAGGGGGCAGGATGCCCACCACCACTACCACCCTTAGCCAGGGGGCAGGATGCCCACCACCACTACCACCCTTAGCCAGGGGGCAGGATGCCCACCACCACTACCACCCTTAGCCAGGGGGCAGGATGCCCACCACTACTACCACCCTCACCCAGGGGGCAGGATGCCCACCACTACTACCACCCTCACCCAGGGGGGCAGGATGCCCACCACCACTACCACCCTTAGGCAGGGGGCAGGATGCCCACCACCACTACCACCCTTAGGCAGGGGGCAGGATGCCCACCACTACTACCACCCTCACCCAGGGGGGCAGGATGCCTACCACTACTACCACCCTTAGCCAGGGGGCAGGATGCCTACCACTACTACCACCCTCACCCAGGGGGCAGGATGCCTACCACTACTACCACCCTTAGCCAGGGGGCAGGATGCCTACCACTACTACCACCCTTAGCCAGGGGCAGGATGCCTACCACTACTACCACCCTTAGCCAGGGGGCAGGATGCCCACCACCACTACCACCCTTAGCCAGGGGGCAGGATGCCCACCACTACTACCACCCTCACCCAGGGGGGCAGGATGCCTACCACTACTACCACCCTTAGCCAGGGGGCAGGATGCCCACCACTACTACCACCCTCACCCAGGGGGGCAGGATGCCCACCACTACTACCACCCTCACCCAGGGGGGCAGGATGCCCACCACCACTACCACCCTTAGGCAGGGGGCAGGATGCCCACCACCACTACCACCCTTAGGCAGGGGGGCAGGATGCCCATCACTACTACCACCCTCACCCAGGGGGGCAGGATGCCTACCACTACTACCACCCTTAGCCAGGGGGCAGGATGCCTACCACTACTACCACCCTCACCCAGGGGGCAGGATGCCTACCACTACTACCACCCTTAGCCAGGGGGCAGGATGCCTACCACTACTACCACCCTTAGCCAGGGGGCAGGATGCCTACCACTACTACCACCCTCACCCAGGGGGCAGGATGCCTACCACTACTACCACCCTTAGCCAGGGGGCAGGATGCCTACCACTACTACCACCCTTAGCCAGGGGGCAGGATGCCTACCACTACTACCACCCTTAGCCAGGGGGGCAGGATGCCCACCACTACTACCACCCTTAGCCAGGGGGCAGGATGCCTACCACTACTACCACCCTCACCCAGGGGGGCAGGATGCCTACCACTACTACCACCCTCACCCAGGGGGGCAGGATGCCTACCACTACTACCACCCTTAGCCAGGGGGCAGGATGCCTACCACTACTACCACCCTTAGCCAGGGGGCAGGATGCCTACCACTACTACCACCCTTAGCCAGGGGGCAGGATGCCCACCACTACTACCACCCTCACCCAGGGGGGCAGGATGCCTACCACTACTACCACCCTTAGCCAGGGGGCAGGATGCCTACCACTACTACCACCCTTAGCCAGGGGGCAGGATGCCCACCACTACTACCACCCTGACCCAGGGGGGCAGGATGCCTACCACTACTACCACCCTTAGCCAGGGGGCAGGATGCCTACCACTACTACCACCCTTAGCCAGGGGGGCAGGATGCCCACCACCACTACCACCCTTAGCCAGGGGGCAGGATGCCCACCACTACTACCACCCTCACCCAGGGGGGCAGGATGCCCACCACTACTACCACCCTCACCCAGGGGGCAGGATGCCCACCACCACTACCACCCTTAGGCAGGGGGCAGGATGCCCACCACCACTACCACCCTTAGGCAGGGGGCAGGATGCCCACCACTACTACCACCCTCACCCAGGGGGGCAGGATGCCTACCACTACTACCACCCTTAGCCAGGGGGCAGGATGCCTACCACTACTACCACCCTCACCCAGGGGGGCAGGATGCCTACCACTACTACCACCCTTAGCCAGGGGGCAGGATGCCTACCACTACTACCACCCTTAGCCAGGGGGCAGGATGCCTACCACTACTACCACCCTTAGCCAGGGGGCAGGATGCCCACCACCACTACCACCCTTAGCCAGGGGGCAGGATGCCCACCACTACTACCACCCTCACCCAGGGGGGCAGGATGCCTACCACTACTACCACCCTTAGCCAGGGGGCAGGATGCCCACCACTACTACCACCCTCACCCAGGGGGCAGGATGCCCACCACTACTACCACCCTCACCCAGGGGGGCAGGATGCCCACCACCACTACCACCCTTAGGCAGGGGGGCAGGATGCCCACCACCACTACCACCCTTAGGCAGGGGGGCAGGATGCCCATCACTACTACCACCCTCACCCAGGGGGGCAGGATGCCTACCACTACTACCACCCTTAGCCAGGGGGCAGGATGCCTACCACTACTACCACCCTCACCCAGGGGGCAGGATGCCTACCACTACTACCACCCTTAGCCAGGGGGCAGGATGCCTACCACTACTACCACCCTTAGCCAGGGGGCAGGATGCCTACCACTACTACCACCCTCACCCAGGGGGGCAGGATGCCTACCACTACTACCACCCTTAGCCAGGGGGCAGGATGCCTACCACTACTACCACCCTTAGCCAGGGGGCAGGATGCCTACCACTACTACCACCCTTAGCCAGGGGGCAGGATGCCCACCACTACTACCACCCTCACCCAGGGGGGCAGGATGCCTACCACTACTACCACCCTTAGCCAGGGGGCAGGATGCCTACCACTACTACCACCCTTAGCCAGGGGGCAGGATGCCCACCACTACTACCACCCTGACCCAGGGGGGCAGGATGCCTACCACTACTACCACCCTTAGCCAGGGGGCAGGATGCCTACCACTACTACCACCCTTAGCCAGGGGGCAGGATGCCCACCACCACTACCACCCTTAGCCAGGGGGCAGGATGCCTACCACTACTACCACCCTTAGCCAGGGGGCAGGATGCCCACCACTACTACCACCCTTAGCCAGGGGGCAGGATGCCTACCACTACTACCACCCTTAGCCAGGGGGGCAGGATGCCTACCACTACTACCACCCCCACTCATAGGATGGACAATGCATGACACAACCAGCACACCACAACCTAGGGAATGCAAGATAAAGACATCCCCCCACCACCATGACAAGCGTGTGTAGGCTGTGTCAAATGCCTACAACACCGAACATGACTTTAAACATACAATGTGACCCCCTAGCACATGTGCCACACATATATGTGTGTGGCACCCACAATGCAAGCAGCCCATGACCATTGTGGCAATGGGGCCTAAACCCCCATCATCACAGTGACCAAAAGGTAAGTGTGGGGTCCATAGCTGAAGCACATTTTGACCATTGTGGCAATGGGGTCTAAACCCCCATCATCACAGTGACCAAAAGGCAAGTGTGGGGTCCATAGCTGAAGCACATTTTGACCATTGTGGCAATGGGGTCTAAACCCCCATCATCACAGTGACCAAAAGGTAATTGTTGACAAAGAAAGAGCTGCAACTGCCAAACTGCATGGATCATTCCTGGTCACAGAACCAAAAACTCATGTGTGGCAAAGTAGTGTATGTGTCCCATTGCAACATAAATTGGGGGAGCCAAATACTGCAGTGCAAATGAAACATTCCTTTGGCCATGTGCAGACAAACAACACCCATGGGGGCTGGAGACCGTCAACAGTCATCAATGACACAATGACAGAAGTGACCATCAGAATGCAGAACCACATATTTGCACCAATGGGCACACAAATGCAGATACCCTGTGGAGACAGCAGATGTGAGGTGAACAGATACCATACCATGGCAGCAATGGGACACACAAACCATGATCACTGTGCTGACCGATGACCTAGGAGTCCCAGGGACAGCAGGGGAAACACACCAAACAACATACAGCCAATGGCACACCCAAGATATGCCAATGCAGTGGTGCAGATGCACAAACACAAACAGGCAGACCAACACTGTCATCATACACAGCAGGTGAGGGGTGGGGGTGCCAGTGTCCCCAGGCAACAACACAACACATGAGGAGAGCTGAATACCAATCATACAGATGTGCATACACTGCCACACTAAGGTAACTCATGGATCCAAATCCCCTATGTGGGCAAGCAGGCATTGACAGGTGAGAGGGAGCACAAAACACACATGTCACACAGGCACGTAGGAACAACAACTGACACAGCAAGTCACAGACACACCACAGCACCACCCCCAGGGCCCCCACAATGTGGTGACCCTGGGCTGAATAAAAATACCACTGTGATGACAAAGCTAAATGTCGTTCACACTGTGAACCACAGTCAGGTGTCCTGAGCAACAAACTACCATCACACCTACACAAGCACAAATCAATCAGCATGGCCAGTAAGCCAAGGCCAACATGGAGGCAGGGGACTAGCCGGGCAACAACTCTCATCTGCACACACTCAAGACCACACCCTCGACCTCCAACAATGTGCAGCAGTGAAGTACACATGCACTGGTGACATTGCACATGCACCCATGACTATTCCAGGGTGGTGGGTGGGAACCAAGGTGTAGAAACACATCACACATGGACACTCAACAAGACTCCTGAATGTCTGACACACTGCACACTACGCTGTACATGGACATGACGGCAATACCACACCGACCAATGGGATCCCAGCCACAGTCACACACCAATGAAGAAGCCAAGGTCACCCACAAAGAACACACATAGACAACAACCAACATTGCAGCCCGGACCCTAAGGAGTGCCAGCAGTCACACACACAACGTGTCACAATCACTGAAAGATAACACAAACTGGAAATCACATGACAGGGGCAAACAACAAGTGCCAAAGGGAAACCTGACTGTGACCCATCTGCGTCTGCACACAAACTCTGCCCTGACAGCAAACACACCTATGGGTGACACCCTGATGACCAGTAATGTGCCATGCACCCACATCACAGAGAACACAGGGAGAAGACTTGGGGGGAACATAGCTCAAGTCAGCAAGCATCACAAACGGGTACAACACTAGGGATCACAGCATGCGCAGATGAATGGAAGTGAACACACAGACATGCACATACAACACACACCTTGGGCGCAGGCAATGTCACACGTGTACACACTGCCATGAGGGGACTCCACTCCTGTGTGAGGAAAGCTGTGCCATATGTTGCCTCAGTAGGGCCCCATCATGTCAGCTGAGCACTTGGTCACACAATCAACAATTAGCACCAAATGAGGGCTCCCATCACATCAGCCTGGTCATGGATGTGCCAACGGAATCATCAGCACAGATCCAACACACTTGTATAGCAATGTTGCACTGACTACACGGAGGAGTCCCTCCCCATTGATGCCCAAACCTGCATGTCCACTGGAGATGGCAACACGGTCAGGGAAGTAGACAAATGCAACGATGGCAGGCACAACAGATGTGCAGGGGTGGAAGCCACAGATATGAAATTGCCAATGTAAGTAGGAAACCCATTGCCAAATACTGAACACATGACACCCTCAGATGCTGCTATTGATGGCATGGATACACCACATGATAGGACACATTCCCCCTGGACCACATGGGTTCCTGCACAGTAACACTTCATAATCATGAGACCAGATATCACCATCACTGCATAAAGGGCATGGTTAGCTGCACCAACAACATGTACATCTGAAGCATGAGCACTAGAGAAAAGAAAGTTGCTTTATTCAGCATATGTGTTGTTTGATAACGACGTCCAGAAGAAATTAGAGCAAAGGCCAATGGCCAGTCCATTGTCAAAGTTCAAACAGGGTGACACTGGCAGATGTCACCCTACGCATGCCTGCACAATACCAGGGACAATCCACTAGGAGGGGCAACCGGGGGGCAGGCCAGGCACCGCAGGGACAGGATCAGGGCTCACCAGGGGGAGTCAGGGAAGGGGTGGTGGGTGCTGGAGAGCCACTGACAACTGCAGTGGAGGTGTCTGACATGGTGTGTGCCGGCACAACTGGGGGCATGACACAGATGTCGTGGGTGCCGGCACAACTGCAGTGGACCCTGCAGATGGGGTGGACAGGTCCGCCACTGCAGTGCCCAAGTCAGACAGGGCGGTAGTGGACTCCACTGCAGTGCCTACCTCCAGGGGAGGAGAATGGGGAACAGGCAAGGTGGGTTGGACAGAGGGGGAGGACACCCTCACCACATCAGTGGCACAGACAAGCGCAGCGGGGGGTGTGGTGCTGGGAGAGCAAGTGGCAGGGGAGAAGGCCGGAGCATCTTGGGGATGGTATATCTGTGGGTGGGGGAACCTGGGGCAGGGTGTGGTGGGGGCACCTGTGCAGTGGGGGCCTGAGGGATGGAGGACGGAGACCTTGTGCCTGAGCTGCAGGGCGGTGGCGGGGTCTTGCTCTTAGCACTCCGGGGGACTTGCGGGTGGGGGCCTCAGTCCGTCTGCGCCTGGGGGAGGGTGTCCGGGGGCGAGGGGCACTCTGCTCCGTGTGGGTGGGCTTCCTCTTCCCCCGGGATGCTGGAGCAGCTACATCGGTGGGGAAGAGGCCGAGGTCACAGAGGAAGAGCTGCTGTGACTTTGGGGTTGCAGGTGAGGCAAGGGAGGGTGCTTTGGAGGGAGAGGGAACTGAGGACTGCGCAGTGCATGTGGATGCGTGTGTGTGTTCCAGGGCCCCATCCCCTGTGAGTCTGGCTTCAGTCCCCTGAATGTGCGTGCGTGTGCGTTTTGTCATTGGCGTGTGTGTCAGTGTGCTGGATGTGTGTGTGCTGGTGTGTGCCTGTGCCGGTGTGTGTGTGCCTGGGATGGGTAAGGTGCTGGGGAGTGTGGATGGAGCAGAGGCAGGAGGGGTGAGGGACCGTTTGAGGAGGGACACTGCTGCCGTCAGGGAGGAGTCCATGGACCTATTGCCCCTCTGTAGGTCAGACATGCCCGATGAGATGCCCTCCATGAACGACACCAGCTGAGTCAACAGCGCGGTGTGCGCATGGAGGACACTCAGCATGGCTGTCTGCCCTACATGGAGCTGGCGAAGGAGGTACACAGACTCCTCACTCAGGGCAGCAGGGGACACAGGGGCAGGGGGTGCGGTGCCTGGCCCAAAGGAGACACGCTCCCGGACATGGGAGCCTCCACGGACCTGGGGAATGGGAGCCGATGGGAGGGCGGTGGTGGTGCTGGTGGTGGCGGGGACAGCAACACTAGCTGGGGTGTGGTGGCTGCTGACACCCGCCTCCACAAGGGAGTCATCCTCCGAGTTGCTCTGGTCCTCAGCTGAGGTGGAGCAGCCCACGTAACTGGAACGGAA